>VZTY01021106.1:0-66767 GCA_013400935.1 Turnix velox
CTTGAGTTGCGGAATCAAAGGCCGTGCCACTGAAGACTGAGGCAAAGCCTTCTCCCAATCCCCTGTGACCAGCTCTCCGGTGTCTTTCTGGAAAGGGCCCACATCTTCCCTAGTCTTCCTCTTTACATTGACATATTTGTAAAAGTTTTTCTTATTTCCCTTTATGTCCCTGTCCAGCTTGGATGACTTCTTTGTACTCCTCCCAGTTAACTCTCTCATGCTTCCAATCCTGATACATTTTCTTTTTCCATCTAACCATGTCCAGAAGCTCCTTGCTAATCCATGGAGGCCTCCTGGCATTCTTGCCCATCTTCTTCTTCCTTGGGATGCACAGCTCCTGGGCTTGGAGGAGTTGGTCCTCAAGTTGGTATTCAAGTGCATTTGTAATCATCTCTGTTTTGCAGAATGTCTTAGGTTACTCCTTAGAAATACACTGGTACACCTTACATTTGATCTTCATCCAGGATTTGAGAAGGGATTGTGTAAGAAAATGCAATCATAAACGCACTAAGAAGTTAATAGAGAATATTGCCTGTAGAAAAACTGTAAATAATCACTTTATAACACATAAAAAACAGGATTTGATTTATCAAAAAAGACTAGATTTTCATATCCTCAAGCCACTTCTTAAACATGAAAGATGATAATTTTAAGTCCCCAAGCACCCATTCAAGCTTTTGAATAAAGGAGAAGTCTCTTTCTTCAGCCTTTGAATGGAATGATTAAATAATGCAAATACACTCTTAAGAGGCTTCCTCACTGCTTAGCCCGATGATAACAACTTCTATAATTTCTCTCTAATTGCAGGTGACAAAACTGTTGGAAGAACTGAGAGAGGCCAAGGAGAGCCAGAGTCCTGAAATGAAACACTTCCTGGACCTGGAAAAGAAAATCAGGCTCCTAGAGACCAGGCATGCAGTAAGAGAACAAGAAATTCAAAAGGTACACCTGAGTATATCTGCATTTGTTTCCCAACAGCAATTTATCAGGTTAAACTGTAATGCTGTGGTACTGGCCCAGGCTTGTTTAACCCACAATGGTCCAAGGAAGGCAAATGCTTTTCTCTACCCATAGTTTTGCCTTTGATGCCTGCTGATGCAAGTGAACAAGGTTGCAATGCTAATCAGCACTTCCTGGCTGTGGTAATTAATGTTACTTGTGCATGACTTGCATATCAAGTGTGGATATTCCTCTCACCCTCATTTAAGGGGGTCTTTCTTTTGCAGGACCCTTTTTGTCAGGACCACGTCACTTCTCGCAGTTCCCTGTGTCAGTCAGTTATTTCAGTTATGCATTGAAAGCCCGATACTGAAAAATTGACAAGAGCTTGAAATTATTTAGTGAAATTACTAAACTATAAGTTTATAACCTAGATGTCCAATTAGGAAAAGCTTCATTAAAAGCATAGAAACATCATGTAACAGTATATCACATACTGGTTTTAATACCCAAATGAGCCACAAAAGAGTGTCTTTATACTAAACAAAGTGTTTGGGGTTTGGAATGTTAAATGTTTTGAATGTTACGTACTTCTTGTATCTGACATTTTTATCTTTTGAATGTGTAAAACTTTTTTTTTTTTTTCTTTACATCATGTTCTCCATTGTGGTTTTTCATCTGTCTGGGAACTTCTGGAAATAGTAGTTCATGTAGAGTTTGGTTATTGTTTTTTTTCTCAGCAGTTCCATCATTTAAGACTTCTTTTCATTAATGCTCTAACTTTTCACTGAAATACATAGTGATATAAGGGCAACTGGAGTGCAAGAGCATCAAACTCACGGTAGAGCTTAGTTTGTGGAGTTTCTTTTACAGTTTTGAAACTAGATCTCAAGGAATATATTTTTAAGGACTGAATTGTTTGTGGTAGGTTTTATTCCCATGAATTTCTACATCAGGTACTGCATTTTTTCCCCAGAAGAGCTGTGCAGAAGACAAGTCAGTGGATTAAGTACAAATCCTGCCACTACTGATGTTTTTACCATTTTTGTTTACAGGCAACTGTAATAGCTACTTTTCTGTGCTATTCATTTGCTTTTGTATAATAGAATTTCTTTACCGTTTGTGTAGTGTCTGCTGCTGCCTCGTCTGTGATCTGTCTCCACTGAATTCATTACCTGACTTACAGATGTTTTGTAATCTATTTTAAAATATATGTAAAAAATAGCACACACAAGAGTTACCATAAAGTAATTTCATCTTCCCTGGAAAGACTATGAGCTTTTATATAAGGTTTGGGTTTTGTTTCTTCTTTCTTTGCACCTTTAATGATTTGCAGTGGAGCACCAAACAGATCCCAAAGAAATGTTTATAAACTGAACAAAGCAGAAAAGCTATTTGCAGAAAAAGCAGGTTATTTCTTTTGCAGCAATAACTATGGCCTTAAATGATAGCGCTTTCTCAGAATCAAAAAATAGTAGGGGGTGGGAGAGACCTTTGGAGATCATCCAGTCCAATCACCTGCTGGAGCAGGTTCACCTACAGCAGGTTGGACAGAAGACATCCTGATGGCGTTGCAACATTTCAGAGACCACAGCCTCTCTGAGCAGTCTGTTCTAGTGCTCTGGCACCCTCAATGTGAAGAAGGTTTTACATTATGTTCAGATGGAATTTCCTGTTATAAATTGTGTCCATTGCTTCTTGTCCTGTTACTGGGCACCACTGAGAAGAGTTTAATCCCATCCTCCTGACACTTGCCTTTTAGATGTTGATAAGCATTGACAAGATCCCCTCTTAGTCTTCTCTCAGGCTAAATAGACTCAGATATCTCACCCTTTCCTCAAAGGAGAGGTGGTCCGCTCCCTTAATCATCTTCGTAACACTTCACTGGACTCTCTCCAGTAGTTCCCTGTCTGTCTTGAACTAAGTGGCCCAGAACTGGACACAGAACTCCTCAACACTACTGAGCAGAGGTGCCATGCTCTTTTAAACACACTGCAGGAGACCATTTGCCTCCTGGCCACAAGGGCACGTTGCAGGCTCATGGTCAGCTTGTCCACCAGAACTCCCATCTCTTTCTACTCTCCAGCAACTATACATATTGAACAAGCCCAGATCCAGTACTGACCCCTGGGGAGCACTGCTGGTGACAGGCCTCCAACTGAACTCCAGACTTTATTTAAATATTACAAATAATAAGTGTGGAGATTTTGACAGTTTGTGACACTTTTTAGTTTGGGCTATTTACTAGGATTATTCCATGGATTCATGTAAAAATCAATTCAAATTTATTTACCCGCAGCAGCATCAGATCTTTGTGATGGCAGGTATTTCATGATAATTCACAGAACTTGGGTTTTTTTAAAGCACAGTAGTAGCCCATAAAATGCAAT
Organism: Turnix velox; assembly: GCA_013400935.1. Taxonomy (NCBI): domain Eukaryota; kingdom Metazoa; phylum Chordata; class Aves; order Charadriiformes; family Turnicidae; genus Turnix; species Turnix velox. The sequence goes on from VZTY01021106.1 coordinate 3,330, forward strand.
TCATATTTGGTTTGTTTCTCTTGCAGAATATTCTTTTATTTACCAAATTAAAATGGCAATTCAAAAGGATAATTTTGATTCCAGAGGGTTTTATGTTACAGGCTTAGTTTTGCCGTAAATATTCAGACTTTTAATTGCCACTTTGGAGAGGACAAAGCAGAATTCTCATGAGGCTCATTAGTCAGTAACGGATTCTACCCTTCAGTCATTAATACAAATACTGAAAGGAATTAATTCCTACCAGAATGGGCATTTTTAATGTTCAGAAGTTTCCACTTAACTTGAGCATTGTGCTTTGAGACTGAGCATCAAATGTGATGAAGTGGCGTATTCATGCAAAGGGACAATGTTGCTTTGAGTATTGGACTCAGAAGTGACAGTGCTGACTTGCTTCTAATTTGCAGGCGACCCAACTGGGGCAGCTCAGTGTGAGTGAGGCGAGGCAGAGCCAGGAGGCTGCCAAGTGGCGAAGGCTGGCACAGCAGAAGAATCAGGAACTGGAGAGATTTCGAGTGGAACTGGATTCGATATTAGATGTTCTACGTGAACTGCAGAAACAAGGGGTGGTTATTCCTGCCCCTAACTCCAGTGGGTTCCAGGTGACGGACAGCTGTTGGAAGACATGATTAGGGAGGAGTTGATAAGGGAAGCAGAATTTGAATATTCAAAGGTATCTATATAAGTATTATTGAAAATCAGTAATGTAGCACTTGTAGATTTCACCACATTTGGATTTTATCTGGAATCTTGCTGTTTTAAAGGTAGATTTGCACTGTGTGACACTCCAGTCATACTGTTTTATATTTTGTTAGCAATAAAGTTACGTACATTTTTTTTAAAAAGTACTAAGAATATGGAGGTCATTCCATAATCTCAACTACTGCTGAAAACTTCCATTTTGTGCTTTTCCAGATACCCTAGAACATACCTGAATACTTCTACCTCCTGTTTAGAACTTGCGTTATAGTGATTCCTTTGATCAATTTGAGTATTTTGTTTGGCTTGTATTTTTAGTACATGCGTTATTTTTTTTGATGGGGTTGTAACAATGACAGTTGGTGTAAGAAGGGGCTGACCTCCATGATCAATATGATCTGCCAGAATCCGTTTATTGAGAGCATGAGACAAGCTTATATACAGTGATGGCTACTTATCAATGCTACTAACATACTGATTGGTTACAAGTTACATTCTTGCATTAATGTCAGACCCTCCTTTTAGAGTTCTTCTGCCAACACACACAGCTGTACACAAATCCTTGTTATCTGTTTCTTCTTCTTGACTCCCTTGATACTTTCCCAGACCATCGAGGACTCCTTCCCAAAACAGTGGAAGACACAAGCGAGCTCCAAGGCCGTCAGGTGGCTTGATAAAGTTTGCCTCAGGCTCTGAGCTGAGCAGTTGTTAACCCTATAGCCTTTGCCCATACTGCAACAGGGTTGGGCACAAAAATCTTTTTTCCAACATTTTGCTTTTTCTACAGAACAGTCTCTAGTTCATAAAACATTCCTTCCCTTAATCCCTCATGACTGGAGGGATGGAGCAGAGCACAAGCATTCTCTGGTGATGCTCAAATTCAGTTCTTTATTTACTTTGTTCAGAGTCCCAGCTGTGCTGGTAGAACAGATGGCAGAGTGGTCTAGATGAATTGTTACAGGGCAGGTAAGAAAAGCCCATATCAAATACAGTGGAAGAGCAGTAAAAAGAAAGGCTGTGTCAAGTCAGATTTTTCTTTTTCCAAGAGGCTGGTTTGGATCTAAGAGAGTATGATCTTCATAGATGAACACTAAAAATGAAACAAATGTGAAGACAATACACCAAAGTTTGCTCAACTGCCAGGGATATGTTCAGGGGCAAATTTTGGAGTTAAAATACTCAGCAAATTGGAAAAGGGGGCAGGCATCATAGGACGTATCAAATTGAAAGAGAGAGACTTCACCTTCTCCTGTTTTGCCTTGCTGGGTTTACACATTCTAGAGTCTGTACGCAGGAGCAATTCCTCCCGCATCACCAACAGGTATCATACTGTTAGTGAGCCTACAGGATGTGCCCTGCCCCAGGAACAAGAGTTGGGAGGGAAGATAGCAATGGCTGTAATACTTGTCATCAATGAACAACCTGCTGCTACCAGGAAAGAATAAGGACAGCAGTAAGTTAAAGAAAATTTGGAATAGATAACAGCTACTTGTTGTCTGCAAGGGCAAGTTTTCAAACAGATTACTAGTCTGAAGTCTCAGCACTGCAAGTCTTTAAGAATTCCGTCGTGGCATGTCGACTGATGTTGTAGCTCCATCAGCTCTACTTATTTAGAGAAGAGGTAAGGTAAAGCTGGGATGTACTTGTCAGGTCCCTCTCCTTGTGTATTTGGTAGTACTGTTTAAGCATTTAATTCAAATGTGGAATAGTTAAGGTCTGTGTAAATGTAACTGTTCTTCAGAGACCAGCACCTAGCAGGTGTTCTGGCTTACACAGGCACCTGACTGCCTATCTAGAACAAATGTGTGCAACAGATCACATCATGTGGGCACAAAGAGGAGTCAACAGTGCAAGTTTAATTTTCTTTAAGCAAACACACAAAAACATAAAGTATATATACATATTTATAGATATTTAAGAAAAGAAAGCTAGCTATTAACATAGTAATCATGGTTGTTTCACATTCAACTATTTTTGTCTTTTTTAGAATGGGTGTTTTGGCCCCAGTAATGAAGTGTTGGTCTGTATTTCTAAGTGTAAATTCAGAATACACTTTATATAAAGTATCAGCTCTGTGTAAATATTTTCTTCATTTAACTCTGTTTTGCAAGTTGAAGTGATTTCATTTTATCCTTTTAACTTACCCTTTATTTTCTGTACAAGTTGTAGTTCATGCAACACTACTGAAGTGTGTGACCCAAAGTGGGTTTTTGAAATTACAGAGAGGCCAGGTCTGGGACACAAGGGCACTCCCCTCAGCCAGGAAGGCTCAGAGCAAACATTCCTGGTTGCTGGAAACTCACTCTCAAGGACCTATATCCTTAGGACATCAAGTGGGGCCACCTCTTCACGCAATTCAAACAAGCACTTTATAAAATCCTTATGTTCTGTTCTCTGCAAATGATGGTATTTTAAGCAGTTCAAATGAAATTCAAATTGCATTCTCTCTCTGAGTCTCTGGGGGCAGTGTTATTTAACATTACTGTAAGCTATAATATGGTTTATATGATCTTCATATGTATTAATGTAGTTGTACATTCAATAAAGCTCAGTCTTTAGTTCTGAGGCATTTCCCATGAAGTGGGCACTCTGCCCAGCACCAGCCTGCCCCTGGACTTTGAATGGCTGTAGCAGTGGTGTTCCTTTTGGAGAACTGAGGGCCAAAGTTTAACTTCCCTGCTCAAGTTATTAGTTCTTGACTCTCCAGCACTACAGGAAGAGGAAAATACCTGCAAAGAGAGCAAAGGCTGACAAAACAGATCATTAGCTTTTAGCATATTCCACTGAGAATTTCAGTGGAATCGGAGTAACAGAACTATATATTCCTTCTGTATGTTTTTTCCTTCTCTACTGTATTATTTCATCATGCATTTCCAGGAGGCATTATGGTGAACAGATTAAAAGAATCTTAAGCACCACTTGTTTGAATCATTGCCTTATGTTTATCTGGAATTAATTTGTTTACAGCAAAGTAGTTGGAGTGTAATAATTTGAATTGTCATGTTTGAAGCACTCAGGAAATCAAGTGAGCAGCTGGCTGGGGGTGACTCAGTGACCTAAACTACAGCGAAGACATTTGCTTCAAGAGAGAAAAATGGGCTGCAAAAGAGCATCGTATCTCATCACGGCACTTGTGTCAGACATAAGCAGTGTGTTCTAGTTCAAGTTCTCAGAAATATATGTCAAAATAGTTCATGTAGCAAATTAAATAACCAACAATGGATTAAGAGCTTATTTGACAGTACATAATACATTTTGAAAATGTCCTCTGGTAACTTTGAATGCTAATGTTTAGCCTTTCATACAGTTAAATACATACCTCAGGTCCAAAGCTAAGGAAGGACAGCACCTCTAACTCTTGCTCTTGTTAGAGAATGTGGTAAAAAGCTGTGGCTCTGCGTTATCCTTGCTACTTGTCACTACCTGACGCTACTACAAAGGTTTTGGTCGAGCTCTGCAGTTTCTCCAGTTGATTTATTTTGTCATCTTTCACTGCCAGGAGGAGAGGGATGAGGAAAAAGGGGATAGCAGACTTGAATTCCTCATTTTGTTCTTTTTATCCAAGTGGCAAAAAATACTAGCATTCAAATATTAAAGATCTATAGCTCAGATGCATAAATACTAAACTGGTAGACAAGTACACATTACTTCGTGCACCTTTTCATTCCAGGGACTGCAAAGCAGTGGATTTTAGTAAACAAAGTTGCTGGTGTTACTTTCCTTTCTCTTTTCTATGGGCAGGCACTTTTACATTGTAGGGCTGGTTGGTTTGTGGTGTTTGTTTTGTTTGGGTTTTTTTTTTAAAAAGTACCTAGCTAAAAGTCATTTGCATGAAGGAACGTTTCACAAACATTCACCTCTGAAATCTGAAATACATAACTTGATCTCATAAGTTCTTCCAGAATATAATATGTTTATATAAAGAAATTTCTTAGGAAATCTCTCCATGAAGCTAAATTTACCACCTGTGATGCACTTGTAGTTGAGTTTTGAGAGGAGAATCAGAAACAGCCCAAACAGTGAGAAAATTTGCAATAATTTTTCTCAAACACCATTCCAAGTATTTGTTTCTAAGAAACATGCTGGACAAAACTCTTTATATTCACTTAACTGCAAACTAACTCGTGTTGGTTTTCTGGCAAAAGATGTATTCTTTTAAGCATATATGAAGCTGCTTACTATGTCCGTTCTCTTCCCTCTGAGGTAAAGCACTTTGCCTATTCATTCTTAAAATATTTCTTTCTCCCTTTTAATGTAACTGCTTTTGAAGATTGCAACAAGTTTCTTTATTTGCCTTTGACTCAGCTCTAATGCAGAAGTAGTTTGAACCAAGCTGAATTGCTGTCACAGTGTTTCTGAAGCTGTGTGCGAGCTGTGCAGTGGGGTCTAAGAGGTTATTTTCCATTTAAAAGCAGCATGAAAAACTTACAAGTTAGAAGGGAGATGAGATGTCAAAAATAGAGCCATTAGAGAAAAACAGAAGCAGTAACCAAATGCTTAAACACCTTTACAAGATTAATACATGCTTCAGAAGAATACAATTCAGACATGTTGTAACTGAAGTTGGTACTATCCCTTGATTATTTTAGGAAATACCTTTCATCTTCATGTTAGCCATCACCAGCATACATATACATGAATACTTCTCCTTTGCCCCAAAGGAGCAGTTATGCACCTCAATGTAAGCCACAAAGATTTAAGATGGGAGACAAAAAGCTTAGGTTAGCCCACTGGGAATAACAAGCTTTTCTTTTTCTAAAGCCATACCTGCATTATTTTGAAACTGAGTTTTAAATGCTTTAAGCATCATTTCTAGATTGCAGAGGAGACAGATAGATAGATTTTCCCGTTATTGAAAAAGCATTTTTGCTGTCAGGCATGGCAAAGTTAAAAAAACCCAAAAACCTAAAGAATTGGATCCAGCATCACTGAGGGCAGCTCACTTACCCAGAAACAGGCTACAAAAGACTGATTTAAGAGAAATCCCGGAGCTGGTTTGCAAGAACAATCTCAAGCTTCAGTTCAGACAAAGCTCAACCATTAGACAGCTAACAGTTGTCTGAGGTGCCTCAGCAGGAAGCAGTTGCCACATTCAGAATTCATAAATTGGGGATAAGAAAAGGAAAGGCCACAGCTACAGCTTTAATACTCATGGACAAGTACTTACTGTCAAAGGAGACTTTTTCTGCACTAGAAGCAGTGCACTGGAGACCTACATTGCAGCCACACTCATTTATAATGGGTCACTTTAGTCCTCTCAGGAACTATTTTTGATAATAATCTGCTGGTTTTAAACAGTCTCTACTTTGCTTCAAGTAAAAGCCCTTCATTTTAAACATCAGGAAGTAGTGCAAGGACTATAATTGAAAGCAGGAAATTTAAGCATTTTATAATAAGGACACAGTAGATGAAATCAGAAGACCTTTCTCCCATTCCTTATAATAGTCTTTAAACATACAAACCATGCACTATCTTTTCTATATGTTGGGTGAAGAAATAATTAATTCATCAGCATTTAAGCATCTGAAGAATGCATCAGCAGGCCACTGCTAGATTTTCATTCCAACACCAATGTGTTCTATATGTAGAACAGGTTAGTTTCAAGAAAACACAGTATTCTGAATGCAGTGGTTACATTTCAGTTCAGAATGACCTGCCGATTGCTCACACTCCAAAGGATTTGAACATGGTTCCTCTGCATCTTATGTGCTTGCCCCGAAGCTATTTGACCATTAGTGGCACATCTCTTGAAGCAAATGGAAACATAATTTAAAGTACTGGCTAAGGTTCAGAACTTCAATTCTTCTCTAAAAAACAAGCCTCATGGTTGAAATGACACCTAATTTATCCTTTAACAAACCTTCCCCTGGGAGAACAGCTGTGGCTGCACCACCATCCCAACTGAGGATACAAAGAAGATGGAGCCAGTGCAGCTCAGCTATGCCTTCAGAGCTGGTTCTCTCACCAAGTCAAAGCCCAGTAGCCCTCCACTGGCCCACCTGTCAACAAAGCGCTGCTGTAGAGCCAAAAAGGAAGGGAAGGTTCCACTGAGAAGCAAAGCGTAACATCAGCTTAATGCACCACTGCCATTTGCATGTAATGGCTTTCCTGGCAGAAAAATAGTGATCTGGTTTCCTGGAATTTAGCTACCAAATCCTCCACTTATCAAACTCAAATTGCACGTAATTTAAAAAAAAAAAAATTATTGTTTGTTTAGAATACTAATTGCACATCATCACTGGGCAGCTGTCAGAATATCACTCTGAAGTACTTTAATTACAGGCACCAATTTGCTTTTTACTCAGCAGCAGGTGGTAGTAGCATTTTGTAAACTGAAACCAAACTATTTAATATGAGAGAGGTATTCCCTTAGCTTTGTGAGCTGAGTTTAGCCTGCACTGAAAAGCAGTTAAGAATCAAAAGCTGAAGCTAGTGCCAAGCAGATATCCACTGTGCTGCTCAGTTTCATGTCCCTTTTGGGTATGTCAGAAACTGCAGAACCTCCCCAGGGGCTGCTGGTTTGACTCTTTGCTTGGAGTCTCAAATGGAGGTTTACACTTCTCTTGGCGGAGTTTTCATATACCCCCCAGTGCCATGCTCCAGCCTTCACAGTCCCTGAGCAGATATTTAAAATCAAAGAACAAATGCTGCACAGAAGGCTTAGATCACAGAGGGCATCAGGATCAGTGTTTTGTCTAAAGCGAGTTGTCCACACAGACAATACATGTAATAAAAAGCAAAGGTCTGAAATACCTTCTATCAAAATACCAGAAAGTCAAGAAAGGCTTTCAACTGGACAACAACAGGTATGTTTACCTTCAAGTAAAAGAATTTTCAGTCAAGGATGCGATGGGAAGACTGTGTGACAGATTTGCTTTCTAAAATGATCGGTGGCTCTGAGATGAGGAGATCATCCTCACCTAGTGAAGAGTTCTGCTCTGTATTCACAAAGTTAGGAATGTTAAATTTTGTAAGACAGTTTAGGTCCTCCTCAAATATCTCACTGCTCCTGGGAACTTCCTGGAAGTGGATATTACTCTCCCGATCTAGACTTTTCCGACTGTGTTTTACTTTGTCCAAGTGTTCCACTTCATTAATACAGAAATGGAAAAGTGACCGGGACTCTTCAGCCATCTGACGAGAAAAGACCCTCTCGGACTCCAGAGGTCTTCCAAAATCTGCCACAAAGCTATTCATGCAAAATCTTTTTTCAGAGGGTTCTGCATTACTAAGGAAGAAGAATAAAAATACAGTAAGCACAAAAATAAAACCATTTGGTTCCTTAACAACAAATTGTGTTTCAGCAACAATTATCATCAGGAAGAACTGAAATCCTAAAGTTTATTTGCAACAGAATTTAAAAGCCATCACTATCTATGTTCTGCTGAAGCTTTTTTAAGTCTTGATTTGTCACATTTTCCCATGAGAGTAAGTTATCAATGCCAGCACTCTTAAACAGAATCTCCTATAATCATTATACTTCAGAAACCAGCTAACTGTATAAGCCTCAAAATACTCTTTAATATTTCCTTCCTCTTGATATCACATCGTGAAAATTAAAAAACAAACACAAAATTTAGTGAGCCAGGATGCTGAGGAGACATATCCTGTGCTTTTGAGCAGAAAACATAATTATTTTTGAATTCTGAAATTCCCAAACTGTATTTTGGTGAGGCTTTTTTTAATCTACACTAGACCCTTGCATAGTCTTGTTTTCTTGCTCATGACAGTAAGCAAGTAAACCTCAGTTATCTTCTTAGACCACTCAAAATAGAAAAGCAGCCTCAGAAATCTCAGTTTGTACTGTGGCAGGGAACACAGACACCTGGATAGAATCATAGAATCATAGAATAGTTTGGGTTGGAAGGGACCTTAAAGATCATCGAGTTCCAAATCAAAAGCCTTTTGCAGTATTTGGGCCAAGAGGACCTTGTAATTGCCAGAAGCTGACAAGTAGGTGAATGCCAGACACCTTGAGCATCGCAAATACTAAAAACTACTCAGAAAAAGCAGATGCTAATCAAGTGACCCAAGCTCCCTTTTCTGATCTGCTGGATTTAGTATTAAGGTCTGGACACTGCCCATGGGATTTAAGCGCACAGACCATTTTGCCCCGTATACTCTTCTAAGAGGGACATACAGATTTGGCATTCATACTAGCGGATTCCTCTCCAACTTGAACACTTCCTTTTCTCATCACTCCCTCAAGTGACATGAAAAGGTGTAAGTAGACGATCTTCCAAAATTACAGGATTTGGCATCCCAAAAGGGACTTCTGGTGATGCTGTGAACCTAAGAAGCCTTCCTGATTAAGTTTTCAACAAACACCCACATACATGTGTAGAAGAAAGCTTTGTTCCAGTGTGTCTGCAGCTGGGTTTAACTTCAAAAACTTAGCCTAACCTAACAAAATTCTTAAAAAATAAAATTCAGTCATTTCACTTTTACTGCAACTAATGATACAGCCTGCCTCAATAGCCACATGACACTTTGAGATTACATCAGTCAATATTTCATACAGACAGGTTATGCAAACACATGCGTTTGTTACCTAAATGCATTCTTAAAGACATTTTTAAATGCAGAAACCCACATACAAATTACCTTCTCACAAGTGATGAATGAGAACACTTCTCAGACAAAACTTCAGGAGGATTGTCAACACAATTTTTTGTTGCACAGGGTGATACCCTACACATACTAACGTGCAAGCAAAGAATGGCACAACAGCACCATTTCCACTGCTAAATAAATTTTTCTCTCTCCTCATCTGTATCCTGATCCTTTTTTCCAGTCCAAGAATGTAGCCATCTTGTACAATTTTGAAAAGTACATGCTATCATACCTCTTTAAATTGAACCAAAGAAAAGCACACTGCTAGAAAAATCAGAGTATTCTACTTTGGATCCATCCACCTGAATCCAGCTACACTTATCTCTCAAGTTAATGGTACTTTAAAGAACAGTCAAATTGACTTACTGAAGTTAGACACATCCATCAATCAGAATGGCTTTTTCCCAAGACCTAGGAACTCCATTAACTTCCATTTCTACAGGTGGGCTGCAAGACAGCCCACTAATAAAATGATGAGTCATGAAGAATCCAGTCAGGTATAAAGACAGAAGATGTAGGCAAACTAAAACCGCAATCTGCACTGTTTTTACTGGTCAGTTGTTTACATGCTCCAGTTTTTATATGCATGTATTACAAAGAAAAAAAAAAAAAAAAAAAGAGAATAACAGCACTCACTTCCCTCTGTGTATTCCAGTATTTCACACATTGGGTTACCAAATCTCAGAGAAATACTGCTCAGATTTGTGACATGTGGCCACTCAGCACACGCAGTAAATGGGCAAGCACTCCTTGCTTAAAACACATAAAGCAATAAATGGGCTATCTTCAGCAATTAAGATTTAGATTGGAAGGGAAGTTACGGAGGTCTCCAGCCTAATGCCATGATGAAGGCAAGACCAACTCTTAATTTACATCAGGTTATCTGGACAGGGAAACATACCAAAAAAGGAGGTTTCACAAACTCCCAAGGCAATCTGTTCCAAGAAAATTGGTGAAGAAAGCAGAAACACAGTGAGAGATTCCAAGCAGCCCTTGGATACCTGAAAGTAGTACATTTTTACAAGTGTTCAAGCTTTTGACAAATACCTACATTAAATTGTCTTTATTGTATATTTGACATAATCATTTCTTCCTATCTCATATTAGTCACATAGGATACAGACTTAGAAGCATAGCTAAGAAGCAAGATCTGCAGGGAAAAGAGGCAACACACCATCACTTACAAGATTTGGGAGCAGGGTCTGGCTACTTAATGACAGTCTGCAAATGAGACAAAAATACCAGCCATGAAATGCACAAAGTCGGTTTTGGGAAGCTGAATTTTTCTGCCTCTATTTCTTTCTCACATGAGTAAAAAGCTCAGGAGCAAAGAATGTATGTCCTCCCTAAATACAGCCCAGCCTCTACAGATGTGCTATTACATGACATTTCAGACCTAATCTACATATGACTAAATTGCAAAGCGACCTTGATAGACAGAAATAGGCAGGCTGCTTTAGGGAGTGATAAGCACTAACAATTACCTTTCAAAATCAGCGTCTCATCAATGCTACCTGCCCTCAAGAGAGGCTTTTTATTTCTTCTTTATAGCATGTAACCCTGAGAGGGGACACGGGTTCAAACTTTCTCAGAGGAAGGGAGGATGCTGACAGCCTAAGTGCTGCACAGATGCAGATGAAAAGTTTAGGCAAGGCATGATCTGCACATACTTATCAGCTAGAAAGAGCCAAGGACTCCGGCATTAAGAAAGTATATTTCAGAATCTACTAGAACTTCTCAGTAGAAACTAAGACTCTCGGGCACCACAAGCTTAAGAGAAGTTTTCGCAAGTAATACCAGTAGTTGGTACTACCTTTGGATTTGACAAACACGTGGAAAACCTTGACTTCAACTGTCTTAATTTAACACCTGTACTGCACTTTCTTTGTATACACTCCATAAATACTCACTCTGTTCTACCCCATCCTAATGCCAGCCTGCCCAGAATGATCCCACTGATTTGCAGAACAACAATCTAAAGCCACCTGTTTGATCATCTACCCACCAGCTTCCTTTTAGCATGAAAATGCATAGTACAGCTAATTCCTTTCTTACAGCATGACTACTGGCTATTTGCTAAATAGGGAAAACATTAACAACAACTCTACAAAAGTGGTGTCCTGGAAGTGCTTGGAACAAAGATTATTTGAAACAAAAATAAATGCCTCTTCTCTGGAGGTGTTTAAAGCTGGACAAGGCACTGAGCAACCTGATCTAGTGGAAGGGATCCCTGCCTATGGTAGGGGCATTGTAACTAGATGATCTTTAAGGTCCCTCCCAACCCAAACTACTCTATGATTCTACGACATCCTTTCATAGAGTGGACCAGAACAAGATATTGCTGGGCCAGTTCAGTGTCAGCACTGTCACTGCTTTTTTGGATTGTTGCAAAAGAACAGACATGCCACTTTGCAAACTGAGTTTGTTCAGTTTTCAGACTCACTCTTGATGTGGTGCTCCTGTCTTTGTCAGCAGGGTCAGAACAAAGAACATGAAGATGACAAAAACCGCAAGACCAACCCAAAATCCAATCACGATGGAATCTGGTGAGGAAAAAAAAGAGAAAATGAGATGATCAGTATTTCATCTGCACTTGCAAAAAGTTCCCTTCCACACACAGCATGGCTGCAAATCCCATGTTATTCTTGAATTACTAAGAGGAAGAACAATCAGATTTATCTTTATTTAGAAAGCACCACTCAAGTTCTCATTTCTAGCCTAAATTCCACTGATGTCTGGAGAAACCAGAAGCAAGATGAAACAGGTAAGACAGAATTCTCTTGGTTAGTGAAATAAGAGCAGCTCCCCTTGTGATGCCTGGCCTATATCCAAGAATTGGACACAGTTGGAGTTGGAAACAACTTCAGCACCAGAACTTGGAAGAGTGGATTACTTGATATGCTTATCAAGTTCACAACAAATATCAATAACCAACCATTTTGGAATACTTTTTGATTTTGATTTCCAATCTGCATATTAAAAAAAACCTCAGAGGAGCCAAATGCATTTGGAAAAAATAGTCAAACCACTAGTTATTAAAAGGAAAATACCAATACAATAGTCAAGCACAGAAGCATTGCGAGAAAGTGGGGTTTTGCCTCTGTGCGTAAAATGTACCTGCCTTTCTCATTTATGGCAAATAGACCCATAGATAAATCAAGAGTCTACTTAAATTAGGTTCACTTAGACTTTAAACCTGATCCACATTTGCTTGGGAAGGAAACTCAAGTTTCCAGAAACTTTATTAAGAAAAGCATAAGTGGGACAGATTATTTCCAGACAACAATAAGATGTTAAGCATGGCCCAAAATCATAGAGTACCAACCCAAAATATGATGTGGTCCAGAATTCACGTATACAGGTGCTTTTCATCTGTCATTTCAGTTAGGTATTATTTGTTTATGCAAATATTCAAAATTTTCATTAGAAGAACTCAAAAAATATTTAACATACAAACATGCAAGAGTAAAGTCTTGGTAGGCACAGGTATTTATCAACCCTTAGCTTCTCACAACATGACTACTACTGAATCTCTATAAAAGTCAAGTGATGACCTGTCTGACTTGGTGCAGCAGGAACAGCACAGAGCTTTACCCACTATGTTCAGTCTCCTATGGGACTAACTAAAGACACCAGAAAACAAGGAATCTGCTATCCTGCCTGGTACTTGACCCCAACAGTTAATCACACTCATGCTGTGAAATGTCCTCCACGTTAAAAGGCAGATCTGAAAACTGGAAATCAATTCAAACCATTTGCTCTTTCTTTGTGAAGTCAAAGTGCCTGCTGCAACTTGAGAATTTCTCCCTGGGAAAATACTTTATCACAATCAAGTCCCTCCTTAAGCCCTTTCTCTGGTTAAGCTTCAGGAGGTTAAGCTTCAAGTTGCGCACTGCAGTGTTTATTCCATCACTCCTCTGACATATCTACCCCTCTCAAGACCCTTCACTAGAGGTGGTTAAGTATAGGTTTCCAGGAAGAGGGAGTAATAGTCCTTTTTACTTAGATCATGAGTTTATTTCTGTACTTCCACTCATCATGAGCTCTAAATTATTTATACAGGCTCTATATATAGCCTGTATTTAGTTGTTCAAGATACATCTTGTGTTTGGCCTTACTAATACACAATAGATTGTGATTATCTGCCATCCTACTGGACTTTGAAGTATCTGAAAAAAAAAACCAAACAACTAAAATAAAATACTCTCATTAAAAAAAATTACCATTGATTCATTTGTAACCACTATTACCTAAGAATTATTCAAGCGTGCTTCAGTGATTTGTGACTGGACTGATGCGTGTCTTTGTCTTCACCTGAAGGAATATATTTCTTCACAGGTAACTTTACACAAGTTTTACTTTGCTTTCATAAAAGAGGCTTCTGAATTCCTCTGCATATACATTAAATTATTACTGGGAACTTCCACTTGCCTACAATTAATTAACACTAACCTGAAAGAAGCTTCCACCTTTCTCTTGTGGAATTCATCTTACCTATGGTTCAAAAATACTTCACCCACATATGGATGAAATATTTCAAATATCATAAATTACTTAATTTTAAAACATAAAATCTCACACCTCTAATTCTAAGAGGGGTCAGTGATGTTTTACACCTGGCAACTGTCACTGCCAGCCTGTCTCACTGAAACTAGAGCTCACTTCCCCTCCAACGTAAGTTACAGGCATTCATTAACATATTTTTTCCAGTTTTGCCATTTTCCGTTTTTCAGACTCTTTTCTGGACTTATGTAGTATTCACATTTGTGTATCTAAAAGCATTTGAAGACCATCCCACTGTAACAGTGCTTCCTGCTCTCAGAGAAGCACAGAAACAAGTGTCCTACTCAGATGCTTGTGATTTTAAGTACTTGGACTGGATAAACTGGTGCTTCCTAAAGTGACACTTTCTCCTCCCACCACACGACTCCCTGCCAACTGGTCAGGCAACAACAGCGCAATGCACAGCAAAGACAACAGCATCATTTTAACCCTACACTTTAAGTCAGACTGCTGAAGCATCCTCTCTCATTGCATTCAGCCCAGACTATATGACAGATTTGAAATCCACTGTTATTACCACAGTTACAAAAAAGGAGTATTTCCAAGCGGCAATATGTCTACAAAGTTCCAAACTCACCATTCATGACATCTGCCTCTCCAAAATTTGCCTTTGCTAGCAGAGGCTTAAAATAAGCCTACTTGCAGCTGTGGGAGATTTATCATTTTTACATGTCAAAATAAATGGAAAAAAGTAAAAAAAAAAGAATATTTGTCAATATTCAGCATCTCCTTCTGAATATAATGTTAATGTAATCTCTTCTCCTTTGTAACCAGATTAGGATTTCTGTGAAGTCTGACCCTATTGCTTCTGGATTCCTCAACAATGTTTCCTGCTATTCCAGCTTAGGATACAAGAAACATACCAAGATGATAACATATCAAGATATACCATGACATAGACAACACAGACTGTTTCTTTACTAGATTACATTCAGGCCTCTCATGCTTTAACACTAGAGTAAACAGAGCCAACTCCAACCTATCACTTTAAAAAAAAAAGAAACTGTAAAAAACATGAGAAGGGACTTCCCAGCTCACTGATTCAATACTCAGTCTGTCTTTCATAAGCTCATCAGTCTCCACTAGAAAAACATCTGTTTCTTCTGTTCGATTCTATTAGCAACAAAAAGCACCATGAGGCAGCAAGGATGAACTCAGCATGGCAATCCAAGATCTGTTTTGCCACTATACATTCTGCAACCTAGGGGTAGCTATTTTTTCTTACCACACTGACACAATCTAAAAAGAAGGCAGGTACATAACACAGCAGCTAATCTTTGTGATCAGTAATCTTTGTAATCAGGTTTGGCCTCTGATTAAGTGGAAGAGCAGAACATAAAACTGGAATATAATAAAAGCTATTCTACATTTTTAAAGTATCTAAAATTTATTAAAATACAGACATTAATCAGCAAATTTTAGGAGGAGAAAAGAGGTAAAATACAACTCAGGGTAAAAAGTAACTTCTGCTCTAGTACATCTAAAAGTATTAAGAGTTCAAGATTCCTCTGACCCTTAGGGTCTCCCAAACACACCCTGACTGCATAGACCCGACAGAGAACAGCCCTTCTGAGCTATTGATTGCCACTCCAAGCATTTATCTTTTCCTGTCTAAATCCTCAATAGAGTAGGTATCTCACCCTAGACCAACGCTCCAGCACTGGATGGCGACCCTTCCCAAGATTTTGAAGACTGGTGTTCAAACCCTCTCACAGTGTATCTAGCCCAGAAACAAAGAAACAAT
The DNA here is from genome assembly GCA_013400935.1 of Turnix velox. Classification (NCBI taxonomy): domain Eukaryota; kingdom Metazoa; phylum Chordata; class Aves; order Charadriiformes; family Turnicidae; genus Turnix; species Turnix velox. Next base: position 18,946 of record VZTY01021106.1, read on the forward strand.
TATTTTCTTCTAATCTCCCACCTCTTCAAAAAAAGAAATTTCATAGAAGTCAAGCCCACTGCCTAGACTTTAGATAAGCATTGCTCCAGCTGTACTAGCTTGTCCTAGCTAAATTTTCTCTCAGTTCCTTCTCCTAGCTAAATTCTCTCTCAATTCTTATGCAGCAATTTTCATCAGTAGGAATGGTCTGGTCCCCATCTTCCACTTGTTACATCTACTGTGAGACAGTTCCAGTATTGACAGAATGCTCAATTTAGCACACTACTCCTATGAAGTCCCAATGATAGAAGTCTTTTTGAAAAAACAGAAATTTCTTCCATTTTAAATCTTTTACAGCCCTAAATTTATTTTCTATGAAGAAAATCTAAAGCAGTAAGTATGTCCACAGCTGCCCTTTTAGCACCAACAGGAACAAGAACAGAGAAAAATGGATCATACTGAGCAGTTACCAGAAGCAGTAGTAGCTGTATTTGTGGATAAAAGCTGTTCCTGATCCTCTGATATTTCTCAGCATTGAAAAATTTCTACCACAGACAAGAAATCCACACCTCTCTCATGCAGAAGCAGTCAATAAAAAGACACAGAATCACAAACAATTATAATAATCTAATAACCTGAGCAATAGCTTAATAATGAGAATCAGAAAAATCAGAAGATCTATTTCTGTACAAAAATCAGTTACAAATGAAGAGTCAAACATTAAGCTGGGCAAGCTCAGCTGCAATAAAGTGTATCTGTACTGAACTTACATTTATGAGCCTTCAGGCCTTCAAATGACACTGGTCCATACTCATAATACTCATACTCCCAGGTGTAATCAGACTTAGACATGGCCTGCTGGGAGGTTCTGTTAGAAATCAGCCTCAGGGCAGACATCTTGCACGTAAATAAATATATACCTGTGGATATGAAATACATTAATAGAGACTACACACTTTTAGCACATCCTTTGATTTTATACAGAATCCATTTTTATATCTTCCTTGCCATGGCTCCCAAGATGAGCCACTCATGGTTACAAAGGCACTCTCACGTTTTCCTTTAAAATGCACTGCCACTGCCCCATCAAAGCCACCACATCGCCTCCCATTCCTTCTGCTGCCTTTGCTGGCCAGCTGCTAGTTGATATAGAGTTTCACTTCAGTGGGAAGAAGACAATCTATATTCACTTCTACACAGATGCCTGTAAGCATACCAAGGTGTCAAACTCATGCTCTCGAGATTGGATATAGCTTTTGTAACTCAAAAATAATTAATACCAACAGCCTCAGCAACTTAGTGTGAAAGCTGAATATCTGGATGGAGAAACAGATGGAGCATCAGGCCCAAAGAGTTGTATCATCCATACAAAGTCCAGCTTGGTTATCAGTAGTACTCCTTAGACTGATATTGGGCTAAAAATGTTTAACATCTTCCCTGAAGAGCTGGATAGTGATACGCAGTGCACTTGTACCAAGTTCATGGATTATAGGGGGACAGTCAAGAGGCTGTAGGGTAAATTGCTAGTCAGAGGGACCTGAAGACCCTCATGAGGATCACCAATGCTAATGCATTTGAGAGAGAATAATCTAATGCTGGAGAGCAGCTCTGCAGGGAAGGACCTGAAACAGACAAGTAGAACACAAATCAGTTATATGCCTCTGGAAAAGCAAACCAATAGTGCACTCATATGAATTAACAAAAGTGTAGCCAGTAGATCAAGAAAAGTGTTTTGTATCTAGGGTACCATATTTGGTTTTGGTGTCCTCAATAAAAGAAAGACAGAGATATCCTGGGGCAAGTCCAGTGGGAGGCCACCAAGACAGTCAGGGAGACGGAGCACAGGATGTTTGAGAGCCTAAGGGAACTAGGTTTGTTTAGCAGGGAAAAGAGAAGGCTCCTGGGTGACGTTAGCGCTGTCTACAGAGGGTATGGAGATGATGAAGCCAGACTTTTCCCATAGGTGCAGAGTAAGAAGAAGCAATGGACATAAACCAGGAACTTGAAAATTAGATACAAGGCAAAAGTTTACCTGATCTAGTTGAACATGCTTTGGAGAAGAGATTGGACCAGATGACCACCAGAGGTCCTCTCCAAGCTAAATGTCTCTGCTCTAATAAATGGCCTCTATATGCACTATGAAAGGAAAATAAAGCAGGAGTGATTTTTCCCAGGGATTAACAAAATTGTAATGCAACATTAACTACCATTAAACTGTCTTGATACATGTTTCTGAGACAACACTACACTAGAGAGTTGCATTGCACATAGTATTTTTTTCAGAATATTAAAACAGCTTTATGCATACCAACAGAGCACATCTTTGCACAAAACATCTGCTGCAGCACCTAGAGTTTGCACTTCCAACTTGAAACATATTATAAAATACTTTCCATTTAAAAAATTCTGCACTGTGGGTAATTCTGCATTTAATATAAACACAGCACGGTGAAGACTTGGTGCAGTTCAAGACTATTGCAATTAGTTCTTCTGTGGACAATGAAACTCCTCAGATCACAAAGCCAAATCCAGTTAAAATTTCTTGAAAAGACAGGCCTTACATAGACCTGTCACTCAAAATAACTGAGGCTTTACTGCTTCCTAAAGATAATTAGATTGACTAAGCCTGCAAATTAAAGAGGAGGGCCATAGATAAGAACTGGAATCAGGCACAAAATGATGAATACAAATTCACGCAGGGAATATAAACAGCTTTTAAAATTTATAAAAAAGCTCCTTCTGCATCTGTTTTCCTGTGAGTAAACACTAGCAGGAATATTTCTAAACAACTTCAAATAAACAGCATATGCCTGGAAAAGTTCATATCCACTTACAATGTCTGGAACCTCAAAGTAGCAAGTAATAAAATCCTTTAAAGCAGGAAATTGATTTGTTTCTCAACTGAAACACACTTAAGTTTCACAATGATCACTTTGCCAACATAAAGAGGGCAGGGGGGAGCAAGCAGAGAATTGACCAATCCATTCATTTGCTTGGGTCTGGATAAGGAGCTTCACATTACTCTTACTCTTCTTTAGCCACTCAGAAAACTCCCAGCAAGAATAAATAGCCTGAACCATAGAGGAATAAATAATATCTGTGATGGACAATCTGGTCAGCAAGCTCATTGACCTTTCTGAGCATTTCTGAAGGGTCACCGGACCTGTTTAAGGCAAACATGAAAGCCCTTGTGTTGACTTTGATGTGTATGGATGCAAACAGCCTTTCCTCACCTTGTCTCATTTCTTTTGAGGAGCAAGTAAGGAAGCAACAAAATCCTTCACTTTGCTCACTTAAGAAACCTCAAAGCTGGCTGTGTTCAGTGCTGGCAGCCGAAGACTCGGGCAGGTCAGTCTCATGGAAACTAAAAAGGGCAAGTGTTCATGGCCTTCTTCTGAAGTATTGAGTCAGTCTCTGCAGATAAAAGATGTCAACAAGTAGCCAGACACATGCCATGGAGATACAACCCTAACTACTAGAGTTGAAATGCACCTTCAAGAGAACTCATTTGTGATCCATGAGGAAGTCTGTAAAGTCACAGACTGCTTGCCAGCAAGTCAGGTTGATAGTTGGGCTACATTTGCATCTAACACAGCTGCAGCTAGGCTATTTGCTTCAGCATGGACCTCACCAGTACACTGCACAATGCTTACACTGCTCAGTCACTTACCTTTCAAATTGAGACACTGTAAAGGCAAAACTGGACACACACTATAACTGAAGTATAACTTCATGGTTTGCACCACCACCAGGGCCACAAAGACAAATCTGGTTTTGTGTACATCTGGAACCAGCCTTGCACATAAACAGCAACAGGCCACTCTGAACCTGACCTGCATACACAAGAATAAATCCATGTGGACTGGTCAACATGTATTCAACTTCTGGAGCAGAGACAGAACCAATATGGAAAACACAAGAAACTTCATACATTTTCTGTCAAAAACCATATTTGTTTTTCACATACCTCCATTCTGCTTACAGGCAAAGAGTCTAACCACTTTACAGTCTTCACAGACTAAACAAACAAACTGTTGGGCCCCTTGCAAACTGTGGAGATCCCAAAAGCTAGTCAGGAAAAAATAGCAACTTTTCAAAGCATGAGAAGTCCTAGCCTGAGAAAGTTTAGCACTACACCCTAATTCATCAGTTTCATAGACAAAGTAGGGTAATTAATTCAGAACTTGTTGGTTATGAATAGTTAGTAACTCAGGCTGTTCTCACACTCTGTAAGTCTTCATACCAGCAATACTCTGCATGGGAGAGGGCAATTACTCAGTGCCATCACATTCCTTTTTACTCCACCTCAAGGACTAAAAGTTGAGGTCAGAGGGAAAGAAGTCAATGAGGAAAGCAAGCACAAACTTATTTACAGAGCACCCTATCTTTTTACAACCTTACTATATGGCTACTGTTTAAAAATAGCTGCGCCACTTCCAGTCACTGATGAAAAGGGAATCTGCAGGAAATACTTAACCAAAATGGTCCTTGCTTCTTAATAATTCTCAGAGTTGTAGATGTAGAGAATGTGAGATCAAACGTCTAGTCTTTTCAGGGGAATATCCAGTCTTCCTGTCTGCAATGAAACAGAGAAAAGCCAGCTATACTAAACAAGTGAAACTTAGCAAGAAAAATGGAAAGATAGCTGTACAGTCAGTTTTCAGTTAAGAAAACCCAACAAAACAAAATCAATCACATCTAACCATATTTTCAGAAGAGATAACAATGATTCAGGCAGGCACTAATGCCTGACTAGTAGTTCAATTCAGTAGGGGCCACCTGGAACTCAAGCAGAAACTAATATTTTGCTCTGGGTTCACAGACAACCACATGGATGTGAAAATAAATAGAGTAAACGTCATATAAGCTCACTCATAAATCTTGTCTGAGAAGACAGCAGAATTATACCTTATGTAATGCCAAAGAAGCAATGTATTCCCTCCTAAGAAGTTCCAGTCCTGCACTGATAGTAAAGAGACATGGAACAAATAGCACAGAGCTACTGGGACTTGCTCCCAAAACACCATAAAGCAAACAGCTTAGCTTAACTCCAGTACCAAAAGCATTAAAAAGAAAATCCACAGTATTTTCTACATGTAATATATTATCTTAGCCATAATTCCATTTATTTCCTGTAGCTAGGGCAGTATTATATAATCAATCCACCATCTGGCTTCATTGTAAGAATCTGAGCTTCACTTGAGCTCAGAAAATATTTCATTTTTTCATTCAAGGTAGCAAAAACTGATTTATTACAAGAATTCACCCTTCCAGACAAATAATAATACATCTCTACACAAAATAAAAAAAAAACCCCAATCCCAAAAACTAAAACCACAAACAACTTGAAAATTACTACAGCAAGAGTAGAAAACAAAACTAAACTTCCTTTTAAGTCAAGCTTATTTTTCTAAAGAGAAAACAAACAGATAAAACCAAATCTGAATAATGGGTTTAAATTTCTGAGCAAGTAAAGAGCAGAAGATCATGCTTTCCACAGTTTTCCCACACATGCCCAGCTTAAACACCACTGAACCTACTACTGGAGGGTATCAGGCTCACAGATATGGCTGCACACAGGAGAGCTGTGGTCAATAGAGAGAGCTCAGGGTATGGTTGAACACATCTTGTCACTAGAAGCTGACTCCTCTCAGATGTACCCATAAGGCAGCTTCAAAATGCAATTTCTCTCAAGACTAAACAGACTTGAAGAAGCCCTACCAGTAAGCACTAAAACATTTAGTCCTGTAACATTACGAGTGCCTGTACAAATGGTATATAAAAGTATATTTAACACTTTCCAAAATAAAAGACTGCATTTTGCCTCAGCTGTTCATAACACTGACAATTTTAACCTTTCACATTACAAATTTTGTAACTGTTAACCTTTCAGAGATTCCAGTTCGATTTCTTACACCCATCTCTCAAGAGAAATAGCTCTGACATATCCACTAATGGGTACAAGTAAAACACACAGTAAGTTTGCAGCTGTCCTGTCCTGGATGCCTCTGCTTTTGGGCTGCACTATCTTATTGAATTTTCCAGGCTTGGCAACGTAATCTTTTCTTTAATTATTTTTTTAACTAAATGTCTCTTTTATTAGCTTTATTCCCACAGAAAGCTCAGCATGGAGATGGGGATGTTTTGGTTAACTCTGAATTGTGCCATTCCAGTGCCTTATTGTGAGTAAAGAAAGCTTCCACCCTCCCCACACTGCTACTGAACAGCGCACTGCAGCTCAGCTGGAATGGCTCCATTAGATCACTTAGCTGCAAGAATTGTTTCTAAAATACCTTCTATTTGTGTTATCACTTAAGAACCTATTAAATAAAAAAGGCAGCATCAGTACTATGGACAATCTCATTTTGCAAATAAAAGATATTAAATTTGAAAACAAAAAAAATCTCACTGTGAATTTACAGTAATTCTTGTAACCCTATGCAGAGGGTTAGACTAGATTTTCTTAAATCATCCAATCAGCAAATAATGAAAAAACACTGGAAGCTTACTGTTCAGTGTCACCAAAAAGAACAACTGAATACAAAACCAGAAGCACTCAGGAGTATTTCAAATAAGTACACCTCTACTGACCATTTGTAAAAAGGCAAGGCTGAGTAATCACTCTACTGTAATTGCTTTCACAAAACTCATCTCTGATTAACAGCTGAAATTACCTCTGTTCCAGGTACCTGGGCCTGAGGATGCACTGTGCCACACAGCAGAGATGCTGCTCTATGAGAGGCCACCTTTGACAAATCTGCAGGGTGCCCACTGCAACATGCCAGCCCCTGGGTTTAAACGCAGAGCAGCTGTTCATAAGGTCACACATCCAAGAAAATGTCTAAATGAACTCAGACCTCATTTCATAGCTCTGGTTCTGGCACTGAAGCAGTGAAAAAAACCACCAAAATGCTGAGGATGAAAAGCAGAGCAAAAGGCAAGTACGTTTCCCCTCTTTGTTATAAAATCAGATTCTACTCTTCATGTAACATCTACCTGGTCTGAAGTACAGGCCACAGCACGTCTCTCTCAGCACGTCTCTCTCAGCACCTCTTCACTTCTCAGTGGCTCCCCCCACAGAAATAATTTTGTTCTTAGCTCCTGCTGAAGTCAGTTGAAGATAAATTGTCAGAGATGGAAATAAAACAAACAAACAAAAATAAACAGGTACAACAGACTATTTGTTCAGAGCTGCTCCCACAGTTGGGTATCTCACTACAGTGGGCCTTGGTTATACTTTTAATGTCTCCAGTTACTTCTTTAAAGCTAGGTGTAACACAGATACATGGCAAGGATTAAGGATGGGACACATTCCTGTGCGACCTGATCTATGTGCTCCTGCTCCAGCAGGGAGATTGGACTAGATGATGGTTTGAGGTCCCTTTTCAATCCCTGACATTCTGTGATTTTGTAATTCAAATATGTGTGTGTGAGTCGTGTACTACTGTCTAATTTACCTGAAAAGAAATTTGAATTTTATGCACAAGAAATTTTTTGCTCTATTAGCAGCACTGGAGGGAAGCACTACATCTAAAGACAGGAGAAAAAAAGAAACAAAACCAACCAGTTCTGGTCTGAAAAAAATCCCAATCCAGTTTGACTTTCAATAAACAGCTCCATTTCAGCGACTGTTTGAAATTCTCACTGAACTGATTAAGGCAAAATTTCTGTATCATATTGCACACTAAATAGAAAAGTTCAGAAAACATTTGTCTTTAATTGTGGAAGCTTTCAAGAAAGGCAGTATTTTAAAATTTATTAGTTCTTAAGGAAATGTAATACATAACTGACTTTTCAAATTGAAAAGCTCAAGTGTTACTTTGTGTTTGAGAGATTACATCTTCTAGCACTGTGCAGTAGTGAGCATGCAGAATAAAGCCTTCATTTATTTGTACTAAAACTTGTACTAAAGTTTTACCATTATCGCTTGCTCATATTATTGGTTTAACGAATGTAAATTTGATTTAAACCACTAAACAATCTATGAGATTATCATCTGTGCATCACCTTACAACCTCCTCGACCAGAAAGTGTATGTGGGCAACTAGCAAAAGGGTAGTCACTAAATTACTTTGTCCATTACTTAATATTCTGGATTATTTTTTTCCCTGAAAAAAGTATTTGCTTGCAATAGTTTGGTTTATTTGTACATTTTTTTCTTGTGATGCACCCAAAAGGACTCATTATTTTTGGCTAGAATGGAGCCAGACTGTCTTCATGCAGTAGAGAGCTGCTGTTCCCTTGGCATCTTTGCAGGTATTTAGTCTTGTTGTAAAAATTTATCTTGATTCTCTGATTAGGAACCTGAATAAGAAACCACAAATGGACAAAAAAAAAAACAAAACAGTTTTGACACTATTACCTGATTATCTCCAAGCAGAAAATAAAACATCCCCTTATTTCCACAGCAATTATGTAAATCTCCACCTGTATGTACAAAGCCTCTGGGGACCTCAAATGCGAGTAACAGGCACACAGGTAGTGGCTCCAAAACACTCAGCTCCTAGGAGCACACTGGGAAACACACTTGGAATAGAAGTACTGCAGTGTCACAGACTAACCCTGAACAGCCTAGCAAAGGCACTTTAAGACAGCATTGCCATTGACGTCCTCAATCAGCTCTGCCTGTCACCAAAGTGGCAAACTAATGGCACACCCACACTTCCAGTTACCATCAGCATTAAGTTCTGGACAAGGCTGATATGCAAATATGGGCAAGGTAAATACAAAGGAACAGAATCTGTTAGGAGTGAAGTTTTGAGTAATTGAGACGATTGATTTTAACACCTCCAGGAAGAATAGCAGACAGTTAGGAAAGGGATGCAAACTGCCTACCACACCACGCTCTGTCAATGGGACTTGCTCCCAAACACCACAAAGCAAATAGCTTAGCTTGTCCCAAAGAGACTCAATAAGGAAGGGACAGAAAAAAAAAAAGAGCAAGGGAGGACTAGGGAAAAGGACAGGACTGAATATAAGTAATTTCAGGCTGCATGGAGAATAGACATTCATCCCTTGAGCACAACAGCAGATGCCAACTAGGAGAAAAAAAAAAGAAAGAAAAGATACACCACAGGAAACACACTACAAACTAACTTGCCTTGGGTTTTTGCCTTTTCTTTTTGTACAAATGTTTTAAATTTTTATTTTCATTCAAACGCTCAGCAGTCAGAGCAAAAACACAACATAGAATTTAGGGAGGACTGAAAATAATTTCCACGTATTGCGAGCAAGCTCCGGGACTTCCAGCCCTTGGATTTGGGAATATACAGGCTTCAAGCCATCAGACAGAATCGCTCTGCCGCAAATCCAGAAACGTATTATTCCTGCAGGTGGCACTTTCCACAGCACCCAAACGAACAGTGCCACCTCGAGTTCTATTTTTTTAATTTGTTTTAATTATTTTAAACAAAATTAATATCAGAGAAGTATTTCAGACCTTAAAGGCTCGCCGAAAGCTGACAAGTCCGGGTTCCCGATACCACCCAGCCGTCTGTTAAAGCCGAACGACGGACACCTGGGATCAACGGCACCTCACACCGCCCAGCCGAAAGCGCTCACCCGCAGCGAAGGGGCCCTCCCGTGGGGTGGGCGGACAGGGCTGGGCCGCCCCAGCCCTCCCCTCCCGCACTGACTCCCTCCACAACGCCATCCCCTCACCGCTCTTACCCGCACCGTCCCCGCGCACCGCCAACCTCCCAAGCACCGTTCCGTCTGTGGCGAACAGCGCAGCGTCTCCCATCTACCCCCCCTCCCCCAGGAATGCACTTCGCCGCCCCGGCACCAGGCGGCGCTGAGAGGGAGCAGGGCGGGAGGGAGGCAGCGCGGGGGGAGGGTACGTGACGCCCTCCCGTCCCCGCCATCCTACCTGACTGGGCGGCGGCAACGGGCGCGCCGCGTGCCAGCCGAGCCAGACCGAGCCGCGTGCCAACCCAGCCAGACCCAGCCCCGCCACAACCAATGAATCAGCAGCACCCGCGGCGCCCCGGGCGGTGTGGCATGGTCACGTGACCTGCCCGGGCCAATGGGCAGCGGCGGCGGGAGCGGCAGGGAGGGCGGCTGCAGGTGCGGGCAGGGCTCTTCGTCCTGAGGTGAGCTCCCCCCACCATCTTGATGGCTTTTAATAATCCTCTTGGGGCAATAGAATCATGGAGTGGTTTGGGTTGGAAAGTACCTTAAATATCATCTAGTTCCAACCCCCCTGCCACAGGCAGGAACACCTCCCACTAGATCAGATTGCTTCATGTCTTGTCCAGCCTGGCATTAAACACCTCCAGAGAGGGGGCATCCACAACCACTCTAGGCAACCTGTTCCAGTGTTTCACCACCCTCACCATAAGGAATTGCTTTCTTGTATCTAGCCTGAATCTACCCTCTTCCAATTTACATCCGTTATTCCTAGGGAGACTCCTCTAAATGACTTAATTTTTCAATCTAGTAGTAGGAAACATGTCTCACACACTTATCCAGTGAAGTCAAAAGGCTGCTGCAATACCCACCCACAAACGTTAAACTGGATCCTTGCTAGTGTTCTGGCACTTACTATTTAGCAACAGCCTTTAGCATCTTTATGTGGCTCAGCAATAGGAGTTGGAAGGAACTTCTAGAGATCATCTTGTCTTACCCCCTGCCACTGCAGGTTCCACAGGAACTTGTCCAGGTGAGTTCTCAATGTCTGCAGAGATGGAGACTCCTCTATCTCTCTGGGTAACCTCTTTCAGTGCTCTGTCACCCTCAAAGTAATGAAGTTCCTTCTTATGTTTAGATGGAAATTCCTTATGTTCCAGCTTGTGCCCATTACTTTTGTCCTGTCAATGGGCACCACTGAAAAAAGACTGGCTCCATCCTGTTGACACCCACCCTTTAAGTACTTACAAGCATTGATGAGATTCCTCTTTTTTTTTTCCAGACTGAAAAGACATAAATCTCTCAACCACTGGTCATAAGAGAGGTGTCCCAGACCTCTACTATCTTCATGGCCTTTTGCTCTACCCTCTCTAGTAATTCCTTGTCCTTCTTGAACTGAAGAGCCCAGAACTGGACATAGTATTCCAGGTACAGCCTTAGTGTTACCAGGGCAGAGCAGCGAGGGAGGATGACCTTCCTCAGTCTGCTTGCTGCATTCTTGATGCACCCAAGGATGTCATTGGCCTTCTTGGCCATAACAGCTCATTGCTGGTTCATGGTCATCCTGTTGTCCACCAGGACCCCCAGGCCTTTTTCCACTGCTGGTCTCCAGCAGGTCACCCCCTAACCTGTACTGGTGTGTGGGGTCATTACTTCACTGATTCAGCACCCTACAGTTGTCCTTGTTAAATTTCATGAGGTTTCTCTGCACTGAGCTCTCCATCCCGCCCAGGTCTTGTTGTAGGGCAGCACAGCCCCCAATGTGTCAGTTAACCCTCCCAGATTTGTATCATTGGTACAAACTGAAGGTACACTGTTTCCTCAGCCAGGTCATTGATGAATATATTGAACAGGACTAGACACAGAACTGACCTCTGTGGAGTACCACTTGTTCCTCCAACTAGACTATGTGCCCCTAATCATGACACTCTGAGCTCAGTCATTCAACCACCCACAAGTGGTTTTCAATCCGCTCCACTGTCCATTCATCTAATCCACATTTCCTAGACTTACCCACAAGGATGCTGTGGGGGATGGTGCTAAAAGCCTTACTGAAGTCAAGGTAGACAACATCCACTGCCCTCCCCTTCTCCATCCAGACAGTCATGCCATTATAGAGGTTACAAGATTAGTCAGACATAATTTCACACTGATGAATCTGTGTTGACTACTTTTCCTCCATGTGCTTTGAGTCTTCTTGCACTTCTTGCAGGTTGTGTGCAAGTAAGGGTATCTGCAAAAACTGTTTTTCATTTCTTTCTAGGCAGGGCTGTGATCTTGGACAGTGGTGTCTCTCTCCAGTAATGGTCAGAAAACCTATCAATACTGCCATCTTTGTGTCAAAAATATGTAACTGATACCTGTGCATCGTTGTAATTATGACCAGAAAAGTGAATAGGCATAATGGCAAGTCAGAAACCTCCCTCCCATTTCCTCCGCATTCCACTGCTGTTGAAAAGGCAGAATGACTCAGGCTTCTGTTAGTTTTTCTTAACCTTAAAAAGAAGTAGCAATCAAATTCCCTCTAAAAGACACAATACGTATGTAGCCAGTACCTCACTTCCACCACATCTGTTGTCATTTAAGGAAGGATTTTAGAGCTTTTAAACCAAAATCAGAATAGTCCAAACAAAAACAAACCACAGCTGGACTAATGAAACAGAACTGTAGCATTTTATCTAGGTTCTTAATTTTATTTCAAACATTGATTAATTGGGAAAATGAGAATTCTTGACTATTCAGTAATAGCAATGTGGCTGAGATAGCAGCAGAAGAAATATTGTGATCTCTCATGAGACACAGAACCGCTAGTGCACAAACTCCCAAGAGGAGAAAAGGATGCTGCACGACTTTTTTCCATTCTTCCTGTCATTTTATTTTCTGTCTTCTCTTCCTGCACATCGTTAGTGTCTCTTCTTCCTAATGGAGCTAGCAGTGGGAATTTTTAAAGGGTAAATGAATTCAGCCGAGGAAAGAGAGACAGCACAGACATTCACACTGCAGCTGACCGGAATGAGGATGGAGCTTCATCTGCAGCAGCTGCATCAAACCAAGGTTTAGTGGCACACAGCTAGAAATGGCATTTATAATTAGAGCACAAATTCTGCAGAAACTCATTCTCCCTGTCCTTCCCTCTTGCCAAATCTATAGATTCATGTGTAGTTAGTAGCTGCCTGGGGTTTAGCAGCAATCTAGAAAGCTGTAGTGAACTAATAAAAAAAAAAAACATGTTCACTGTAGCTTAGTTAGAATTGACTGAAAAAAAAGGTTTGAAATGGAACATTATTGCAGAGTTAAGAACTTTTACGTTCTTCCACATAATTGTGGCTTAAATGGATGGCAACAGGCAGACTTCCCTGTACATCTTACAGCAAATAGGACCATAAACCAGAATTGTTTATAGTTGTTTCATTGCATTTGTATATTAATAAAAATGGTTTATAGTTGTTTCATTACATTTGCATGTTAATAAAAATGGTATAAAAGAAACACACATTTGGATATTTACCATTTTTAAATACTACACTCTAAAAAATACTTCCCAAGGTTGCAGATGTATGAACAGGCTGCCCTAGTTAGCTTCTCAGTGCTTTTGATAGACAAATGTAGGTAGCAGTTCAGGGTTCAAAGCTATCAGATTTTGATTGTGAGTTTCTCTGAAATTGTGTTGGGTTTTGCTGTTTGTCATTTTTGAAAGAAATTATTTTGCAAGGGAAAACATAATTTATGTACTTTACAACATGAAACTTAATTCAACTCTAGAACTCCAAACATCTATGAATAGAGAGTGAAGCCACTTGCATAATTGCAAGTGGTAATTGCATAGCTATAGTTGATTTTGTTTTGGATAAGGTTCATAGTCTTGAACCTCCATCCCTAAAGTGATTCCTTTTGCCTTTTGGTAACCCATTTCAATTTTTCAGTAAAGATAATTCAGAACTTAGGCATTATTCCAGCATCAGCCATACAAGAAGTAAGTATCATCTCTCTAATAATTGAGTTTTCAGTAGGGCATAGAGCTAACACAACTTCATAACAGCACTAGGTAATTTACTGACAGTTTTATCCTTTAAAACTTCTTCATAATTGCATATTTCTAGCATATAGGCTTATTTTCTTTATGTATAATCTTCATTCTGTGTTCCCCTCTTTACAGACTGTTTGGAAGTGTCATTTAATGATAATAAATAAATCAATCCAAGTAAGCTCATGCCTATGACAACTTGCCACTGATAGCTGTTTAAAATCTGAACCAGCATTGACCCCATTTCATTCATGCTTATTGACATCTTAATGTGATTAATTTTCTTATCTGAACCCAGTGTAGAAATTACATGTAACTTGCAGTTATTTTTATGAGCCAGACTTGTAATCTAGTTTAAAAAATTATTTATAATTGTTTGATACAGCCTAATCTCCTTAAAAACACTAAGTGATACTTGGCTTTGAGTAAATCCATGTGGTTTTTTACTGTCACTGCTTAGAAAAAACAATGTTTTCTGACAGCCAGCAAGTAATCAGATTCTTGTACAATTGCCCCACCCATAACACTTTGTCTCCCAACCAATTTTAACTTCTGAAAAGAAAGAATAAATTGCCCACAGTACTAGTAATTGGTGCTTTAATTGGTTAGATCCCAGTCTTTGCTAGGCTTCATTTCTTAGATTCCAAGTTTCATGCCTTCTTGCCCACCTATAGCATTATATTTAGGTTGTGCATATACAGATCCTCTCATCTAGTCCTTTTGTTGATGCATTACCAGAACATCCATTTTTCTTAGTATTGTAATCACAGAATAAAATCTTTCCAGCTATTGTGTTTCACCCTAATTTACAGAGCATCTTGTTTCTTGTTCCTGGAACAGCTCCTGTTTCTGGGAGTAGAGAGGAAAGGAAACCATCAAAGGTTTTCAATTAATTCCTGTATGACAGGCAAGAAAAGAGAGACAGACATACTTAATTTCAATAAATTCCAGGTATTGTTTTCTAAATATTACATTGGATATGAAGCAGCTTTACTCCAGCAAAACTACTCATGAGTCACAGGCGTTAGATCCCAGTTTATTTTACAGATTACAATTCTGTCATACTTCAGCAAAATAATCTGCAGTGGCTGCTGAGCTGAGCATCAGTAAGAAACAACACAGAAATATGCTCCATGTCACTGAAATTTGATCAGCTACAGCATGCAGCTCAAAGACTTATCAGAATCCCATGTTCATCCTCTGTATTCGATAAGCCACAGCAACGAGTGGAAATCATGAGTAGACCTATCTGTGCTAAGAAATAGCTCTTACATCACACATATATTTTACAGAGTGACAAACAGGTAAACCTAATGTGCTTTTACTGCATGGGTCCTGCTCTGCTGTGCAGAGGAACAGTTCTGCAGTGGAAGCTCAGGCAGTTGTGTCTTTCCAGAGATTCTTTGAAAAGGGAAAAAGGAGCCCTAAGTTCAATTCTGCCTTCAGACATCAGACTTTACAAGTGCTCACAGATCCTTGTACTGAAATTCAAGTGTCCCTGAAGTTGCCTGTAAGGAACTGGCTGCTCTGAGGTTGGAATAAAGGAAATCATACCACTGGAAGTATCTCCAGAGTTCCTGGAAGTGACACTTCTCTCTCTGTAGTCTTCTCTTGTCACAGATCAATATTCTTCAGTGGGAAAACCTGCCTAGCATATTGATATTGGTATACCTTGCAGATATTCATGGAATCATAGAATGGGTTATGTTGGAGGGGACCCTTACAGGTCTTCTAGTCCAACCCCACTGCAGTGAGCAGGGACATCTTGCACTAGGGAAGGTTGCTCAGAGCCTCATCAACCCTGGCCTTGAGTACCTCCAGGGATAGGGCCTCCACCACCTCTGGGCAGCCTGTTCCAGTGTCTCATTGCCTCTCTCTTCATTGTAAAATTCTTCTTCCTAGCATAAAATCTAAACCCACTCTGCTCTAGTTTAAAACCTCTGCCCCTTGTCCTATCACTACATGCCCTGGCAAACAGCTTTCCTGGAGGCCCCCTTAAGTTACTGACAGGCCCTCTCTTCTCCAGGTTGAACAACCCCAACTCTCTCAGCCTGTCACATTCTGTGTATTGAAACAGAAGTTTAGATTGTCATAAGCTTTACTTTTCTCACTGCCAGGCTCAGTCCATGTTCTCTCTCTCTTGCAGCTTAGAATTTTCAGTATTTTACCTCCTGCTCACTCCTCCTTAGTAGAGGAAAGCACATAACATGCAGGGGGTATCGCTCTGCCAGAAATGTGTTTGCTCTTAAAAGATACACCATCACTTGTTCACTGCTGTAGTGATCAACCAGGGCTGCATCTCTTGAGAAATAGTGTCATTGAACTGCCACACAATTCACTGTAAAAAAATATTCCAATACTTTATGTGAGGCATCATTTTCTGCAAGAGACAATTTCTTTAGTTAGCTAAAACAATGTAATCAGACAAGCAAACTAATATGCAAACAATGCTTCTTCTGGTCAGAATGAGAAGCTACATTCTCAAAGCTAAGTGCAATTTGAATGATATTTTAAGTTGATTTGTATTAATCTCTTCAAAGAGAAAGTGGCTGACACCTGTAAAGAAGAGTTGGATACTTCATAGGCTTAAGATTGTAAGTTTGGTACTACTTCTCTTTTCTACAAAAAAGAGAGAGAAATAGGTGTACTTTATAAGAAGTAAACTATTTAGGTTCAGATTATATTTCAGGAAGAAGTATTTTAATATGAAGAGAAAGACAATGAGACACTGGAACGGGTAGCCCAGAGAGGCGATATACTCCACAAAACCAGGGATTTTTCAGTCTGTGGTTTTCAGTATGCAGGACTCTTCTGGTTAAGGTAAATACCTCAAGGCTCATGGACGTGATGAAAGAAAGGAACACCTCTCTGAAAATGCTGACATTATGACAATAAGGAAATTATTGCTCTTTGGTGACTGCACAGTCACAATTTGTTTTCTTCAAAGTTCATAGACCAACATACACACTTCTACAAAAATAGCAACTGTCCAACATAATCAGTTCAGATGCTGAACAGCCACTGAATGACAACACTCATTTAAAAGGGTTGTTCCTCTGGGTTTATACATTACATTTTTGGGAAGTCCCTTAAATACAGGTAACAGTATTACAAAATCAAACCTTATTATCATGCACAGTTGTCACATAACACCAGTACTGGTGGGTGTATGGACGAAATATGCAATCAAGAGTGAATCACCATCTATAGTGGAAGAGCAGATTCTTGTTGGGAAGGAATTGCCTCCTTATCTCTAGGCAATCAACAGAAGCTCCTAAAATTTTAATTGTTTACATTTCTGTTAGGCACTTAGTATACCAAACATAACTTTTGAATCAATTCATCTTTCATTTAATCGCCAATGAAGATTTTAATGAGTGTGCTGTTTTAAAAAATGTATTTTCCATCCTCAGTTGGTATAAAACCACAATTCATTGAAGTCTGCTTGTAGCATGGTGGCTTTCAGCCACTTTCAGCTTTGTAAAGTTTCCTTTGATGAAAATGGATATATTTCCACTATGATCTGTTTTTTCAGCCTTTAGTCTTTGTGAGTCAGGTTCCTTCAAAGAAGTAATCTTTATGCTTGATCTAGGACAGGGCTCAAAAATAGCTATTAATATTTAAGTGAGTGCTATCTAAATTGCAAAGTACTCTTCATCTGGGGGCCTCAGACTTTTGGCCGGCTTCAAATCTGACTTGAGTTCAGCAGAGAATATTTAAGCTGTCTACTGTCTCAGAGAGAAAACCACACACTGTTTTATCTTCTGCACATTGAGAACTAAAGTGTTCCAGAGGCCAGAGTCCTAACAGATGGAGAGTGTGGAGAACAAGGATGATCAATACAGGAATCTTACTGGCCAGCACAAGGATGGAAGGTCAGAACTTTTTACCAGCAAGTAAGTGAGGTGACCCTTATCACAGAGGACTTGCTAGGAAATAAAAAAAGAATGAGCTTGCTACATGCAGGCCTTTCTTCACTGAGGGCCTGGTACTTGGATCATCCAACCATTCAAAGATTATTTCACAGTACAGAAAAGTTTTGCTCTGCAGCACTGAAAGCTCAGTAGGTAGTATGCAGTGAAAGTCTTTTGTGTGAGAGGCTGTACAAGCATGGATTTTATGTCTGTACTCGATAAGGAGTTTTTGGATCCATCTAAGGTCTTTTAGGTCTTTCTTTGGTAGAGAAAAAGCACCTCTCCAGCTCACTTTGATGAAAAATTCAGTCCATTCATTCTGACAAGCATAATGCAAAGCAGACTGTGTTTCCAAGTCAGCACTACTCTTGACATCCTCATTGGCAACTTGTTCTAAAATGGAATTTAATGGGACAGCAGAATGAGGATCAGAGGTGAATGCCACTCGGTTTGAGCATCATTCAACCTTCTGTGTACTCTGAGCAAACATGATGACCATTCGCAAGAAATAGTAAGACAAAAACTACTGCCACAAGAACGTAAGTACACACTGCAGTTAAGCATGTGGTTTAGAAAGCTCAAATAAAAGTTCAATACCAACTACAGTCTTATCCTGTCAAATATGAAAAGGCCCTCCAGTGACAATAGGCCAAATGCACTAGTTGCTGTGCTAGGCTGGTCTTTAAAAAGGAAGTTCAAACAGCTCTATAATAACAATGATAGGCAGCTTTATGGAACTATACTACGCACCTTGTAACAAAACTGACAGAACTTATCTGTATTCATCAAAAGAAAGTGAGACTTTAGCATTTAGAAGAATGTAGCAGTTGTAAATTTGCCTCAACTTGACATAAATGGAACTGTGAAACAATTCACAGTTCTAGTTTTATTATTAGTGTGGGTGGAAGCAATACCCCTGAAGTCTCCTCTTGAGAGACGTAACTAATGCTTAGATGCTTCTCTCCAGCAGTAGCTGATCATTAACATCTTGCCTGTTTTACAGATCTTCAAGAAGAATAGTTTTTTGATTACTTGGGAGGGAACGAAAACAAAACTGACAATATTCCTATGTCTTTCTCATAACCAAGTTCCTGATAAACAACTTACCTTTCACTAAGTCCATTATGATAATGAAAATAGGCCAATGTTCTTTGAGCTTGTAGCATACAACATCCAGAAAAGAAAAAGACACAGAAGAGATAAGTAACTCCAACTGAAGAACTTAAGTTCTTAATTTCCTTTGTTTTTAACAGTGGCCTCTGCAGAAGCTCCAGATATCCTCATTTCATTGTAGGAAACACACTACAAGTCCGTGTAATGGGGAAGCTCCTGTCCTGAGGCATGAAGAGGTTAAATGACAGAGCAATGATGTTGCACCATGGTTGCCAAAGAGAGAACTGAGAAGCCCAAATTAGAAAAATACAGTCACACTTTCTGTTCAAGGAAAGACACATCAGATATCAATCTCATGGAGGAAGCATAAAAATACACCAGGAAGTCTGTTCCAAAGTCTTACCTTGTGTGTATGATTAAATCCTCCATCATTAGCACTGAGAAAGTAAACTCTGGTGAACTGGTGATGGATGTATCTTGTCAATGTGCTGCACTGATTTGTTTTAGTGGGCGTCAAGTGTTCCTGTGACTTTCCAATAAAAACTAAATCAAACATAGGAATACAATATATTTAAACTTCCTTTTCTTGCCATTTTCAGACGTTCAACAAGGGCACATAATGCTGGAGATGACAGCAGCACTATCCCATGGTTAAGAACACCTCTTTTGGATTTTGGTGGCAAACAGGCCATCCTTCCTTTCTCACATCAAAATGATGACAAACAAAGATGGCTTTGCTACAAGCCATTCCTGTTGATTCATTCAGGAAATCTGAAATTCAGGAAGCTGCCTCAAACCTGAGATCACTGATGCTTTTTCGCTCTGAGTCTGAAGCATAGCCTCAAGCTTAGTTTAGATTTTCATTGAACTATGAAACTTTTGGCTAGCCTGTCAAATGCTCTCTTGAAATTTTACTGTTGACATGTCGTGGGTTAGCTATGGTAGACAGCTAAGGACCATCCAACTGTTCACTTCCCCAAAGAGAAATAGGAAAGAAGAGAAAATCGAGAAAATTCATGGGCTGAGACAAAGACAGTTTTATAGGTAAAGCAAAAGATGCATGTACAAGGTGAGGTAAGATAAGGAATTCTCTACTTCCCGTCAGCAGGCAAATATTTCCAGGAAAGTGGATCCCCATTGCATGTAACATCTGCTTCAAGTGTTTCCACATTCCTCCTTCTTTCCCCAGCTTTTTGTTGCAGAGCATGACATTGTGTGAGATGGAACTCTGGTCTGTTGAGGTCAGCTGTCCCAGTTGTGTCCCCTCTCAAATTCTTGTGCATGCCCAGTCTACTCAGTGATGGGATGGTGTGAGAAGCAGAAAAGCCCTTGATTCCCTGTAAGCACTGCTCAGCCATAGCATTGGTGTTATCAATGCTGTTGTGATCACAGATCCGAAGCATAGAATCATATGAGCAGCTATAAAAAAAATCAACTCTATCCCTGCCAAAACCAGCCAGCACAGGGAGAAGATTAAGCCAGTTACACACTTACACTTTTTATATTCAAAAAGACCACAGTTTGTCTGCTAAGTCAACCAGAAGTTATTTGGCCATGACAGTGTACATGAGCTATTATCTTTTAGAGGCTATATAGGCATAGCTTGTAGTCTGCAGGATACCCTATCTATCAGCAAGAAGATATAGATGAAGCTCTATGTGTTGGTTTGCAACAGCAGCCACTTTTTGCAATTCTCAAGATGCCTTCAGACATCACCTGTATTTGACAAGTATTCAGCCAGTTTCAATCCACCAAAATGCTCCAGAACCAAGACTCGATTTAAATTTTCTCTTACTTGTGTCTTTTGAGATACATACTTGTTTCTTTACTTGTTTCTCTTACTTGTGTCTTTTGAGATACATACATATCTTTGGGAACAATCTTTTCAAACCTTTGGTATCAGAAAACAAATTAAAAAATGTGGTGGCTGAACTAGCTATGACATTCAGTACTGGCTAGTACCCAAACCTAGGAGAGTGGTGGCACCAAAGTCTGCTCCTTGGCTGAGAAAATGACTCAAAGATTTCCAGCACTGATGGATGACAATGGGAAGAATTTATGTCCTGAAAACTATTCATAAGGAAAATACTGAACAACAGCCAAGAAAGATGAAGAGAAGATTGGTAAGGCTGGGAAGTACAATGTGTACTAACTATTAAATAGTGGCAGAGTGAAGAGAGCAAGTGGGTGACAGTAAAAAAGTGATAGGCAGAGCCCTAAATAAATTTAATCAGAAAGGAAAAATCATTTTGAAGAAGAGATAAAGGAAAGCACTAAGAGATTGGAAATTAAATAAAGTGCAGAGAGAATGCAATGCATTAAAATTGCCTTAATTTAAAAATTAAACCATATGGGGGGAAAGTTGGTCTTTGGACTGGGGAAAAAAGATAAAGTTCTCTCTGTCCATCTTTATTTATCATGCAATTTGAACAAGTCAGATTTCTTTGTAGCCACTATGTGTATGGTTATTTGAGCTTGATACTAAGCTTTTGTGTGGCACCCTCCCACTGCCAAAGTGCTGAAGTAGATGGTGTGGAGCTAAGTCTTGCCCAAGCAGTACATGGCTAAGCAAGAAGCCAAAAACAACTGCTACTTTGAGACTATGCTTTCAGGCTCCAGTATAAGTCTAGCCTATGTATGACCATAGAATGACTGGACCATGGTCATCCCATAGCAGCTAGAATCAGAAGACCAGGGCTTCTTAAGTCAGTGTTTTCAGTTGCAGATATGATGCAGACCCGCACAGATGAGCCTAGATGCTCATGCCCTTTTATTTTCAGAAGCTCTGTGATTTTCACCAGACAGCTACTCAGTGTTTGTATTGGTAGGATCCCTCCTGTCAGAGTTGATTGGCTTCAATAGCTTCACAGATCTGCATTGTCCAGCCTAAGGATACTACACCATCCGCTGCTGTGAAGAACATTGCTAGGTGTGGAATGAGTTACCTCTGGGAGATGAAAACACTGCAGCCATGCTGTTGTGGCTCTTTGTTAGGAATAATGAGCCTCAGTAAGACACGTCTAATGAGTTAGCTTCAGTACCATGCACACACAGGGACAAAACGTAATTCTTTGTGTAGTTTACCACCTCAGCTGGCGCTTATTATGGGCAGCAAAGACACTGAAATCAAGGGCTTCTAATTTGGAAACAACATTGTTGCTGCTTTTATCATGGAATCATAGAATCACAGAGTTGGAAGGGAACTTCAATGGTCATGTAGTCCAATCCCCCTGCAATAAGCAGGGACTTCTAGCACTAGATCAAGCTGCTCAGAGCCTCATCAAGCCTGGCCTTCACCACCTCACTGGGAAACCTGTTCCAGTGCCTCACCATCCTCATGGTGAAAAAGGTTTCTTCTTTCAGTTCTTGTATCAATGTGTACAAATAGGGCTTCATAAACTCACACAAACTGTCATTTCCACGTACTGATGTTGTGTTCTGAGTTAAGCAGCTAAGGACAGCGCAACCACTGGTTTGCTTCCCCCTCCACCCTTGGTGGGGCAGGGGTAGAGAAAAGGAGTGCAAGTAAGAAAAGTGGGTCAAGGTAAAAACTGTTTAATAAGCAGAGGAGAAGTGGGAGAAGAGAGAAAGAAAACAAAGCAAAGCATGTGATGCAAAAGCAATTACTCATCACCTCCCATGGGTGGATTGGTGCCTGGCCATGAGCAAGAAAAAGATGGCTCGTTGCCCTAAATTCCCTCCTGTCTCTGCTATTTAGCATTACATTATATGACATGGACTATCTATTGGCTAGTTTGGGTCACCTGCCTGGTGTGTGCCTTCCTCACAGAGCAGAATGAGAAACTGAGAGAGCCTTCATGCTATGCAAACACTGTTTAGCGACAGCTAAAACATCAGTGTGTTGCCAGCACTCTTTTGGTCACAAATCCAAAATAAAGCATGATAGGAGCTGCTACATAGAAAGTTAAGTACATTCCAGTCAGGGAGAGTACTCCAATGGGAGATGAATGTTACTTTGATGAGTCTGTGTTGAAAAGATGCTGTTTAATATAAGTCTTCCGGAAGAGTTTCCATGCCAGGTCTGTTCACCTCCACATAATCCATACTCTTTCTCTGACCACTGTTCCCCACTCTGTCCTAGCAAGAAGAAGACACCAAATTCTAAAACAAATTTAAAACTTATTTCTTGAAGCATTATCTGTGTTTCTGAAACAGCAAAACAGTTCTGTATTCTTAAAAGGGTTAATCTAAATCCTGTGTTTAACTAGATGATAGAGGTTTTGCCCTACAGGGAAAGAGGTGGGAAAGATGAGACTTACTGCCTAGTGGAAATGTATCTGTCTGCAATTAGGTGAGACGTGCTCTGTAGGCAACCTTTCTCATAATTACCCAGACTTGGCTTCTGGATAGTTAAGTAAGATGAATCATGCCGCTCACCTTTCTGTCACCCCCAGCTACAGAGAAAGATAGAATACCCTTCTGTTCATTGATGGCTTTGTTTGAAGACGGAGCAACTGTGGCAATTACTGGAAAAAAAAGATGTGTGAGGTGGGAGAAACTGCATTTTCTACACCACACATAATGATTAGGATTGTCCCAGTTTTGGAGCCCTTGTAATCAGAAGTTAAATGAAAATCTCAGGCTCACACACAATGCGATAGCAAGAAGATTACATTGCTATGCAACTGATGAGGAAGTGTTTCAGTTCAGATCTTACCCTCCCTGAAGGAGGGTAATATTAGATTTACTTCTAGATGAGCTTTTTTTGTTTTTTCCCTGCTGTTAGGGATGTCTTAACAATTACAAAGGAACAGGATATGTTGTGCAGCTTACATCCCAAAAGAAAGGAAAATTTTTCTTAAGTTGTGACATAAAGAATTAGGAGCTGAGGGTCTGTTTATTACAGCAAAAGCACCTTTTTTTGCCTACCTACACTCGTGCATCTTTAAATCTGACTGTTTGGGCTTCTCAGCTAGTAGATTCATACACAAATATTTTCTATCCAATTTAACAAAAATAGTGCTTTTCCACTCTTCTGGTTGATGTGTATGATCATTTATCAACCTGGTTAGTGGGCAGTGTCTGAGAACTGTCTAATACATAGCAATGGCAGATTTACAAGCATTAGTTGTTAGAAATAACTCCTGGATAAAACTGACAATAAATAAGAAAAGTCTGGAAGATGTCAAAACTGTCTGAAGGTAAAAAAGTGGTGTGTGTCCTGCCACTCAGCACATTTTCATTGCTTCAGACTTTTCTTGCCCAAATCCCTATCTAGACTGGTCTGTCCTGTACTTGCCCTTTTCACCCTGGAGAAGGTTATTAAAATTACAACTGCAAGGGAACATGGAAACTGGAAGGGATAGCAGTGAGTTGCAAGAAAATTCTGATGGTTGAAGACCTACCCCAAATTAAAGTAAACCTTCTCAATGAAGGCTTACTGGGAAAGTGACTTACAGAACAGTTAGCTCCAGGTCAGCAAGACTCAATGAAGACCTTTTCAGTAGTTCATGCTACTGGGCAATGATCACTTTGGAAAAAATACCTTGTCTTGAGAAAGGACAGAAAAAAATTAGCCAAAATGAAACTTCTTGCAGAGACTTCTTGTAGATGTCACTCTTGAGCAGCTGAAGCCTAAACGAGACTGCTTTACAGGCCTATCATACTAAATAGCACACAAAGTAATGATTGGAATTAGAAATATCAAACTGATGTTTCTTGAACCAAACTAATGGCTGTATCAGCCAAGTAATTTTATCTACCTTGTGTTTCAACAAACAACCTGCAAGAACAGTGAGGATTCGTGCATAGAGTTAGTGATAATTCTTCATTGGTGGATTGTAAAAGCAAGAGATGCATAAGTAGAGTCTTGATAGATTTGCTGTGATATGTTAAGTACCTTACTGAGATTGAGGAGCATAAGCGTGACATGTAGAGTCATTGGAATAAATAGAAGACAGCTTTCCAGGAGATGTAGCCACACAGCAGAATAAAGATGTTTTGGATCTAGACCCTTGCAGAGACATAGAGGTCAGTGACTGACATTAGGTGGGCAGGAAATGTAATGCCTACCTCAGATTTCCAGGCCCTCTTGACAGCAGCAATAAAACCAAATATCCAAGAACAGATCTGAAGGGAGGATGGAACATATTACAGAAACAGATCTTCAATCTCTGAGCCCAAACACACGTTACCAGCAGCTGCGGCCTTAGACTGCCTGCTGCCATGACTCCAGGAGAACATGATCTTTGGGCAGTGGCAGAGGTTGTGCTTCAGAAAATGATGCACACATAGCCTATTTTCTGCAAATACCATATATATATATATATTTGGATCCCCGCACTTACTTGCAACAAAAGCTGGAACAAAAGCCCCTCACCCACATCTTCCCAGGGGTTCTGCAGTGCTTCTTGGGGTGAGGAAAATCATTCGCCACCACAGAACTGAATTAGTTTTAAAAAGTCTTAACAATGGGAATACTTATAATCATTAGTTCCTTTTCTTCCATGAGATAAAGGACTTAAATTATCCTCTTCTAATGGTGTTTGTGGCAATTATATATCTGCAATGCATAAATACTATTTTTGGAAATGAGATAGTTTTTATTAAAAAACATGTTTGAGATTGCTTTTGACAGCAACCTAGGCTTGAAAAAACCCCATCATTGTTGCAGAAGAAGCAGGGTAAATCCAAAGCAAATTGATTAAATTCTGTCGTTCCATATATATTTGTGCTGAAGGAGAAGGCTTCAATGCTTGTGCTCATCAAGAGAGTCCCCTGCAGGTCCAAACAACAGTGAAAGAACATGCCTTCAGGGCATGGCTTCGGGCTCAGTGAAAATGAAGGGAAGAACGAAGGTAGCATTTTATACCTTGGCAAGCTCTTTGGATTCCTGCAGGTATTACAGAATTTCATGCTGGTTTCATTTTCTTCTCGAAACACTTCTTACAGCTCCACATTCCTATCTCTAAAAACCCTTGTGAACATGTCAGCAAAATAACACCCACGGGTCAAAACATTTACATTTAGCTCAGCTCTTTTCTCTGTTATTTGAATCTTTGACGATTTTTTCAAGCAATACTCTGAGGCACTCTCAAATCGAGGGTTGTGTCAAGTTCACGTTTTCTTCAACATCTATGTTTCCTTATTATGCTGCCATTCTTTCTCCTCACTGATGGGTGAGGTGGGGGAGGAAGAGAGAAGGAATAAAGTATGCTGCCCTTTACCTCCACATGAAATCATCCCTAGTTAGTAATAAGGCAGTGGTCACTATTTTCCAGTCCATGTTTTTTAAGTGACAGATAAATCTGAGACATGGGCAGAAGATGAGGGCTGAGGATGAAATAGGAATATCCTGCTCAAAGACCAGCCAAGGTCAGAAAATCCCATCAGAATGGGGGTAACTCTTGCCTCCTACACTCAATGTATACTGAACTGAAAGCATATAGAGCCCCAGCCTAAAAGGCAAGGGCACTTCCTGCAATTGCAGGATCAGTTCCTTCCAATGTATAGCAGAAAAAGTGAAACCTCAGTGCCAGAGGGATGGATTTCTCCTTCATAAGACACATGCTCACCAGCCAAACAGCATGCTTCAAGAGATGCCCCCAGACAAACCCTACTTCTCTGGGTCTTGGTCTCTTAGCATCTTTTTCTAGTGTTCAAGCTGTGAGCGTCACAGTACGCAATCCACAGGCAGTCTTGCTGACGTTGTCAGATTAACTCTTGATACCTGCATTACAAAATGCATACAAGCATTATTAATTGAATAATATTCTTTAAGTTTCCCTATACACAGTTTAAAATGACATAAATCATAAACTTGCCTCACATTCATCGTTTCCTGAGTACATAAAATTTATTTGCAGACATTGTCACTATACCAGTCTATTTGAAAGAGGAAGTAAAGGCAAACTCACTTTCCCTTGGGAAGCTGGTTGGACTGCCCAAATGGCTGCATGCTATTAGCAATACAGATGAAAACTGTGTGTCTTTCTGTAGGGTTTCACCCACCTCAGACATACTCTGATCCTGTTTTATTAAACACAACATTCTTCTGTTGGCTTTATTCACAGTGAGAGCAATCTAAGTGCAGGTCCAAACTACCCACTTGTTAGAGGGTTAGGGTAGCAAATAACTTTTGGTAAATATTCCTTTGTTTCTTCAAATCCAAGGGAATTCTTGCTTATACTGCTAGATTTACATGTGTTCTAGGAAGCATAAGTAATTAATGAACCTCTACATAGCTACACCTGCAGATGGAAAAAAACCAAAAACCTTGCAAGTGGCTAGAAACCCACATGCCCTGCTGTCAGAGAGATCTCTGTCACATGCCGATGAAAGGCCAAGTGGGTTTTCCAGGTTCATGGCACAAACTTGGCTTCAAATTGCACCAGAGAAACTGAGAATCAAAGCCAGAACCTCAGGTGAGAACACCTCACTGTCTTGCTCTGTTAGACCACTTGGCTTTCCAATAGATTGAAATCTTTTAGTATAATCCAAGCTATTCATTGGTCTTAGGTTGTGGCTTCCAGTAAAACAACTACAGACAAAAGCAGAAGCATTCAATTTGTTGCCTTTTTTCTGGAAGACACATTGGGATATCAAAGTACACTTCACCATAAGTTCCCTCAGTGGTAGCTCATGGGCTGGGAAAGCTGAAAAAGGTGTTTTTGTAGTAGCAGTAGTCATTAGAAGGCTAATAACTAATGAAAATGTATTTTAAGCAGTTGAGTTACTTTTAATCATCCTTAGCTTGCAGTATACAAATTTCATCTATTTTTTCCTACCTTGAAGAATGGACAAAGTTAGAATTTCTAATTGAAAAATATGCAGTTGTGCACATGACTTACAGACTTTTTAACTTCTGACAAAGGAAGAAAAAGGAAAGGAGATGCTCACAATTTTTCTTTCATGTAACTTTGAAGTAGTCATACTGACAATCACAAGAGACTACATAAAAGTTCAGCCTCTATTTTCAGGTTTTGTTGCCAGATACTTATTAATGTTTAAGAAATTACTTTCCAAAACAATTATTTTCTGGGCTGAGAAAAGCTCTTTTGTAGCCACAGATACACTGACACATTTTATTACAGAACTGTTCTTATTTTACTAAAAGAATGTAAGAGAAAACCAAATTGATTTATGTGTTCACCAAGATAATTTCCATCTTCATGCCAAGGACTTATCAAGGGAGAGATTAGCAGATCTTTCCCCAGCATAGACGTCATGTTCTTAAGCACTAGACGTGGTAAATGGTAAGCTACAGATTAGAGAATCACACTCAAATCACAGAATGGCAGGGGTTGGAAGGGACCTCTGGAGATCAACTAGTCCAGTCCCCTGCCAGAGCAGTTTCTCCTAAAGCAGGATGTACAGACAGGTTATTAATGTCTCCAGGAAGGAGACTCCACATCCTTTCTGGGCAGCCTGTTCCAGTGCTCTGGCACTCTTACCTTTTTTTCTCATGTTCAGATGGAGCCCATGTTCCCATGTTCCAGCTTTTGCTTGTTGCTCCTTGTCCTGTTGCTGGGCACCACAGAATATAAATTAACCCTGCTCTCTTGATACCTGCCTTTCCTCTCCAAACTAAACAGACACAGGTCTTTCAGCCTTTTCTTGAAAGAGAGATGCTTCAGTCCCTTTATCATCTTTGTAGTGCTCTGATGAACTCTTGCCAGCAGTTGCTTGAACTGGGAGGCCTAGAGCCTTGTAGTCTTAATCTCTCTTCAGTAGATGTAAGCAAAATTGCAAGGTTTATAAAAGAAGGCTCCCTTGTTATTCTACTGACAAGTCCCCAACTCCAAGGTAGGGAATCCTAGTCCTGTAACACCAGCATCTCTCACATTTACAGCTGAATTAAGTCAAAGCAGCCTCCAGGATGCAACTTTGGAAGGGCTCATCAAGTTCCAGGATAGTTCTCAAGAAGACATAGCAGTAATTCAGCACGTAAACTCCCAGACTTTGCTACCAACTTTTCTACAGTCTGTGAAAAGAACAACTTAATAAATCCATTTCACTAGTTAAAAAAATGCATTGTAATCTTTGCATGTTAAGTGCTATTTGTGCAAAGCATTTGACACTGTCCCGCATGACATCCTGGTCACCAAATTGGAAAAGTACGGGTTTGATGGATGGACCACTCACCACATAAGGTTGAATGGTCACACTCAAAGAGTTGCAGTCAGTGGGTCATTGTCCAAGTGGTAACCAGTGTCAAGTGGTGTTCCTCAAGGCTCAGTTCTGGGACCAGTGCTATTTAACATCTTTGTTAGAGACATGGATGCGGGGATTGAGTGCACCCTCAGCAAGTCTGCAGATGACACCAAGTTGTGTGGTGCAGTTGACACAAACTAGGGAAGGGATGTCATCCAGAGGTACCTTGACAGGCTTGAGAAGGGGGCCCATGCCAACCTCACGAAGTTCAACAAGGCCAAGTGCAAGGTCCTGCACCTGGGTTGGGGCAGCCCTGAAGAGAAGGATTTGGGGGAGCCAGTGGATGAGAAATTCAACATGAACCTCCAGTGTGCATTTGCAGCCCAGAAGGGCAACCAAATCATGGGCTGCATCAAGTCAAGAGAGATGATTTTCCCCCTTTACTCTGCTCTGGTGAGACCCTACCTGGAGTACTGTATCCTGTTCTGGAACCCCAGCAGAAGAAGGACATCGAGCTGTTGGAGTGGGTTCAAAAGAGGACTACAAAGGTGATCAGAGGGCTGGAGGACTTTCCTTATGAGGACAGGGTGAAGGAGTTGGGATTGTTCAGCCTGGAGAAAAGAAGGCTTGGGGGGACTTCATAATGACTTATGAAGGGGGTCTCCAGAAAGGGTGGGTAGTACTTTTTAATAGGGTCTGGGATGGCAGGACAAGGAGTAATGGATGCAAATTGGAAGAGGGTAGATTCAGGCTAGATACAAGAAAGAAATTCCTTTCAGTGAGGGTGGTGAAACACTGGAGCAGGTTGCCTAGAGAGGCTGTGGATGCCCCCTCTCTGGAGGTGTTTAAGGCCAGGCTGGATAACCCACTGAGCAAGCAACCTGGTCTAGTGGGAGGTATCCCTGCCAATGGCAGGGGGGTTGGAACTAGATGGTCTTTAAGGTCCCTTCTAACTCAAACCATTCTATGATTCTACTACCCAGAAAATCTATTATTTAAGATTGGAAGAGTCAGTATTCTTTATAGGAATATAATTTCACAGGATTTGGGGCACCAAAAAAAAGAACTTTGTTCATTCAGCAATTGTACAAGTCCTGTTAATAGGCTTATTTTCCTAGGAGGAATGGTATAGAATCTCAAAGGTAGGTGGATTTGTGATGGTTATTTAAACACTTTGTGGGACTTAAACACGCTGCCATATAGAATCTACTTAACTTTCATTCATTCACCTTTTTGAAATGCTAAAGGCAGAGGGTAGGTGAAGACCACCTTCAATAAAACTCTCAGTGACTTCAGTATTTAGGAACAAACCGCCAGTCTGAGCTATCAGCTGCACTGAATGCACTTTTGGACAGAGGTTCAGTTTGCTGGGAGGGAGGAGACAGCTCTTCCTTAAGATACCATAGCAACTGCTCAAGCTGATGGGCACTGAGGCATTGCTTTTTGTGCCTCTTAAGTTAGCTTTCCTGCCCCTGCACTTAAGTACCTACTTTCAGGTTCCTAATTTTTAGAAGTCTTGCCCCCCAAATGTAATGCTTTTACATTTTATGTGCCTGCCTTGCTCTCTCTTTGGTGGTCTAAGAGTATCTGTGGAGCCTTTCATCACTAACAACTGCATGAAACATTCAGCACAGCAAAGGCCTTTTTCCATTTTACAGTGCACAGGAACACCTAAGTTGTAACCTTCCTTGGCATAATTTCTTTCCTTTCATCTCCCAAAGAGCTGATGTTTAGAGCAATCACTCATATCTCCTGGAATGCCATCTCTTGGATCCTGCATCAGAGCAGCACCATCCTGGATTCTCCTGAACACTTTTCCTTGCAGCAATCACCATTTACATTGTGTTTTCACAACTTTCACTGAAGCAGGTGACTCCTTGCCAAAATGTGGCTCTACTTCATTTTTATTGGAGCTGATGCTCAAAATCTGGCTTTGTATTCTGCACCAACCTCTGTTTGATGAAGAGGAACACAGTTCAGAGGTCAAGGAGGCCCAAAGGAGAAGCAGGACCCCTTCTCCCTCATTGAGCTGGTCAATGAGCTTAGCAACTTTTTGCATCTTTACTGGGAATAAGCAAGGCATTTCTTCTGACTCAGTGTGAAGGTGGTTTGTATCATACTAGGTTTTAATAAAAATAACCGGTTCTGTCAAAAGCGTCTCTTGCATGACTAACAGTCCAGTCAATTTGAACAGTATGAAGTTATTCCTCTGCCACATAGAGTCTCTTCCCCACCCCCCTTTTCTGCCAAGTGGGTATGTATCTATGTATCTGCTGCAAGTGACTCAAAATTCTTGTTTGACTTGCTTTTAAATTCACAATGACTAAAATTTCCTCACCTCATCTCAGTGTATTTTAAATGAGTTCTTAATTTCAAACAGAAGTAATATTTGCAACAAGACCATGTTTTCTACCTACCAATGTGAATACCAGTAGGGTTGCCAGCACATATATTTCAATCAGAAGCATTTGCAAATTGATGACAAAAAAAACAGGTATTCCTCTTTGGCCAAATCATCAATAACATCATCAATAATTCCCTTGGGGAATTACAAAACACACCAGGCAAGCGCACTCCTCATGGTTAAATGCAGGAGGATACAAGCTAGGAGGAACATTCTGAAGTTTTAAGGTGTAATAGTATCACCTGCATCCCAAGCAACTCTTCACTCCCTACTGAGGCATCCAGCACCAGCTCCTGGCAAATGCCAGATGTTCAGACTGAGCAGCCAGTGCAGGCCTGATGCTTTTCTGCACCTCCTAGAATTTCTCACCTGTGTTGCCACAGCAACTCAGCAAGTTCAATTTGTTTGAAGACAGTCATTCGTTTCCATAGGAACAAAGAAAGCATCCTGGCCTGGGAAAACATGACATGTGGCAAATTAAATTAAAAACAAAGA
This sequence comes from Turnix velox, assembly GCA_013400935.1. Classification (NCBI taxonomy): domain Eukaryota; kingdom Metazoa; phylum Chordata; class Aves; order Charadriiformes; family Turnicidae; genus Turnix; species Turnix velox. The sequence goes on from VZTY01021106.1 coordinate 50,615, forward strand.
GTGAAAGGTAGGAAATTAACTAAGAGGAGGATCTGTGTTGCATACGTACAACAGACTGTATGAAGTGACAGGCAGTCACTCTGGTCCAGGATTAAGTAAATTTGGACTCTGACTAGAATGTGAAGTCACTCATCACATACACTGAGAGAGATCTAGAAGATAAAAGTTTTTTTTTTTATCCCCAGTTATTGACAAATTTAATATTTACAACATAGAATCATAGAATAGTTTGGGTTGGAAAGGACCTTAAAGATCATCGAGTTCCAACCCCCCTGCCATAGGCAGGGACACCTCCTACTAGACCAGGTTGCTCAGTGCCTTGTCCAGCCTGGCCTTAAACACCTCCAGGGAAGGGGCATTCACAACCTCTCTGGGCAACCTGTTCCAGTGTTTCACCACCCTCACCATAAAGAATTTCTTTCTTATATCTAGCATGAATCTCTCCTCTTCCAATTTACATCCATTATTCCTAGTCCTTCCATCACATATACTATTAAAAAGTTCCACCCCAGCCTTTCTGTGAGCCCCCTTCAGCTATTGATAAGCTACTATGAGGTCCCCTCGAAGCCTTCTCTTTGGACTGAACAGCCCCAACTCCTTCAGCCTGTCCTCATAAGGGAGGTGCTCCAGCCCTTTGATCATCTTCATGGCTCTCCTCTGGACCTGTTCCAGCAGATCAAAGAAGTTGAAATGTGCATCTCTGGTAAGGAGACTTTTGCTTGATTTTTTTAAATCCAAACATCTCCACATTCATACTGCTAGCCCAGGAAGATTATATAGGAAGATTATATAGGCTCCACCTAAAGTAGGATTTTATACTCATAGAAAATCAAGCTAGATTATTGCTAATAATTTTGTAAATTCATAAAAAGATCTAAAGTAAGATCAGATATAATAGGAATCTTTTAGTAACATACTGGGTTTTTTTAAAATAAACATAAAAATACACAGGAAAAACCTGTATTGATGACATTTACCACAGAAAACTAAAGAAGCATTGGCATGGAAAGACTAAAGAGATACATCCAGACAACAGCTACAGTTATAAACAGCTCTGCTTTAATTCTAATCAGATATTACTACTTTACATCACTAGTCATCAAAGTTCTAAATGATGAGACAGGAGATCTGCTAAATATGTTGGTAAATCACCTCGACACATGAACACATGCCCACTTGTTTACAAGTTCAACAGCAGGTTACAGAGATTTTTTAAATAATTCTTCTGTCAAAGATAGCAAATTATGGTGGGAAAGCTTGTAGCTCACATAGAAGAGGGGTGCCACATCCCTGCCTTACTGACACCCAAACCAAAGAATAAATGACTCCCCCCAGTGACTGCTCATCTTAACCTAATACCTCTGTAAAAAAGGGATAATTATGTCTAAAATGTGACTAGCTGAGATTAGTAATCACAGTAATTACTAACGTTGCCACATTAGGATACCTGTCAATGTCTGAAAAGTGTTTGCATTTCTCATTCAGAAAGGTTTTTATGTGCATCCAGAGGAAAACAAAGACTTCTGAGGCAACCAGCTGTGCCTCAGACAGGGAGAAAATATTGCCTGGCAGGTACGAAATAAAGACAAAAAAATATATAGAAGAAAGATCATACATCTCAAAAGACACTGGACAACCTGAATCCCACACCCAGCTCAGCTGAACCAACTCTCAGAACTATACAAGTTGTGCTGATGTCATCTCCAGTGATTATGAAGGGAACACAGGAATGTAGCTCAGGCATCTCATTTTCAAGCTAAATCCTGCTCTGAGGAGACTGTAAAAATTGCAAGGTGTTACAATTTTTAATATTTTTTCTGTCATTCCTCCCCCACCATATATCTTTTAAATATTTAATAACATGTATGGATCAAAGAATGAGAAAACACCTCATCTTGACAACAACACTCTGGGTACTTATAACATCAAGCTACAAAGAAAAAAATTGGCTACAAGTTAGCGCATACATGAGCATACTTGTTTTGTGTGGAAAATACATGCTGATACTCTTATAGTCACAGAATGGTCAGAGTTGGAAGGGACATTAACAATCTACCATTTCCAACCCTCTGCCATGGGCAGGGACACCAGACCATATCCCCATCCAGCCTGGCCTTGAACACTTCCAGAGATGGGGCACCCACAGCTTCTCTGTACAACCTGTTTCAGTGTGTCACCACCCTCAGAATAAAGAATTTCTTCCTAATCTTTAATATAAATCTCCCTTTTTTAGTTTAAAATGGTTACCCCTCATTCTGTTGCTGCACCCTGACAAAGAGTCCTTCTACATCTCTCCTATATGCCCCATTTAGGTACCAGAAGATCTCCCTGGAGTCCTCTCCAGGCTGGACAACCCAAACTCTTCCAGTCTGTCCTCACTGCAGAGGTGCTCCCTGAGCCCCCTCATCCTCTTTGTGGCCCTCCTCTGGATCCTCTCCAACAGGTCCATGTTTTTATGTCTGCTCAGAGCTGAAGGCAATACTGCAGACAGGCTCTTGGTAGATTAGAGCAAAGCAAAGCAGAACAGAGGGGAAGAATCTGCTTCCTCAACCTGCAGATCACACTTTTAGTGAACATGGCCAGCTCATATTGAGGCTTCTCAATCAGCAACACCCCCTAGCCCTTCTACTCAGGACTGCTCTCAATTAATTCTCTGTTCCTACCTCTAAAACCATTAAATATGATACATAATCTTACCTGTTCTGCAGGTACTAAAAAAGAGTGAACAAGCCAGATACAGCCACTGAATATCCACACAACTCTAAGTTATAAGTCCTCCTTTTTGCGGATATTGTCTTTCCTGTAAGACTAACTACCATACTGTAGGTAAAGAGATGGTATGGGAAAAAAAAGGATGTATATGAATTTACAAGATTTATCCAGTAATCTAATACTGGATAAGTAGTACTAGTACTGCTGTCATCCCTAGTGGAAAAAGAACAGGTAAATTTAATACAAATTAGGATAATTACCACAAAGAGAAGAGGTATGTGGTCTTCTGAATGTGACAGGCAGGTTATACTCTCTGACAACAGAAAATCAGACTGTCAACAGCTCCATTTTAATAGAAGAGGCTAGAAGACTATTTAATGCAAACAGGCAGATCAGAAGCACTCCTGCTTTCAAAAACAGCAGTAAAACCTGCAGTTTCTACTTGTTAATATAATTTTAGATTGTTCAGCTTGATTTCCATCACTTCAGGAATTTTTAATAAAAAAGTCTTTCAAGTAAAATTGAAGGTTAATTTGAGTAAGTGTACGTAAGTAACACTTCAGCCACTTGTAAAAAATAGTATCATATCCAGATTAGAAAGGTGAAATTACATCAAGTGGCCATTTCTTGCTAAGCTGCTCACGCAAGGCAAGTTATGACTAATAACAGAACTCTTCAGAGCTTCAAAGGAAATCAGAGGCTTTTAGAAATAAGGCTGTTCATCCCAAGTTAGATCTTAAAAATCCTCAAAGTGCCTGAAGCTTTGAGAGCTTCTCTTGGGGGAAACAAGCAACTCTGTTTATCTCATCATTCTGGTGAAAGTCCACTTTGGAACTTGGGAATCAGCATCCCTTCAATTAACTCCACTACAGGTGCCAAGTTATAGCACTTGGATGTGATCTGGTTTTCAGTTGTTGGAAGAAGACACTTAAATAATTACTTTCCCATTAGAAATGTAGAATGCCATGCTTAGAGATCCTCTTGAAGACGTCTCCCAGGGCTCACCACAGGATTATCATCCTTGCCAAGGCCAGAGCAATAAACACTGTAGGTGGAATCAAAATATTCGAGGACTGTGCTCCTTTTTCAGCTCAAAGAACCAAACTGCGGGTGTGAGGTTGGAACCAGATAATCATTAAGGTCCCTTCCAACAGAAACCATTCTATGATTCTGTCATATCAGCAAGAGAATGAGAGGGGAAATGTGCCAGTCTTCTACAACATGTTATGAGATAATGAGCTCATAACAATCATGTAGCAAATTCATAATTATTAGTTTGTTTCTGAAAATTCTCTAATTGATTAATAATGTGCGTATTTTGTGAGTACAAATTCCCACAATTCTGGGTGCTGGGTTTATGTATTAGTTTGGTGTTGTTTGGTTGGTGTTTGAAACTGCAAAATCAGTTGCAAACTTTTATATCTACCCGATATATAAGGCAGATGTATTTCCAGAATAGTGATCATACATCTTCCTGTGAGGGAGGACGAGAAACTGATTATTTCAACTGTAGCATGAGCTAGTGATGGTAAGAGGTAATCAATTAATAAAATTTATGGTACTTTGAAATTAGGTGGGTGTTACATGGTTTTATATAGTAGGAATTTTTCTAGAAAAAAAAAAGGGTGACCATGGCAAAACATACACCTACATGGAAGCTTGAGTGGCTTCTCCCAAAAGTTAATTTTGCTCAGAAATAAAAATGTATGGAAGGGGACTATAGAGCAAATTTTTGCAATGAATCATCTCCAGAAAACTCAGAACAATGGATGCAATGAAAGAATAGAGCACTGTGTAAACAAAACATCAGAAACTTTTTTTGGTTAATGAAGAATTCTAAATAGCATTCTTCAAATTTCTTTGTATTTACCTGGTGACTTTATTAAGGATGCCTTGCTCTAGACAGTCCTCTCTTAAGCAGTAGGAGAGAAATGATCAACTACTACTAATACGTACTGGCTTCGCTAATCTTGTTTTAATCATTCTTTGACTATGCAAGTATTCCAGAACTAGAACTGATACATCTGCAGGATGGATTTTCCTGTATGTAATGGTCTTCCTCACAATTACAGAAGGCAAGAAACCCAAGAAGCTGAGATTTAAAAATCCAGCAGGCAAATACTGTTACAATTTATCATCCCTTTTCATTATCAGCAGCACACAGCAGCTAGCAACAACAGTCTTAGTAATGGATTACAGCGTATAACTGGGATTTAGATCTGAAGGTGTTCAACAACAAAATGCAATATAAATACTGTGCATTGCGTAAAACTAATTATCTTCCATGTTTCTCATGTATGGACAAACAAAAATTTTTTTAATAGTCTCTTAGCAGACTTATTATTATTAATATATTGTACTCAAGTATTTACTTCAAGCTACTGTTCTAATTCCACAAAATATGCACCTACAGCTGAAAGCATTAACAAAAATGACATGAAGAGTTTACACAAAGATGTGTTCCAGATAAGGAACTGGAAGACTGCAGCTGTTCCTTTTTCCCTGTAAATGCTTTTCTATACAAGTTCCCTGTTTGAGCCCAACAACACAGTAATTAAGCCAGAGCCTTTTGATAAATGTTTCAAATCTCCTTTTGGAAAATTATTTGGTTTGTTGCGTGGTGAAATACCACCCAGAAATGGCCCAGAGCACTAATTCAAGAGAGCGTTTATCTGACATTAACTAGGTAATTGATAAAAAGCAGCCATAGGAAAATACTCTTCTGATGTAATCTTTTATTTTTAGTCTCGTTTCCTAGGAAAACATAGTTCTTCTGGTCAGTTCCTGCGTGGACCATGGGAGACCATTCCCCCTCTCCTCATCCCATCCAGTAACTGTATCTCTAGGCTTGCTTCAACATATCATTTTGCTGAGAACAAACTTTGAAAAAGGCAAGCCAATGGAATAATGATAAAAACCTGAAAGTTGTACCACTACAGGACTAACAAAAATCTCACCTTTCGGGAAACTGCATAACCACAGATGTACAAACTCTTAAAAACTTATGCCAGAGGCTGGAAATCTAGACAGGGAAACATAAAAATATTTGAGATGCATGTTGGTATATATGTGTTTCCTTAACTTCTAGAAGATATTTAAGTATTGATCTCTTCCTCTGTAACAACCAATCACTGAATATAAGCAGAAGTTTCCAGGTAAACTTGGGGTCTTCTTAAGAGCTAGATGCCACCACAACACAACTGTAGTGTAGCTACATAAAAAAAACCCCACAAACAACACTTCAACACAAAAAAAATTATAAATCATAAGTTATTACTCATACTAACTGAATGAACAGCAATAATTCACAAGTTTTCAAAGGCAACACATTTGCCTATTGAAACTTCCAAATATGTCTCTTTTGCACATCTAGACTGACTCTGAAGTAGTTCCACAGCCATAATTGCCATCTGGAAGCCTCTGAGAAGTCATCATCTATTGATAAATACGGTGTCCTAAAGGCAAAGAAGAATAAAGTTATTGATGCACTCTGTTCACAACAGCTACTTAGCCAAAACACTTTCTTTTGTCCTTTTGGATAAAGGCAGAAAGATAACAGCAGGATAATGCCAACAGAACCTGTTAAAACTGAAAAGTCTGAGAGGGCAGAAATTCTGTCACTTGGAGACCATCCCATCAGATTTTGGATGACAGAACATGAGAAATTCCTCAGTATCCTATAGCAACTGTAAGATTTAGTCATTAACACCAAAATGTAAGTTTAACTCCACACTAATCTTGCATTTGTGACAGAAAAAATTATAAAATTCAAGGAGTGCATTGTTTTTCCCCATGTAGCACTGATTTTTCCGCTCAACAGAAAAGTAACCTGTTCAGAGCTTTATAGTACAAAACTCTGCAAAAAAAATGCACTGCAGAATTATAACTGAAAGCATTTAGATCCTTCTAGACGGCAAGATAATGACACTACCACTGTCTCTTCTGAAGTATCTTGTGACCTATAGGCCATGACTGACACAGATCCTCTTCTAACTTCAAGTCTAATAAATGAGAGGGCACCAGTGCGGTGACAGCTTAGTGTAGCACAGCCAGACATTGTCAGAGAGCAATTTAACCTTTCCACAGGGTATTATTAAAGAATTTTTCACAAATGCTAAAAGTATTACTGACACAACCACAATTCTAGGTCTGTTGGAAGAAGAAATACCCATTTGACATAACAGGAGGCTGTAAACAGTAGTGGACGTCATACAAAGTGCCTAAAGTTACTACTGACAAGTAACAAGAGGGGCAAGTGCTCGACTGCATTTTTCCCCGAACTATTACTAGCCAGTAGATTGCTGCCCCATGATAACATGTTTTTAGTAATGGAGTAAGAAAACCTCACCTCATTTAATATTACTGCAACCTACCAGATATTTTTAGATATGTTAATAGTTCTTAGCCTGGTACCTGCAGGACATAAGCTGTCATGTTTGTATCCTCAGTCTCATCTCAAAAGATGCATAATTTTATTGAAGTCACATAGAAAGTGTAGTGGGAAACAAAGAATCTGCCTCTGTTACTAGTAGTGTCCTAAGGTTGTGCAAACCTTCCTGTATCACCCTATAAACCAAAAATACAGAACATTTACAACAATGTACAAAGTTATATAAAATTCTTCATTTTTATTATTTGCTCTAAATTTTTACATTTTACCAAAGGTACTTTTATTCTTTGTTTACAAAGCCCAAAAGGTATCTTGATCACTTGCAAATCAAATAGAGATTTCAGATGGAAAAGAACATTTTTCAATGACCTGAGTTACAGTGCAATATTTAATTTCAGACAGTATTGCTCTTAAGACTTTTTACAGTAAGAAATAAGTTTCTCAAGTCAAAATTTAAATCAGTGCTTGTCAAATTTAAGAATTCTCATGAACCAACAACATGAAATATCTTACATAATGTATACAATATATTTTTGCTTGCTTCTACAATAAATTAATACCCTGGATTAGGAAAAATATTTACAAAAACAAGATAAAACACAGTATAAAATTTTTTCAAATATATATTTCTTCCAAGAAACAGTTTGGTACCAAGAATGAAATTTCAAGTCTTAAAAAAAAATCACTTCTTACTTAATTCAACTCATGAAGGTAAATAAGACTGAATTATACAAACAGCCACCGATATCCTTTCATGGTTTATGCAGTAAAAGCATGTATTTCCTCCTCAGAGTATCCAAGATCCTTCAGATACCTGCAAGTCAGAAATCAAGTTTGTAACAGTAATGTTTGAAACACCAAACACACCCCAGATATAGCTGAAGCACAGCTTCAGCAACACTATTTTTTTTTTTTAATTCATACACATACAATGAAATTTACCCGTGGAAATACATTCAGAAAACAATTCAGGAAGTCATATGAATACACAAACTGAAAAAAATTATAAAGATAAATACAGAAACTATTTGAATTATCTGTGATTTCCCAGCTGGTAGCCTAATGATAGGCCACTTCCACCTTCCTAATGGATTCATGCACCTGACTACAGTAGGGCTGCAGAAATATAAGTTATGCCCATATTGGTTCAGTATTTTGATGTCAGAGGGCCTTTTTATCTTTACATTTATGGCATAAAAATAAGTAATATATGGTATACAAAGGATGTATCAGGTTGAGACAAATGCAAGCATTTAAAAATTATTTTAAAAAACAAAATAGGAGCAAAGTGCTTGTGATAAAACAACTTTTAAACTTTACTTTTAATGACTTATTTTGTCAAGCTAACAGCAATACAAAAAGCTTATTCATATTATAACAACTTTTTATAATTTCATAATCAAGGTTGGAAGGGACCTTTCAGATCATCAAGTCCAACCATCAGCCCAACTCTGACAAGCCTCATACCTGGACGGGGACTTGAACCCCTGACCCTCAGATTAGGAGTGTGATGCTCTCCCAACTGAGCTATACATCCAGGTCAACTTTTCATGAAAATCAAATTAAAAGCAGCATTTAAAATTTCAGGGAAAAAAGGAGATGCTCTTAGAAAGGACAACTTCCTAGAGCTCATGAGACTTTTCTTATTGCTGATATTTACTTATCTACCCAATAAATATACACTTAAAACTGTAATGTCATGTATTTTTTTAGATATATGAAGATATAAGTAAGAAATTCCTTATCGTGAGGGTGGTGAGACACTGGAACAGGTTGCCCAGGAAGGTTGTGGATGCCACCTCTCTGAAGGTGTTTAAGGCCAGGCAGAACAAGGCACTGAGCATCCTGATCTACTAGAACATGACTCTGCCCATGGCAGATGGGTTGGAACTAGATGATCTTTTAAAGTCCCTCCCAATCCAAATCAATCTATGATTCGATTATTTTATATGTTTAAACTTAGAAAGTTTTCTTGAAAACATAAGGCCGTTTATAGTACTACCAAGTCATAAACACTATAGATGGTTATGCAGTCAGATTTTTTAGAATTTCCTTGTTATCAAACTCATAATTTAAAATACTCACTGTACTCCTTGTTCTGTAAAAGGTGTTGGACCACAGATGCAGATAAGCATTTTGGAGTCTTTTCTGCTTCTTTTCACAAACTCAGAGAGAAGAGATGATGAAATCTTCCCCTGTTTACCCACCCAGTCCTTTGTTGGTTGTGAAAGAATGAAGTGAGCCTCAAACCTGGTAAGCAGAAGATCAGAAGTTGCTATAATAGGATCATTAAAGAAATATTGTCTGCTTCGCAAAACACTATTGATTAATACATTGATGTTTCCTGCGATTGCTTCCATTTTCTGCTCAGCTCCCACTACACAGTATCAGATCTCACAGTTCTTCCCTACCAATCAAGCCAATCAGATCACCTCTGGTATTAAATTATTTAGCCCAACCTTTCAATGTTCATAATTCTGGTTTTATATTTCACCTTACAGAAAAAACCAATATTTAAATGCAGATTTTGCTGTTCTAATATTCACCTGTACAAATGTTGGTGGTGCTTGATACAGAAGTAATGAAATTAAAATCTTCGAACTTGTGAAAATGTCAACATGAATTCATTCGTGAGAAAACACTACAGGGATTCAAAAAAACCCACTTACAGTGTAGATACTGAGTAAAAAAAGAAAAATCAAGTAAACAAGCACTTCTGTATCTGAGGCTCCTAGTGAAAGGAGCACAATGTCTAAGCATGCACAATAACTAGACTCTGAAGCTTAGAATGTGCCAGACATCATCAGATTGTGAAACAATATTGATTTTTCACTTTAATATTGTGAAGGAACAAGCCAAATTAACCTGTTCATATAATCTCAAGTAAGAATTAGGTAAGCCTAAACAAAGGGTGTTTCTATCATGTAAAATCTAGACAGTGGCAACATGTTTAGAGATAAAAACATAGGAACTAAAATTAAAAAGCAACCTGATATTCCTACAGCTCCTGACAGAACTATGGCTTGCTAAACTAAGCTGACATTACGTGTACACTAGAGCACTTCACTCCAGAATTATGCTGTAATTGAGAAAAAAATGCACCAAGTAGATGAAAATGAAAGTTAATTTAACCTTCGAATTTCTAGATAAACATTTTCTTAATTAAGAGGCACCAAAGAGAATTTTCAGGACTTCTCTGTAAATTCAGAATGTCACTCCCAGGGTACACTACCCTTGTTTGTAACTTCTGTGCTTCTCCTTGTGTATCTCTATTTTATATTGCTAAGGCTAATTTTCTTCACCTTCAAAAAGCTTTCTAGACATTCTCAACAATGACTTCATTTAACATAGCCTCTCTGATGAACATCTATTACTCAGATCAAATCCCTGTCTTTCTATGGGACCTACAGAACATAATGACCCTGCCTGCTGCAAAGCAACTGTGACTGATATAAGCACATCTCCCTCTGCTCCCAAGGTCTCATTAAATTCTTAGCTACAAGTTTCCAGAATCAGGATCTGTTTTTTGTGACAAAACTGTACAGTTAGTCCAAGCCCCAAGACCCGTTCTTCTGCACAATGGCATTGTACAAGTTGTTCTCCACAAGACTTCCAAATACCTTTCATCTTTAAGAGCTAATTGTTCTAGCTGGTTTCTCCAAAGTATGTCATCTTCTGTTTTGTTGAAGAAGATCAGCTTGACTGTCCTAAAAAAAAACAACACAACCAAAACTGCACATTGTTTATGTAGTTGAAATATTAAAGAATCTGAACTTAATGCATTATACAGAAGCTTTTGTTTGTTTTGCAAGTCTGCAAATCTCAAATCTTTCTGCCACTAACCCAATATAGTATTTTTCTTGCTGTACCTGAAAGTTTGTTGAATTTCTAACTTCTCTTCTAAATGTCATGATCCTGTCTGCAGTTTTTCTTAGGTCAGCAGTCCCTGAACTAAGTCTTCTGAAGTCACCAATACTTGACTGAGAATACAGTATAGCCTTGTCATGTTTGATCTAGTGGTTTCTCAATACTGTTTGAGCACCACTACTTCAATTAATAGCTGGAATATGAACTCTGTACAGCTTTTTAATATTACATACACCAGCTTGTAGTGGGGTAAAACTGGAGCTAAAAGAAGATAATGTCAATATAATTTCATAAAGATGGAATCTAATCACATAAGAGTAAAACAAAAATAACTCATAATCTGAAGAGTAAACTACAGCTCTGTGCTAGGGTATGTTTTTCCTACCTTATCTGTTGATTTATAAAATCTGCTTACCTGGAAAGCTACTGTTTGCAAGTGTTCTATTTGCCAGATAGTTTATAAAGAAAAATAAAAGCTGGAGCACTGGGATCTCTGGCACAGAAACACATGCAGAACCACATGAGTGCCCATCAGGGCATGGAAGGTGAGCTAAACCTGCTGGTCTTTCATAATGCAGCTTCATCAACAAGGCACCCCCTTTTAGATGTGGCTGACCTTGCTTCTAGGAAACTATAACTGGACATAGTTCATATGATGCTGCACAGAAACTATTAACTCCCATCACCTCATCCTTGTACCTTGCAGAGAGCCATCTTTCACACGAGTCACATACTAGAGTTTCTGCATAGAGCTTGCGATCTCACTCTTCAACTACAATTCTATATTCTCCCAGTCTGAAGATACCACATTTTTCTGACATCTAATCTGCTCCCTTTTCACCTCCAGGACAGCAGGAAATCTCTTACAAGCTACATTAGATGCCAAAAGATCATCTTTTACTTAAAAGAAGCACATTCATTTTCTGCCAAAACACAGAACTGAGGTATGACCATTGTATAGGGTGCACATCATCAGTAGAGTTCCTCAAAGTTCCAGATGCATTACAACTCAAAATAAGTTTCAACACACAAGTTTTGGGAAACTTGCCTTGTGTAGAACAAAATAGTCTCAACTATGCTGTGTCTTTAAATACTGAAATCAACTTATTCAGAAGCTAGCATGAGTCAAAATTCCAAGTTACTTAAATGCTTTTCAGGGCCCACTTCCCTGAAAATATGAAAACTAAAGCTCCTGTCAAGAATGCAGTGCTGTCAAAGCTAGAATGGTGCACCACAGCATCAAATGTTACTCAGGTAGGGAAAAAGTAAAGGTCCCAGGATATTTGTCGAAAAATTATTTGAGACAACCTTAGTGATGCTCCCCAGTGCAGATAAATCTATCTGCTGCAGTACTGCATAGTACTCAGTACTGCAATGAGAAAAGAAACTGGAAATGGCCAGTTTTGCCAGGAATGTGGGCAGAAACAGCTAAAAGGGAAGAGGAGGAAATTTAGGTACAATCCTCACCAGAACAGAAGAGCTGGTTGAGAAAATGATGATACAAGTTCACATTAAAAGTTGAGGAAATTAACCAGCTCTTTGAAGGAAAATATAAAGAATCTGACATGCTTGTAACTGCTACAAGGGATGCAGGCTTTAATAAACTCAAAAACTGCTATGTAAGGTCTTATGGAAAGCTGTATAGGGAGAGGAGTTACAGAGATCCATAGGTGATTTTAATGCAGTGTATGAGGAGGAAGTAGACAAAGTTACAAAATCACCTAGAAAATGAGGAAAGTCAGGATGAAAGCAGAAGACCATATTGAAAGTGGATATGAGAACAGAGTGGCAGTTGAGGAAGGAAAAGCTGGAGCCCAAGTAAGATACAATAATCAAGGAGAATCAAGAATAGACTGCAAACAACCTGTACTGACTTGAGAAGAGCGTTAGCCCTCCACCTAGTGTTTCGTGCCTTTGCACCTCAGTCTTCTTTAAGAAACATCCATCTGATTGCAGTTGTAACTCCAGGTGTGAGTAGAAGCACAGATCTCAGCTTAATGAGCAAAAAAAGCACAAAAGAGTGACATTCTTTTAAAATTGATACTTTGGCTAAATTGTATTTGGCTGAAGCAAGAGAAGAAACAAAACTGAAGGAAGAGCATTATGACTTCATGCCCAAAAGGATACTGCAAGGCAGGAATAGAACAAATTGTTTTCCACATTTCCCCACAGCAAGAAATAACAGACTTACAAGATGATAGACTTTGGTTTGCCACCAAGAATGGAAATCCAAAGATCTAAGCCTCTTCCATCATAGCAGACACTGCCTAGGGAAGCTGCAGATTCTCCGTCGTTCGCAGTGCAGCCCCTGAGACTCAGCAGCACTTGCCCAGCAGAGGGCAGAGGCTGCTCCTGAGCCCCCGAGTCAGTCATTACTCAGATCCTTCAACTGTCTGCAATTCATGGGCTAACCTATACAATCTAGATTTACTTTTCACAGTAAGATAATTTTATATACATGTATAATATCATATATAGAAATAGTATAAATATATATACACACATATATAAACACTTGCAATATTTTCCCTAAAGAGAAACTGAGAGCTAAAGAGCAAATAGCAATGCTCTCATTGATTTTTTTTCCCTAGAAACAGATTTCAGCAGGAGAACATGAAGAATAGTATTCAAGTAATCTCCTAATGCTGTTTCAAAATATACTTCATAAAGACATAATGAGCCAAGACATGTGCCTACACTGAGTAAAAGCCAGTATTAGAAATTAATCTCCATTACAAGAGTCTGAATTTAGAGGTACAAGAAAACACTACCAGGTTTGTTGTACAGATCGCATGTGCAACACAAACTTTTAATGTATTTGAATATACTTAATGCTATGCTTATATTAAGTTACACCTCTCTGAAAACCCGAACTTGTGGCAAAAAAGCGTTAGTGCTGCATAGGAGGTGAAAACAACCTAAAAGTCTGCTAGGTATTCTGATAAAGAGAGGCAAAACACCTTGGTCTGAAAAAAAAACCAAAAAACCCAAACCAAACAAACAAATAAAAAAAACCCCTCCACCCTGAAACATTGAGATAATTTGATATACGAAAAGGTACTCAAATGCAAAGCTAGTTCTTAAAAACCCCTTTGATTTTCCACTCAGTGAACTTATTTATATCACAACTAAAATCCAAAATGCAAATCAATCCTTTTTTCAGATGACAGCAAATAAACAAACATTTGTAAAGTCCCCAAGACTTTCAGACTCTTACCTAGAGCATGCCAGCTTTTAGCATAAGTTGGAGAAAAATGTTTTCATGCCATTTATTAACTTTTTATTTACACTGAAGCTTGCCTGTAACACACTTCATCATTACTGTAGATTATTCTAGCTTGGGTTTAAATCAAAAGAGAGTAGTACATACCGGAGGCAACCCACTTCAGTCAGAGCCAAATCCAGTAGTTTAACCATTGGTGTGAAGCCTGTGCCTGCTGCCAATAAAAAGAGATCCTCTAAAGCTTGAACCTGTGCCTTATTGAAGTTACCTTCAGGATTGCTGACAGAAATATAGTCACCTTTAAAAAAAAAAAATTATAAACATTCAGGAGCTGGAAAAAAACTAATAATTAGTATTTTGATTTTTAAAATGTCCTCTCATAATGCCTTTATCTAGAGTTCCTTTCAGATCTATACTACACATTTCTCACAAGGATCATTCTTGTTAAAAGAACAGATGATCAGTTGGAATGTCTTGTTTTGTTGTATTTTACATTATATAAGTACATAAAAATCTGTGAAGCCAGTGTTAAAAATCTGCCTCATTATCTGGAGCAGAAAAGGAAGAGCATCTGAAGTCTATGGAATAGATCTGGCTTTCTTTAGTCAAAACTATAAATACTAGTTCTAAGAATACATAAAATCAAAGACAAAGCAATCAACTATGATGTGCAGTACAATTGGCACATCTGAACAATTAAACGTCCGGAGAACTTTATGTAACGGATGGTAACTAGTTACAGTGAGGATAAAAGCCTGTGCATTTGGGGCATGGAGAATAAGGTTCAAAAAGTTGTAAGCATGCCCTTAAGTAGGTAAACAATCAGAACATCACAATACCCAGGCAGTGAATATGAAAAAATAAAGCAGCTTCCACAAAACCAAACCAAATTCCCCCCGGACATATACTTACCAATTTGTAGGTGGTCAAGTGCCTGTGTGAATAGTCCAAAGGGATAAATTTTAATCATTAGATATATTTCTGCACCATCATGGTGAGATGGCTCTTTGAAATCAAGTGGCAAAAAAGGCAATACAGGTGTGTATGGTTTTACTGCCTCTATCCCTAGACAGAAAACAAAAGGAGAGTGGCTTAAGTAATATGAAAGACACTCTATATCCAGCAAAATTAGTGCAAACAAATACCAAGATAAACAATGATTAAACAATCTATATATCCCACAAAAATAACAACATCACTGCATGCTTTCAGGAAAGCATGTTACCCCTCACTGCTCCTATTCTTTTTCTCAGTAGCCTTCTACTGCCAATTCAAGTCCTTAGGCCGCTGTATCATGTATTATTTCTACACTACTTAGCAATTCAAAACAATAGAAGATCTAGAGTCATCCCAAATGAACATGGAAAAGGTATCCAACTATCTGCATTGAAGTCCTGGCACTACAGCTTGGTAGTTTTTTGATAAATTGAAATATTGCTTCTGCTAATAATTTTTTAAAATATGGTATAAAGATAGAAAAAAGAATAGAAGAGCTGGACACCAACAAAGAATTAGATAGGAAGGAGGAGGAGGATAAGAAGAAAATAGTTTGTGATTAAGTATTTGAAAATTTTTCTGAGAAATCTCTTTACCATTCATAGAATCATAGAATCATAGTTTGGGTTGGAAGGGACCTTAGAGATCATCGAGTTCCACCCCCCCTGCCATAGACAGGGACACCTCCCAGTAGATCAGGCTCCCCAGTGCCTTGTCCAGCCTGGTCTTGAACACCTCCGGAGAGGGGGCGTCCACAACCTCTCTGGGAAACTCGTTCCAGTGTTTCACTACCCTCATAAGAAAAAAGACCTTTCTTATGTCAAGTCTAAATCTAACCCCTTCCAATTTACATCGTTTCTGGTCCTCCCATCAGATATCTTATTAAAAAGTCCTCCCCCTGCCTTTCTGTAGGACCCCCTCAGGTACTGATAGGTTACTATAAGGTCCCCCCTGAGCCTTCTCTT
>VZTY01021106.1:66936-88182 GCA_013400935.1 Turnix velox
TTTTCCAGTTTGGTGACCAGGATGTCATGCGGGACAGTGTCAAATGCCTTGCACAAGTCCAGGTAGATGATGTCAGTTGCCCTTCCTTTGTCCACCAATGATGTGACTCCATCATAGAAGGCCACCAAATTGGCTTGGCATGATTTGCCTCTGGTGAAGCCATGTTGGTTGCCTCCAATCACCTCTGTGTCATCCTCCATGTGTTTTTGCAACACCTTCAGGAGGATCTGCTCCATGACTTTGCCAGGCACAGAG
Organism: Turnix velox; assembly: GCA_013400935.1. Taxonomy (NCBI): domain Eukaryota; kingdom Metazoa; phylum Chordata; class Aves; order Charadriiformes; family Turnicidae; genus Turnix; species Turnix velox. The sequence continues at coordinate 67,192 of VZTY01021106.1, forward strand.
GTGAGACTGACTGGCCTGTAGTTTCCTGGATCTTCTTTCTTTCCCTTTTTAAATATGGGGATTATGTTCCCCTTTCTCCAGTCAGTGGGAACTTCACCAGTCTGCCATGACCTTTCAAATAATTCCACCTCTGCTTTAGCTTTTCCCTTGTTACTCAGATGGCCGAGTTGCATAGAGCAACACAAGTACAAGCATAACTGTTAACATGCAGATTTTCTAAATTAGCCTTAAAAAGAATAAACCAGATAAAAATGAAACGGTAGGCCAAAGAAATAAGTTTGCCTTTCACAAAATTTTGAAAAATAGTGCTTGAACAAAGCTTTTGAAGATACATCCTTCCAACAACTTTGTGTTGTCATCAATATTGTGCAACTGGAATGTAATGTTTCTACAACTGCTATAAACGGAATAAAAAACCCAAAAAGGCAAAACTGCAACATTACCCTCCACATGCCAAAAAAGCTGCAAAATAAAAAAGACTCACTAATCATATATAACCCATATACAGTGAACTTCCCCCCTCCTCCCCAGCCTTTAAAGATGAGTAGCACTGCTTCAGCAGAGAAAATTATTATTTAAAAGGAGAGTTGAAAGAAGACCCGAGGTCAACAGTAAGCACCAGCCCCATCAATAGTTGGCTTTGCAGCAGTATTAATCCAGTCAGTTCAGTATTAAGCACCAATTGTGATTCTGGAAGCAGAGACTATTTAATTACAACCAAGACACCAGTGGTCATGGGCTTGGCATTCTCCCAAGACCACGAAAAGGGATTTATGTTAATATCACCATGGCTACATTCTCAATTTTTCTTACCTGCAATGATTTGTTTGAGGTAAACATGTTGTCCAGTGGGAACACGCAGATGTGTGCTCTTAGGTAACATTAAGCACAAGAGCTTGGTGTCATGGGTAACTTCCGTCTTGGAAACTAACTTGCATTTTCTGTAGAAGAGTCCTAAAAACACGGTTTTACTTGTTACTTAAGTCTCAAGCCTGTTTTGCTATTCTTGCATATCATTTAATAAGAGATAAAGCTATGTATTTCATATCTTATTATAAAATGGCTATACACAGGTGCTTCTTGCATAATTTCTTATAATGATTTTTGTAATTTTGGACTCAGGACTCATTCATACCCTCACAATAGGCTTTTAAAGACAGGGGCTATTCAACCTGGGGAAGGCTGCAGGGAGACCTCATAGCAGCCTACCAGTACCCCAAGGGGGCCTGCAGGAAAGCTGAGGAGGGACTGTTTTCCAGAGCATTGAGTGACAGAACAAAGGGCAATGGTTTTAAACTAGAGCAGGGCGGGTTTAAATTATACATTAGGAAGAAGTTTTTTTATAATGAAGATGGTGAGACACTAGAACAGAGAAGTGGTGGAACGCCCATCACTAGACACAGTCAAAGCTAGGTTTGATGAGGTTCTGGGCAACCTGATCTAGTTCACCATGTCCCTGCTCATTGCAGGGTATGGACTAGATGGCCCTTGAAGGCCCCTTCCATCTCAACACATTCTATGATTCTGTGAGTCAGGAGAAGAAGTAGAAAGACACCAAATACTAGTACAAAGCAGAATTTCTTGTATTACGTTGCATCTGCACAAAATTCACTATTCAACGATAGTGTGAATACACATTTGCAGAGTCAAACCAGCATGGGTGATGCAAATGAAACGTAAGCTTGGCACAGCACCACAGGCCTAAATAACAGACCACCTAAACCCAGCCAGCACCCCAGATGTTCACTGGCCTCACCTCCCCACATTCTTTCACTGTCAAAAAGCCAAAACCATTGTACTTTCCTGTTGGTGACAAATTTAAAATGAATAAATACATAAATAAAGTGACACAAACACAGACAGTGGGGGAAAGGGAACACACACCCTGGAATATTTAACTTTGTTCAGAAACAAAGGGGAAAAATTACAACAGTTTCAGCAATACCTGATAGAAGCTTAAAATAACATTTTCCCTGTACCTAAAATCGGCTCATAGCAAAATAAGCCATTTTCTCTGCCTCTGCTAAAACAGAGGCAATCGACCATCACTTATACTGGAAATTATTTCTATAGCAAAGCACATGCTGTAATGCTGGCCAGACCAACACCAGTTTTAACTAAGGAGCCATCCTGAGCTTTATCATCTGAATCCTTCCATCACCTCGCTGTCTCAGGGAAGACTGGAAAACACAACAAAACAGAGGGCTATGCCCTGCTGATTACAGCCAGAAACTGCACAATGTAAGTAGGAGTAAAGCAGCAGGGAAGAGGCACTTCAGAGGACAAAGGGCTGAAATGCAAAAACAACTACTGGAAAGAAAACTGCTTATCAAGGTTCATTTGGCAACAAATGTCAAATATGGAGAAGTATTCTTCAGCTCCTATCTGTAATATTTTATCAACTGACATATGCCTCTTGCCACTGCCACAACAGGATTAGTATTTGACTGCTTGGGAACAAGCGTCCAAGCTTCCCTAAAATATTGATGAGAACAACTGCTGCATAAGGCATGCAATATCGTATTGTAGAAAACTAGATACAAAACTAGAGGTGTAAACTGATAATTTTTCCTCTTGTACCTTTAGAGGAGCATTTTCAGCAAAGCTTTTTTTCAGTACTGCAGTATCTTAGCTCTAACCTGAAGTATCAGCATGATCAGTATTACATTGCCTAAAAAGGTCTGTAATTCGAGGGAAGTTTCAGGGGCTACAAAACACTAGAAGAAAGCTCAGCTCTGAAAAAAGGAAGCAAACAAAATTCCATAAGCAGCACTATCTAAACTTCATCCTTCCAATGTAAGCAAAAAATAAAAAAGTCAGAGAAGAATCCTTCTCTCTACAATAATCCCACCATTACAGTTACAATTTCCAATATCGAATCTGTAACCACTTCAAGTGGGTATTTCCACATTAAGCCTCTCAAAATTTGAAAGGTTCATACATGAGAATACTTGAGCATGACACTCCTCTCATGACACTTCCTGCACTGAAGGAATGTTAGTAAAGTAGCATTTCTTTTCCCTTCTTTTTCTTGTGTTACTAAAATCACTAGCATGCGTAGATGCACTACTTATGAAAAAGGAAGTGTTCAAGGCCAGGCTGGATGGAGCTTTGAAGCAACCTGGTCTAGCAGGAGATGTCCCTGACCATAGCCTAGATGATCTTTAATGTCCCCTACAACCCAAACCATTCCAAGATTCCATGACACAAGGCACATACAGCTCCAGAAACTCCAACTAGATTGGTCAAGCACAGGGACAAGCTGCCCTGAGGGAGTCTCTATCCTTGGAGATGCTCAAACCTGGACTGGACAGCTTTGAAAAAAAGGTTAGACCACATGACTTCCACATTTTCAATTTAGTCTGATATAATACTTCTTAATAGTTAGAAGTAGAAGCATCTTTGTCTTTTGTATTTTGTCACTGCACCAGCAGATGCTTCTTCCTGACATTAATCACATACCGATTCTCATTAGATCAAGACTGGACCACCAGAAAACCTGTAGAAAGCATTCCATCGAACATAGCCTGAATCCTGAAAGTCAGCCAAAATTATTTCTTCAGTTAACACAACAGCTCTTCTTAAGCACAGCTTGCCTGATGGATGGCTTGTCCAAGTTTCCAGTGAAGCCTTCATTAAATGCAAGACAAAACCTAAAGGAAATTAAAGGCATTGCTGCAGCTTAAGTAACCTCTGCCATTGCTGTCTAGCTATTGCCTCCAATAGCATCACAAAGGGGAAATGTCACATGAGCAAGGCTGAACTTTAGTCTTAATTAGGGTTACAGTTCCACAATAGACACCAATTGCTGGACTCAAAACTCCAAGCTAAATAGAAGAATTCTTAGGTGTTTGCTGTCAATTGTTTCCCTACCATTCCTTTGAAAAGCAATGCATACTAATACCGCAAAGTACAGTCTGCAGTTCTACAGACTTCCAAGTTACCTGAAAGGATATAGGAGGTTAGTAACATATCCCACAATGCTGATCAGCTAATAATACTCTTTCAGATATTTCAGAGCAGAGAGAGACATTAAAAACTGATTCCACAGCTGATTCATTGTTTCCTAACAATTGTCTGACCTTTCCAAGTTGACATATTTCAACCCTCTCCACATATAATGATCTAACCTTTACCTCTCCCTTTTTCTTCTTAATCTGCCATACAGAACTTTTGTCCCAATTCACTCAACCTGATCTTTGAAAATGGGGACCTGCCTAGGTCTAAGGAAACTCCTAGATCAGATTCTCCTCTTTGCTATATGAAGTAAAACTAGTTTATTATCAGGAGTCCAAATCAAATTTAAAGCTAAAAGCAAAAAACCATCAGCAGAGCAGAAAAGCCTTTCAACCGAACAACAGGCTCCAGCAGCAAGGTGAAGTTGACAGTTAGATGCTGAAGACATACAATTTGCTACTACTGTAAATAATAAAAAGGTGTTGCTCACAATTTTGGAGCAATATGCAAGTATCTGGGAACAATTCCAAATTTTCGTATTTGTTAAAATAATTAAGTTAGGTTTGAACAAACTTTCTGCAGACAGCAAGTCTCAAGAGTCACAACTCCTGATCTCTTCTCAGAGAAGCCACATCTGCAGCCCCCCTGTTACCAAAACTGTGCTATGTAAACTTAATACAATCACAGGCTGCAGAAGTTGGTCTTCAAACTGAGCTTCCTCCTCTGCTGGAATAAAAAACTACAGCATCTTGATTTATATACATACAAAATGAGTTTTACTAACAAAACTGCTGCACAGACAATGATACCTTCATCATTCTACTGACTGATTCTTCCTCATAATGAAAAGGATTTTAAGAATGTCTACTTCAATTATGTTACTTGCTTTTCTTCAATGATAAGACTTTCGTTACAGTTCTTATTTCTTCTTACATGTTAGGCATAAACCCAGTAACATTATGGCAGAAATGTTTTGATTGGGATGCAGAGTTTAAAAGTGTGAAATCATAGAATGAATCATAGAACACACTGAGTTGGAATGGAACTTTTAAGGTCATCTAGCTTAAGCCCTCTGCAGTGAGCAGGGACATCTAACACTAGATCAGGTTGCTCAGAGCCTCATCAAGGTGGGCCTTGAATGTCTCCAGGGATGGGGTCTCTGCCACCTCTATGAACAGCGCCAACTCTCTCAGCCTGTCCTCTGGATTTGGTCCAACAGACAAAAAGAAGCTTCATCTCTCTTCTGCCCCTCCACCTCTTGTAAAGGAATTCCACCTCATCCTCAGCAAGCATGTTCCACCCATCAGCCAAGAGAAAGTTTAGTCTTATTTTGCTCATGATACCTGATTACGGAGTCTCAAGTCTTCTTAGCACCCTATAAAGGCAACTAGGTAATTATATCAGTTTCCAAAACAGGGATCTGGGCAGAAGCTCAGAATCCCTTCAGAAGTAAGTAGTAGAATTTATTCTCAGTGGAAAAGGGTACAACCATCACCAGACCAAGCTCCCAGTGCTGCTCTAAGTCACCTCTCCTACCATGGAATTTTTCACTTGCATATAGCTACATTTTTTATACACACAGTCACTGTAAAACATTTTCCAAACAGGAATGCCAACTACTTACGTTATCCCCTTAAATTTCATTTTTACTGTGCAGAAACAAATTTCAGATCAGATACTTGGTATTATCACATACAGCTCCACCATCAGTTGCTCAGCGTATTAGCTAAAGTTGCTAAGAAACTAGAAAGTATGTGAAAAATTGTGATTAATTCAAATTCATTCAAATTCATGTTTCATTTTCTGTTGACAACTGCAGTTGAACAGCTACCCCTAAGTCAAGAAAAAAAAGCCATAGAGACACAGAAATACTTCTTATGTACATAAAATGTTTTCTTATCTCATTCACACCAAGAAGTCTCTTGAAGAGACACCATGAGAAAATTTGTACTTCACAAATCAGCTTTTACTTAAGTGTGCAGTGATGAAGGTGTTATCTTAATATATCTATTCAAGTCCATGCATAAAACACATTGATTGATGGAATCAATGGGAATTACTTATGTGGCACAGAGTCTGGATTGTTTTATTTCTAGAATAAAGTTATTTTGTTTCAGAAAAAATAACTGTATATACAAAATCAACTGCACACACAATAAAAACAAGGAAATTATCTAGAATTAATAAGTATTTCCATGCAAGATATAAGTTTCTCCACCTGCAACATTATTTTGCTCCCACAAAAGCAGATGCAAAATTGAAATACTGCAATTCAGAGTAAGGGAGCACATATCTAAGCAGAAACGTAGAGTGGCTACTTTAGACTAAGCAGTGTGGCTCAAATACCACTAAGCAGGATGTACAGAGTTGGAATACAGGAAAGGCATCTAAGCCTGACCACTCCTCCTCTATAAGCCTTCTGGCATGTTCAATTTTAAATTTCAGAGTTCTGAAACTTAAAAAAAAAAAAAAATTAACAACAACAAAAATACCCAACTTTCATGGAGCAGAGATTAAGAAGGCATAGAAATCAATGTATTTGCTACATTCATTACCTTTGTAATCAGACAACTGAAGAAGCTCAGGCCCAGCAGGCTATTTAACTCAAGTTTTCTGGATATTAATTTTAAACTGATCCAGAGTCAGGCAGTGCTACTTTACAAAGTTATGCAATACCTGCAACAACTCTCTGTATAATAGAACAAATTCTATGTTGGAGACTGATTTCATTAAAAAAGAAAAGCAGAATAATCATCTGGGGAGCACTGGCTATTAATGATCAACTTGGATTTTCATCAGTTTCATCCAACTGTCTTCACCTTTCTCATTTGCAAAGATCTATAATGCCACTATGTTCTACACCTCTTGTTCTTACAGGTTATTTTCTCATTTTGTTTTCCATAACCATGAAAAGTGGTAAGGAAGGAGAAAATGAGCAATGGACAGTGGTGAACATATTAGTCCAGGCTGCATCCCCTTAAATAGAGGATTATATTGAAAAATCTAATAATAAAGCAGATGACTCAACACTTTCTGAAAATCTCAGAAGCTAAATTACATTCTACATAAGCTAAAGGCAGCTAAAGAGATGTGCTTTTATGCAGTCAGTCCTCCTTTTAGTACCGCAGTAATCTCTCAATGTTAAAAGGCTGAAGTAGCATAACTGAGAGTCAATAAGAGGTGCACAACATTAACGTGATGACCAACATTTAACTTGCTCTTATAAAACTCCAGATTTTATTTCATACATAATAAGGTAGACTAGTATCAAATAATAACTCCTGAGCATTTTTAGACAGAGGACCAAGAAGGGTTATTCAGAAAATGGACACCGTCAATAGTATCAGGCATATGTTTATATAACTGTGGAGAATTATTTAATTTAGTTGTAAATAAATTTTAAAAAAGCATCACATTCATCAGGGTAAATACACTTTGGTGTTGTATCAGGTCCATACAACTCTGTTACCACAAAATAAACTCATGTATCATCTACTGCTTCAGCTTATTGAGAGCAGGTTTTGATCCCTACACACAGGTCTGCTTGCAGACCCTGATTTAATCATAGCTCATGTTACAAAGATGCAGTGTGCTGGAACAACAGCATTGAAAAATGTCATTACACCTACGGTAACAATTGAAGTTGAGGGGTTTGGTTTTTTACTGCCGTTAAGCCTCTAATGTTTGAGAAAAGTCTGTGCACTATTTCATACAATCACAGAATCATAGAAGGGACCTTTGAAGGTCATCTAGTCCAGCCCCCCCCCACAATGAGCTGGGACATCCTGCACTAGATCAGGTTGCTCAGAGCCTCATCAAGCTTGGCCTTGAATGTCTCCAGGAATGAGCCCTCCACCACATCTCTGGGAAACCTGTTCCAGTGTCTCACAACCCTCATGGTGATGAACTTATTCCTAATGTCCAATCTAAACCTGCTCTGCTCTAGTTTAAAACCATTGCCTCAAGGTCTACTGAGGTTTTCATATAGACAGAAAAGATACAAAGTACACAGGTAGTGATGAGATGGGACAACACTCAAGCAGCCTCCATCTTTCACTATTAGGTTCTTCCAGTCCTTCGGCAAGTCTGGAAGACCTCCAATTCCACTCCAGGACTAAACAAGCCAACAAACTAAAGCAAAGCAAAAAACGCATCCAAACTGGACCCTTTCAAAGATAATTCCTGAGCAGCCTTTAGCAACAATATTACTGGAAGAAATGAAGGTATGAACATGGAATAAGAAACCAAATGACTCACAGACTTCAAAAGGACTTAAAAGACCAGGTAACATAGCCTTGAAACTGCTTACCTCTATCTGTGCGTTTGATAAATGTATTGTGACACTCCAAAGGTTGCCCCAGCATGTTCCAATGAACATTATCCTTTTTCTTTAAGATGATCTCCACTTTCCCAACTTTCTCAGCAATATTTACTAGAAGAGAAAAGGTTTCACACTGTTACTTTTAGTTACATTTTGTACAGGATATTTTACTCTTCCATTATAACAAAATTTGGGTTGGAAGGGATCTCAAAGGGGCACCTCTCACTAGACCAGATTGTTCAAAGCCCCATCCAGCCTGGCCTTGGATATAGAATTAATCTGTTAAATTAAAATATCAAGTGAAATGTATTTTCAGCTATCTCTTTATAATGCTTTACAGTGTATATAAGACAACAAGCAATTATTTGCTTGCAAATATTAACTATTTACTAAATACACTGTGAAAGCCTCACAGCCCATCTGGTCAAGAATGTTCATTAATTCAGAGTCCATATTTACTGGGAATCAGTAACTACCACTATATAAAACTTCCTTCTTTTCCAGAATCACGCAAGTAAATTAAACTCAAGCAAACAACAGTTTGCAAATGTACAACATAACTAACTCATTTTAACATTTAGTCACAATCAGAGGAATCAGAGTACCACCAGATCACTACTTTCATAAGACTAATTTAAAGAAAAATTATAAATCAATGCAATAATTTTATTTTATAGTATCAGAACCTGGTGATAAGCAATACTGTAAAGTATCTGTTGAGTCAGAAAAATATACTGAAGTTCCACATTCTGATATTAGAAGAGATACCTAGGTGTCAATAGAGACAGAATTTACCAGCAATGTCTTCCTGAACTGCATGATCCAGGTCTGAAATAAAGAGAAAAAAACCCCAACATATTAAGCAAAGACAAAATTACATCCTACTCATCATACATAGCCATAGTTAGAGGCTAGGAATATTGAGTGAACTAATGAACCTAGAACCCTGTGTGTCTTTATCTGGCCCAGAAACTCCAGTAGTGACTTCTGCAGGCCTAATATGTAACGTTAAGAAAGTCTTATCTTTTCACAGTACTTTTAATGACTCAGAGCTGGACACAGTACTCAGGTGGGGTCTCTCAAGAACAGAGTAAATGGGCAAAATCTTATCTCTCAATCTGCTGGCCATGGCTCTTCTGATGCAGCCCAGGATATGGTTGGCCTTCTGGGCTGTGAGCACACACTGCTGGCTTATCTTCAGCTTTTCATCCAGCAGTATACCAAAATCCCTTTCCACTTGCCCTTTTTGAATGAGGGCAATAACTCTGAAAACACTTACAAAGAAACATTTAACATAAATTTTACATAATTTTCTTACTACACTTCATAGACAAAAAAGTAAGTACTAAATAAACAAAGATATTTGCTGATAAACAGTGCAATTTCTTTACATCAAGATGTTTTAAAGAAATCATCTCTAATGAAAGAGGAATAAAATATTATCTGGTATATGTAAAATGCATATGGTCTGATGGGAGGGTTTCAATAAAGTAGAATGGAAGGTTCAGTGCTTTCAGCTGCAAAATTACAGTACCTACCAACTTCGACAAGATATGAATGGTCACCCAGGATGATCTCCCCTCTTAATCGTTTGTCTTGACAGTCAACTATCACCAACTCTGCATTCATATCCTTTCATAGACAAGGAAAAAGAACCATTTTGTTGAGTCCTCCCAGAATTCAAGCTGAATCACAAATGCATCACCCTTTCATAAAACATACTTACCTTCTGCTTAGTGTATATGACAATGGTGATCAAAATATCCGTTTGGAACCAGTCATAACTGTAAAACCAAAAATACAGTGAAGAAAAAAACCAAGTACTTTCTTTGGGCATATCAAAATATATTCAACTAGAAGTTTTCAAGCAAAGCTTCTTTCATTAATTTAAATACCAAAATCATTCTTATTCTTTTCAAAGGGTAAGTACAGAGCAATAATTGTGAAAAGACTATTACAGTAACAACAGTCCTGACAGCTGGCACACCATAGCTGAAATTATCTGGCATTGGTTTTATTTAAATGGACATGCAAGTTTCATGCAACATTCCTGAAGGTAACTCGCATTTCCTTTGTTCAGAAGTCACAATATTTTAAATAACTAGCATGTAACTAGTCCAGATGTTACATATACACAGGAGATTTTGATGCAAAATGAGAAATTGAATCATGTAGCAAACAGTGCCTCAGTGAAAACAGCTGACATATCACAGTGGGGCTTCAGGGCCTGCTTTGCATATTGTAGAAACTTGAATACAGCTACTACAGCTTAATGTATTCCACCTTGAAATGAAGTATTTTTCTAAGGCATGCCAACTCCTACATTTATGGACAAATTAACTAATGTAAAAATAAGAAAATCATCAGCCCTGTTAGAACAACTTTCCAGTTTACTCATATATTTGTATATGATGCAAGGCAGTGCAAGAGCTAAAAACCAACAGAGTAAGCCAAGAACCTTACATTATCATCTACATATACCATTAATACAACCTTCAGCAAGCTGTTCAAACCTAAACCTAAACTTTTCTACTTATAAGAGGATGCAAGAGGTCATTCAGTCAAAACATCAAGATCTAACCACAGAGGAAGTTTCCTACATTTACTAAGAACTGCACATAATTATTAAACAAAATATTCAACAGAGAAAAAAAGATAAATGTTTACCTTGGAGTTAAATCTTTAACGGATGCACCCAGTGCTTTCTTCTCAGGAAGCATACCTACAAAGAGCACAGACTCATTAAAATACTTGCCAAGATGATTGCTTAATAAAAACCATAATCAGAAATGTTTTGGTTTTATTTTTAATTGAATGTTCTAAATACTCCTCCACTATATTGAGTGCTTTATTTCCATAGTCCAGAAGTAAATTTTGCTTTCATTAGGAATGGTCACTTGGAGAGCAGGCTCCTAGAACATGAAGTTCTAATTTAGAAATTAAGTGTTCATATAGCGTAGAACCTGTGCATGCAGCCTTTCTGGTACCTGTAGCTTGGTCTCAGTTTCATCTATTAGCTGGTGTTCTCATACTTGATGGATGAGATATGGAAAAACGGTTATATAAATGAATCTCCTTTATTGGAACTATTTGTTTATACAAATCAGCTGAACAAATTCCATTTGGCACATGTGGTAAAACCTAATTCTCAAGTAAAATCTCACATCAATCAGTGAAGCAAAGGTATCGGCTTTAATCTCTCTGCTTTGCACTTTGCTAGGAATTCCACAGAATTCAGCTACTTGCTTTAATAAACAACAGGAAACAGTCACAAAAAACCTCTGTTGAGAAGCAATCCTTGGGCAAACTGTACCTAATAGAAATTTGGCAAAAAATTGAGCAGGGATAGTAGATAAAAGCAACTACACTTCTTCATCAGTTTTAACTCAAAGAAGTTGTATGGAATGAAGATGATGAAGGAAGCTGAGCAGACCAAAATACAGCATGATTTGTAACACACCATGAACAGCAGGAGGTTTTCTGGTAAAGGGTAATGTGGATGCCTAATATAATATTTTGTAAGTGATGATTTCAAGCACATTCAAAGGTGCACACCTGAAATGGCTATGCATAAAACAATTAACAAATGAATTCTCAATTATCTAGATTATTATCTTCTAAACAAGTCTAGTAGTTTGACTACAAGTTTAACCACCGTAATTGAGTGGCTCCGCCATGTGGGAAGTAGACAGAAACAAAAGAAAGCCACTCTGTTCTAATCCAATCTGTCAAAATGACGATCCAGATGGCAGAATTAATCCACAGCAATTATAACTCTATGGAATTACTTGTTGTTTGATCTTTAATTACCCCTAAGTACACACCATATGCAGCTGACAAGGAAAATAAATAGCAGAGCAGTCAGATCACTGCAAAAGAAAACCAATCACTTAATGATAGAAGCCTTATCAAAGGCTAGACCTTTCTTAAGGTATACATCATATGCTTAGTTTGGCCTCCACAGATAAAAGGAATTCATGCTCATTCCACTCCTGTCTGCTTTTACAGGACAGCAGAAATATATTAACAATATATTAACAATAAAGAAAAAATAGTATCCTGGCAAACAAAGTACCCAGGACCTGGCTGGAATGGGGGAAATAACCCATTCTCACCTAAGCCATGCCCACCAATAACTAGGGCTACTTGAAAAGGGGGGCAGGAAGTGGCCAGGGAGCACACGGCACAGAACCTGGTGGTGGCCACATGCATTGGGAATGTGGGTGTGTTGTATGACACATCTGTACACTCTTCCATTCCTATTATTGGTGTTCTCTTCTTGTTGCCATTGTTGTTGTGTAAAAACTTTGCTTTTTGCCTTTATCTCAATCCACAAGTGTTGTTTTGTTTTGTTTTCCCCTCCCAAAAAGGGAGCAGCTGGAGTGAGAGACCCATGGTTCTTTCTTCTCCGTGAAGTCAAACCACAGCACCAAGATATTTATGAATTATTCTGAAATACTGTAAGATGCTATGTGAAAACAAAAAGCTACATCGCAGGAAGAAGACTGGTGATCAATGAAGCAATTAAACTAAGTGTTCTAGTGGCCATGGTGATCATAAATAAATGCTGGTGGTGAAGCCAAAAGCTGATGGCATGAAATGAGGGAGCTTAAGGTGTCCTGGATAAACAGCAGAACTGCAGGTCTGCATCTCACAAGAGCAAACTTCAGCTTGTTCCAAAAACTGCTTGGCAAAACCCCATGGGATAGAAAGACTAGTGATACAGTGTCTCATGTTATCCTCAAACCCACAGTGGAGAGAGCCGGGTATGACAGGTGGATTACAGTCTGAAAAGAAAATTAGCAAGATTGATAGTTACAAAAGAAACTCCAACTGATGGTTAGCTACACCTGGTATTCCCCCAGGGAACAGGAAATGCAAATATTGTTCAAAGATGTCATCAGCAAACTGAAGGGCACGCACTGTTCCACTGTCAGGAATTATATGATAAATAATGAATCATGCAAAGCAGTAGAAGCACAAAAGATTATGGCTACCATTCAAAGGAACACAGACTGACAAAATGGGTTGACAAAAGCTCCAAGAAACTAAATACCAAATGCAACATTTTGCATCTCTGGGAGGAGAAGGAGACAAATCTGATGCAATAAAACAAGTGGGAAGAATGAAGGAGAGGAAGAGCTTAGCAGAAAACATTAGAGAGACAAAGTAGAAAAGCCAAACTTGGGCAGATACTGCATCCTTGTGGTGATGAGGAACATTTTTACCCCGGGTAAAAGCATAGCTACCAGCCCAAGGGAAGTGATTATTCCTCTCCGTTCTGTTTAGCATTTGACAGACCACATCTGGAATACCGTGTCCAGCTCTGGTTCCCCAGTACAAACATCAATATGCATGATACCAGACTGGGATAGGCCAAACTGGCCACCAGCTAGAGCACAAGATAAATGAAAGGAGGCTGAACGAACTGTGTTTGTTCAATCTGCAGAAGGCTAAGGGGGAAATCCAATTGTCTTCAACTACCTAAAGAGAAGGTCCCTTCCAGCTCAACACATTCTGTGTGGGAGAGAAGGAAGTATAGAAGGATCTAGACTCTTCTCAGAGAAGGACAAAAGGCAATAGACAAGTTTCAGAAAAAATCTGGTTATGTATACGAGAGGAAAGAATTATTATTTCACAGGCATTCATTTTCTTTGTTCCACCAACACACTAATTTGATGTGATTTCATAAGACACTCCTTTAGGAAGTCACTTATACCAATAAGACTAATCAGTCTGAAACAGTTCGATAAAAACATCACAATCAAATGTATAGTTCTTGGATAACTAGCAACCAAGGAAGGGCTTGGTGAAAGTTTGACTACTTCCCCACCTCTATAAGGACTGCTGTCAACATCCTGATACATGCACAGGACTAGACTTGCTTCTGTTTGACCAGGCGGTCATAGCTCTTTCTCTAACATTACATTTCATGTAGTTCAGTCCTTCTGTGATCAGGTAATTAACCTTTTTAATTTCATTTTGCAGTGATGAAATTACACCCTACAGGAGAGACTTATTAATTCTAAGTGTTCCCCCATATTTTCTCTTATCCCTGCTACTCCAGGACTCTATGGCCACCTTGTTTTTCTGATACAGAGAAGGATCAAAAAGTCCAGCAACTCTGCAGCAGATTCCATGTAACAAATTACTGTGTGTTATCATCCAACTGGAGCAGAAAGCTTGTCCATTTCGTAGCTCCTTTATCCATACTAATCTACAATAATCGAAAATATTCCATTTTAAACTGGGATTCATAATACTTGATTAGGATTCTAGCTTCTGTGATTTCCAGATCTAACATCAGATTCAAATATAAAGAAAGACAGAAGTCTGGACAAACACTGATGATTCAGTAATCTTCAAATAAGTTGAAGAGTCATTCCCCATCTCACTCCAGGTGCTTACTTACCATTAAGCTGTTTCTTCTCTTCAGACAGAGTAGAAGACATCTCTACAAGCATTAAGAAAAAATGAGCATGACAGTAAGAAGTTACAGCACAGTATTTGCAAACATGATGCTAAATAAAGTAAGCCACAGTAGGGATCTCCATAGAAACCTCCTAAAACTTTAACAGACTGCAGTAAATACAGTGCTGATTACTATTCCAAAAGATTATGTATAATTAAAAATACTATGTTAAAAATTCCAAAAGCAGCCCAGCACTAAAGGGTCAGAGATGCAAGGACTCTGGCACTTCAAAACAGACATCACAGATTATCTAAGCTGGCTGAATCTGTCAGACTTTTCATGACACTTGTCTCATGACATAACAGAACAGACACTGAATATGACCAACCCAATCCTTGGCAATCTAAACCAAATCCTTGGCAGAAACCCAGGAGAAAGAAAATCTTCCTATAAGCTCCTTCTGTCAAATGGTTTTATTTGACAAGTTATTACCCATGGTTTTCATTAAATATACAGTATGCGGCAACTACTCCAAACACTAGCAGAAAAAAAGATAAAGAGGAAGCAAGTTAATTGCCTAGTGTCAATTTATAAGGTGCTCAAAGGGAAAGGCACTGCAACTCTCAAGACGCGTATACTGCTCATGGTAAATCTGTGGGAAACTAGTCTCACGGGTATACCTAAGCTCCTTCTCTACACCTCACATTTCAGAAAGTAGCAAGGCCTATTTTATATTCTCTTCTATGGGAGACAGGTTTAGGGAAGTGGGAAATTCCTGCTCCCTTTTATGTAAACCAAAATGTGAATGTTTATTCCCTGTTCTTCTGAATTCTTCAAAATGCCCTGCACAGCAGCAGCCAGTGTTAAGAGAGAAAATGGAAGTGAAGGAAATGCTCCTGCAACAAAGCACTAAACATAAAGTACTGCAAAATTACTCCAGAGCCAACAAAGAACTGCCCCATCAGAGGCTTTCATGTTGTACCATAGGGAAAACGCAGAATACTTCACAAAATGAATGAGGTGTTTCACCCAAAAGTTCTGGCTGAGGCTGTATTTATGCATATTCTGCTACACAGCACTTCAAGCCTTCTGAAAGGCTAGGCAAATTATCCACAAAAACTCCTTCCTGATTAAATGTAATCTTTCATGTTTAAGTCTGCTCCCATTTCACTATATTTAAATACACTTTGCCAAAATGGGCACTGCAATTTTAAGGATAATTTCAAGTATTTCTATTACACAGCCCCACCTTTCTTCCTCAGATGGCACCATAGCTCTCTGTCTAATCTCACAGAATTAATAATAATACAATATGCATTCTGATTTCCAAGCCACCTTACAGCTGAAGTAGCATAGGGAAATTCACCAACATGTGCTTATGAGAACCATTAGTAGTATTAAATATAACAAATAACAAATCAGAGTCCATGTTAATGTTTACAGCTGAGTACCCTGAAGGGAAGACAAGCAATTTAATGCGGCAAAGGTTTGCTGAAGGAGATACTGAAACTCCTACATGCCTAAATATTACTGTAGTTACTGCTCTGGACTTCTCAGCAAGTACAACCACTACACATTTCAGTGCTCAGCTCCACAGAAGGGACACTTCAGAATTTCCTATTAGGGGCTACCATACCATCAAGCAGTGTTCCCAAAATACAAGCTGACACCAAAAGACCCCGCTTTCTTACAAAACTACACAAGGATAACCTTCAGCTTCTTTAAACAGTTTAGTCAGCAAATAATAATTGTACCACCTTCCACAACCCACCATAATGCAGGAAACAAAAACCAAACACAAATGTTCCAGCAATGCTCCAGCAATCTACATCTGCCTTACTTGTCCTGTACTGACACTGTACCAAACAGCAAGTACCGGTGCTTGCCCTACTGCCAAACACTCACCCTCTGCCACAGAAACAAAGCAATGTATTACATAACTTGAAGTCCAGTCTTTCCTCTATACTTAGGTGCTCGTTTAATTCTATGTTAAAAACCACACATTTTAGTATTTTTTAGTCTTCTGTTTTCAAAACTTTGATGAATAAGACCTTCTGGAAGAATGCAGAATTACTGCTGCTGACAGTGAAGTTAGTCTGTCGTGTTTTTGGTCATTCAGAAAAGGCAGACAATCTACAGACAGGCAACCTACCACAAATTAAGGTAATCTTTGAGAATTTTACAGTGAAGAATATCAGTAAAACCAGTCTATTAGTTTGATTCTTAATTAAAGTACATTTTTTCAAGCCTAAAATGGATAAGAGAGACAGACAGCAGAACTAGTTTTATACAGTTAGCAAACTTTATCCTGCAAATTTTACAATAGAAAAAAGAACAGAACAGTCCCACTAGGGAAGAAAGCAGAAAAAGTGATGAGCAGAAAATGGACTGTCACAGCTAGTGGGGGCAAAGGCATGTTGGTTTTTACTGACTGTCATAAGAATTCCTTCCAACTATAGAAAAGTCAAGATTAATGAAATTGACAAAAGTCAGGTTTACTTTTAAATTTCTAACTCAGGTGAAAGTAGCAGTAACTTATCTGTAACACCTCAACCCCATGAAGCAGTTATACTGTCAAATCTTCTCCATGCTTTGTGGCATTTATCTTACAAGCTCTGCACTGGAATTAGCTGCCTAGCAACACAGAGATGTAAAATACTGCTCTCTTTTACAGTAAGATCTAATTCAACATAACTGCTAGGTGATGTGATCTAAGCAAGTATACAGTCTATCTCAGAAGTTCTTCAGCTACAAGAGATGCCAAATTAGTGAACTAAAGGATGCCACAGTTTTTGAGAAAGACAACTGCAAACATGAACTATTTAATATTTTCAGTCTAATTTTGCTAAAGGGCAATATTCAGTAATACTGTCCACTTGCTAGGTATAAGACATTTTTGCTGTGGCCTACAAATCAGAACAAATACTAAAGATTAAAGTTCCTGGAAACGATCATCATCATTTTAAGACAATTCACTACATCTCTTGTGCTGTCCTCATTCAGAGTAGTCTGTTGTAACAGCAAAATTTTCTCCAAGTAAATTCAAACTATAGGAATACAATAAAGCATGCCGAAAAGAATAACTGTCCTTAAAGTATTCAAATACCTCAGTACATGGGCAACTTGCCAGACTTATGTCTAGTACTGATTTCACCAGATGGAAAATACTGATTATTTCAAGATGAGAGATGTCTATGACAGTTTGTCTCCTGGGCTCAGAAGAAAAAAAGAGGGATCTTGAAGGAAAAGTAGGATTTTTTTTCTGCAAACATAAAACACTTTTGTTTTCTTATGACTTAAAAAAAAAGTAGCAACACATTACTCATAAAAGTCTTCACACATAAAATAATTTAATCTTCAGGTATCTACTGTAAAATGACTGAATACATGCAACAGACTTTACGCAAGAATAGAGACTCTCCTTAGAAATACGACAATTTAGGACTTCCCAACATTTACAGTTAACTTTGGAATAAAGAGTAATAGAAATTTCACTCTTAATTTCACCTCACCTTTTGAAACTGCAATGGGCTTGACAGCCATCCTCCCAACAAGACATTCCTTCAGCATTGATTCATAATTGACCCAGCGATGAACCTGTATTAACAAAATTGGTTTTCACTGAATTTGCAGTCCTTACTATGTTGTTCTAAGCTCATTTTGTACAGTAGCTAATGCAATTCATGTAGCAGTGAAAAGAACAGGATCACGAAAAAGTGGTAAGTTTTATTTATTTATTTAATAAATTATCTCTCCAGTATCTGAACATCCTAATCTTGAGCTACAGAAAATATTTCAGGAGAGTATTTTTATGATATATGCTACGTAATGAACAGATTAAGGGATGAAAGAAACAAATATAAAGAACAGTGGTTCAGACATACACATGCCTCCTACTAAGATGGCATATTTCTGTTTGTATCTGTCATACTGTCACTTAATTATTTTAGAAAATTTTAGAAAATCAAATAAAGTGAGGAAAAAGCAGTAGCTCTGCAGACCAGAACTGGGAAACCTGCAGAGGAAACGGACCGCAGAAAAGCCAATTCTGGCATAGTATCAAGGATAACATCACCAGAAGAGAAAAGGAAAGAAAGTGCTGAATGACATATATTGAATGGTATGTAGCATTTTAAAAAACTTTTAAAATTTTTAATGGGAGATAAAGAATCTCATCCACAACTATGAAGAACTACTGCTCCTGCATAAACAGAAAACAGGAAGAAGATTTTGAATGACAGCTGATTATTCCAGAAACGTGAAAAACACTAGCAACCAACCAACTCAGAGCAATCAGTATTTCTCACAGATCTGGGATGTTACAGCAAAGGCGATAATAACAGAAATGCCTCCATAATATCAGCCAGAAAGAAATACATGAACAGCAGTTTAAAGATCTAAACACCACTTTCCACTTCCACAGCAAAAAAACCTAAAAACTAAATAAATGGTGTACCTGAGCTTAGTGATAACTTGAGGGGGTTCCCCAAAAGCTACCAACATCAGACTCCTGTTTCAGAGTATATCACACAACACTTGTCAGCGACCCAGCTACAGAATTCCAGGTCGCAACTTGATCCTAAATGAACTTTAAGTAGAGAAACTCCAAATTTCTTGAAATCAGAGAATAGTGAATAAATCAAACACTTCCTTTGTGAAAGGATTAATCAAAGAAAGACAAAATTAATAACACCAAACAATTATCATAATTTATTTACATTTTTTACTAAAAATATTTTGTAAAAAAATTCATAACACAGTGCCAGGCACATACTATGAAGAAGTCTTTTCTGCAAGAGAAGTTTCCTTTCAGTAATTTTTTTCATTAGTGCTTTGCTCACTGGTAACACAGCATCCAAGTTAATAGACAAAGGAATCCTACCAACATTTTTTCAAAAAGTCAAAGCTCTGAGGAAAAAGTGTCTTTTGAACAACAACACTTAGTCACAGTAATTTATTAAAAAGATTATATCTCAAGGTGTTGCTAATTTCATTGCTACCTGTGTGAAAATAAATTTTAATAAAATTGATAAATTGAAGCCTCATTCCAACTAAATTGTCATCACTGTTCTTTGATACAAAGATTAAACTACATGTCTCTTTCAGCATAGGAGTGCTATTCTGACCTGAAAAAAATCTGACTCACCATTCCCACTAGAATGCCCTGAAAATAATCCAGAAATATTCCATTTTTCACAGCACCTTTAGGTGAGCAAGTGTCATTTGATTCAAGTGGCTCTCACCTGATCAAAGAGATCAGTACCATCAGTTCCTGCTGCTCTCATCAGTTCATCCTCCCCACCAGGATGATACTCCATGTAGGGTGTGACATTATATACAAATCCTGGAGAAAATGGAGTATAAAAATGTGAGCAACATTTCCAGAACCACTAGAACAACGCCATCTCCAAAACCAGCTGAAAAGTTTAGTACATATTAAACACTGTAATGGCAACCAATAGGCACAACCAGAATGCATGACTTTTCAAAATCAAGAAACTTAAGTTACACAATCCTATAGAGCACAAGACAGCTTATTACATAAAGCAGTCAGCGCTACAGCACCATATCACCTGTCCTAGAGAATGTCTGGAGAAACCTGACGACTTAAGACTTCAACAAATTTGGGGCAATAAAGGGGCTCCACATTCCTTCTACATGAGAACTATTCTTAGTATTTCCAGGGAGATAAAGCTATTCTATGTTTCTTCATAGGTCTGAAATGATAAAGTCTATTGATGCTATACAAACAGAGTAAACAGAGGCTGGACCACGTAGCTATGATTGTTTTAACTACAGATATATTGCTGCTAACAGGAATACTAGAGCCTACCTAGCAAAACATTTGAAGATACTATATAACACTATCAAAACAGGAAGCTACCAGAAGTAGAACTGTACTAGTGCTGTCATATGAAGCTTTTAACACATGAACAAATTTACCTTAATTAATTTAGAGGGAGAGGTAGGCATGCAACACTAAGCAGATGGGGAAACATACCTGGATAATCCCAGTTGGTAAGAACAATCATCGCAGACAACAAAGGAACTAACCTGATCTGACAGATACAACCACTATGCCATCTTGTGTGCAATACTGACTACTGCATGCAATGAAAAGTAAGTACGTACACAGTTAGGACTAATGAATCCTATCCAAATGCTCAATTTACCATCAAACTTATAAGAGCAAAAGGAATCTCATTTATATGCCCTTCATGCTTTTTCAAGTTCCTCTGATACCCACTTTATATATAAATAATATATAAATTTATATATAAATAAT
The DNA here is from genome assembly GCA_013400935.1 of Turnix velox. Classification (NCBI taxonomy): domain Eukaryota; kingdom Metazoa; phylum Chordata; class Aves; order Charadriiformes; family Turnicidae; genus Turnix; species Turnix velox. The sequence continues at coordinate 88,168 of VZTY01021106.1, forward strand.
ATAAAAATTTGTGGT
>VZTY01021106.1:89693-134424 GCA_013400935.1 Turnix velox
CAGGTACTGATAAGTTACTATGAGGTCCCCTCTGAGCCTTCTCTTCTCTAGGCTGAACAACCCCAACTCCTTCAGCCTGTCTTCATAGGGCAGTTGCTCCAACCCTTTGATCTTCTTCATGGCCGTTCTCTGGACCCTCTCCAATAGCTCAATGTCCTTCCTGTGTTGAGGGATATATAAATTTATATATAAATAATATAAATGGCTTAGTTACCCCAGGTACCTGTTATGCTAGACAGAGATTACAATTGCTCTGTGTGACAACTGTCACTTGCCTTACTAAGTTTTATGAAGTAATACACAGGCTTGCACACTTACTTCCTAAAGACCATTCACCAGGTTTAAGAGGTATTTTCAATATTGATATGTCTCTGGATGCTTAAAAGCAATCACTAAAAATACTCAATTGCTAAAGATAATAAAAATCTCTAAAACTGAGGAGTGCAAGTACATGTCAGTATTTTCAATGCCTTATTCTTGGTAAGCCTTTGAGACATTACCTACAATCCTGTGTTTTATTACTTTCATCCATAGAGATAAAATAGAGGCAAAATACAGCCACTGGGAATACTTCTTGAGAAAGGACTAAAGGCAAAGGAAATCTTTGTGATACACAGTCTCCAACTTGAACAAACTTGTGTTTAAGTATGTCAAGATTACACGTGGCCTAAACAGAGAAGGTGCATAGTGCATTTTAGACTGTTGCTTCCTCTTGAAGGACAGAAGAGAGAAGGGAGGTAAAATGCATAGAAGCAACATCACAACAATCTACCTCTTATACATATCCAGCAGTCCTCCTTCTTGTTGTGTTTGGCAAGCTCATCTTCTGTCACTTCCACCAGTCTCCCTTTTAAACCAGTCATATCCTTCCCACTTTTAGTTAGCCGAATCCAATCCATGAGACTCCTTCCTGGTTTTAAAGGTACCTGAAAATAACAAATACACAAGCTTTATTGAACTCTAAAGGAAGAGCTATTCAATAGATTTTTCTAATGTCCCTAGGAAGAGTCTGAAAAAACAAGAAATTACAAACCCGCATTCTTCACTGATATCTGAGAGCCATACTCAGCAATAAAGGATCTTAAAGAAGCACTATATCTAGTATCTCAAATAAGGGTATTACTGAATATCATCAAACACTAAGATTATTCTTCACAAAACTGTAGATACCAAGTCTTCCTGTGGTGGCAAAAAGTTTTCATCAGTATCATTCGAGGCATGGCCTAGAAACCTATGACCAATAAATAATGAAGATTTGGAAAACATGGCCAGGAACAACACAGTAAAAAAGTTCACTTTCACAACATTCGTAAAGACTTTGCACAAGCCCTTCAGCAACTGCAAATCTCCCTTAGAGAAAGATGGAACTGAAGTGTTCCAGCTTTCTCGGGATGTATTAGACATGGACCGTCCTGAAAAGCAAAGCAAGATTTTCAGTGTCCAGTGCCTTCCTTTTCAACAGCATCACAGAGTGAGAACCCCTTCGCCTCCAAACCCTAACAGCAGGAAACGGGAACTGCGGTCTTACAAAACCGAAGCAAAAACAGAAGCAAGAAAAATAAGTAGCACATAGACCCACATAACTTGATGCCACTTTAGCCTGAGTTTGCTTTCCAGGTGAGGCCTTTAGGCTCCCAATGCCCCCAAAGCCCCTCTCTAAAGATGAAGCCCAAGCTATGCACAGGAATTTCATCTGGAAAGTCTCCGTCCGTGTCCAGGAGGAACCCCGAAGGAAAGCGCAGCAGGAAGCGCTGCTACCACGCTTTTTAAAACCTCAACTACCCAGCATTTCTCAGCGACGCAGGCCCGCGGGCCCTGCCCCAGCCGCTGCCTCCCCTCGCCGGTAGAGTACGAGATCTTTCCGGAGAAGCGGCCGGAGGCGACCTTGCCCCAGCCACAACCAGGAACCGACCAGCAAGCCCCATCTGAAAGGGGCCCTGTCGAAACGGGGCGGGGGGAGCAGCTCACCCCACCACTCCAAGCGACGGTCACCGGCGGCCCGGCAATGCTTCGCGGCAGGCTCATAGACCGGCTGCCGCTGACCCCACTCACCCCCGCGGCCGGTCCCCAAACCAGCTGCCGCTGACACCCCCTCATAGCCACGGCCGAGCCGTCCCTACCTTAGCGCGGCTGCCGGCAGCCACCCGCTGCTGGGAGCCGGGAGCGGGGAAGGACTGCGGGGGCACGTTCAGCATCCTGCCGGCCCGGGCCGCGGCCTGCGCCCCGGCGGGCGGAGCGCTGAGGCACAGGGCGCATGCGCGGCGGCGGGCTGGGGCAGGGCCCGGGCCCAGGCGGGGCTGAGGCGCGGTAGCGGTTTACCGGAACTGGCCGAAGCGAAGGGGAGAGTCAGAGGCTCAATGCAGAGTAGATGGGACTGCGTATTGCTGGTGTCATCTCAGAGCAGCTTCAGGAGCGTAACCAGGGTGTGCCTGGCAGAGGCAATGGCGGTGGGATGGCAGGTTTAGGGGAGGTTTTTAGTTGTTCCTTTAGGGGCTCGGGCCTGCGTGGTGATCGATCGGTTGCAACCTTTGTTTTGGCTGTCATTAACAGACTGACTAACAGAACAACTCACCTTAGACATTTTTCCTCATTTTCTAGTGCTCCACTTAAGCGCAATCACACTGTATTTCTGTAAAACAGTGCAACTCAAGAACATAGAATTGTGTAGGTTGGAAGAGATGAAATTTCAAGACCACTGAGTCCAACCATCAACTGAACACAAAATCACTAAAAAACTCTGTCCCTCAGCACCACATCTACCCATCTTTTAGACAGCTCCAGAGACAGGATTCTACCACTTCCCTGGTCAGCCCATTCCAATACTTGATAACCCTTCAAGTGAAGAAATTTTTGCTAATATCCAACCTAAACCTCCCAAGTGCAACTTGAGGCTATCACCTCTTACCATATTGCCTGCTATGTGTGGGAGAAGAGACTAATCCCCACCTCTCTACACCCTCCTTTCATGTAGTTGTAGAAAGCAATAACATCTCCCCTCAGTCTCCCTTTCTCTAGGACAAACAACCCCTGCTCCCTCAGCCACTCCTTGAAAGATTTATTCTTGCCACATTCCCCTTCTCTGGGCCCACTCCAGCATTTCAATACCTTTTTTGTGATGAGAGGTCCAAAAGTGATCACAGTGCTCAAGGTGGGACCTGACTAACACGAGCGAGCAGGAGTGACTGAAGGCAAACCTCTTCTTTAAAAGCAAAAATTAAAGCAAAATTTGAACCCTTCTATCCAAGTGAAAACATCTACATAATTTCTCTTTACCATGTTAGAAACTGTTGCAACAGCAGTGCAACTTTAAAGTATTTCATCCAATGGTTCCTTATTATGCTTCCACATGGAGCCAACTCAATCGTAGGGAAAAAGCTTTACTTGTATCTTCAAACTTTGATGGACTCACGCAACCATAGACCCCTTTCAAGCGAGGCATCCATTCCTTGGTCCTAAAATTGATGTCCAAGTTGCTGTCATAGAACCATAGAATGGTTTGAGTTGGAAGGAACCTTAAAGCTTATACTGTTCCACCCCCCGCTGCCATGGGCGGGGACACTTCCCAATAGACCAAGGGTGCTCAAAGCCCCATCCAGTCTGGTCTTGAACACTTCCAGGGATGGGGCATCCACAACTTCCCTGGGCAATCTGTTCCAGTGTCTCAACTGCCTGTGAATTTTTTTTCCTAATATCATATATTTAAAGATTAAATATGTAAAAATCTCTACATGAGATCTAATCTAAATCTACCTTTATTGGTTTGAAGCCGCCATCCCTTATCCCAACCCGATATGCCCTTGTAAAAGTCCCTGTCCAAAATAGAGCCTTGGATTAAAAAAAATACTATTTTCCTGTTTAAAACAGGATACAAATAGAATAAAGGAAAGAGGCTTGGATAAAATTACAAAACATTTCTGTTTTATTAATAATAACTTACATAGAAATAAATTATCTTTAAAAATACTATAATACATTTTATATTAAGTTTAAATTAAGTCTTAGAAGTTGTGTTGGCCTTTCCTGCAATCAGCAGTCTGATTCTGTTCTTGCATCTTGTTCCAGTTCATCTTCATCATCTTCACTATCTGAGTCTTCATAAAAGGAAATGGTAGCTTGAACAGGAAAGTTTTTCAGAAGTGCTTCAGCTTCCTGATACAAGTAATCATAGCACCTTGATTTGGGCCAAAATAATCTGAAACAAGGAAACAATTGATTTGCTTGTTGTTATTACAGATTCCACCAGACAGCTAACAGACAAACAGCAGTGAAATTCCACTAAGCTAAGCTCAACTACAGAGTTGAGCATCCTACAGTTTTTCCACATGCTTCATTGCTAAACTGCTTTCTGAATTTAAATAAAAAATTTCTGTGGACTCTATATTTTCATCTGAAGAGATAAAGTGATAGTTTAATAGCAAAACTATTATAAAGCCCAAGATTCACCTCATCGCCTCACCTCATTAAAATGAAATGCTGGGAATCGGATCCCAATAATACTGCCCTCACTGGAGCTTTTCCAAGGGAATACATCCCTGACATATTTGGATTAAATCAATAGTTTTGTTACTGAAGTTCCTGAACCTAAGTAATTGCTTATAATGGTCTGAAACAAATCTCAAAGTGAAAGCAATGTTAAATGTCTACAGGAATCAAACTTTGATATTTCATCCCAAACTTGCATCTTTTCAACAAGAATCATTCAACAGACTCCTTACGGAAGATGACAGAAGTCTAGATTTTAAAGTAGTTTCTGCTTTATCCAGAAATTAACATAAAAAATACTGATAATACCATTGTGTAGCAAGAGCTGTAAGCTAGTGAGATAATTGCAGTTAATACACTCTACAGTTTCTGTTCCTCTTCACCTAGCACCCTCTTTTGTTTACAGTTTGGAAACAGCTGGAACAAACAGGCAATATAAGTCCCAAGAGCTGAGAGACCAGCACATTGCAACATAATGAAATGCTGGCTACAGATTGTTTAAACAGAAGTACATTAAGAAGCAATACTAGATGGTTTTCTAGTAATTAATGAAGCACTTCGTAGGCTACTGTTCAATAGAACACCACTTCCTTTGCAGCATAAAGTAACTGAGACTTTCCATTCCTAGTGTTACAGCTGTCACTCATATCCAACCAAACACAGTAACGTCAAACTCCATGCAATTGCTTAGGTAGTCTGTGCATCATTACTTGAAAGATCAGTCTAGATTTGAGAGAAATCTGTGGAAGATCTACCTGTGCAATTACTTGAAGTGCCCTGCAACACCTACTAGCGCTTCTGAATGCGGACTCCTGACTACTCAGTAGTAGTTAATTTCTTTATTCTCTTTTTGAGGGCTGACAGTGCAGGTACTACCATTACCATCATCATTAAGGAAACAGTTACAAAAGGATTTTTCTCAGCACTGCTGGCTTAGCCAGATTATAGCCCCTTCCCCACACCTGCACCTGCTTCCTTGCACCAGAAGACACTGGAAGTTTGCACAGCAAGCCTACCTAAGAACTACCTCTTCTTTTAAACCCAGGCACAAGAATGAGTAACAAGGTGCTTCGGTTAACCCTGCCACCACAAAAAACTCAACCAACAATATGTAACAATTACATAACTGTGTAACACATCTAAGTCTCACCCCACAGAAGTATGTCAACATCTCAAAATTCCCAAGTGCTAGAAACAATTTGCCCAAGAACCAGTATGTTTTAAAGCACTTAAATGGCTGAACCACTCCAAAGGCACTTTAATATAGAATCATGGAATAATTTGTGTCAGAAAGGACCTCTGCAGCCCATCCCCCTGCAATAAACAGGGAAATTTTCAACTACATCAGGTGTCTCAGAGATCCATCCAACCTGACCTTGAATGTTTACAGGGATAGGGTACCTATCATCTCTCCAGGCAACTTGTGTCAATATTTCACCACCCTCAGCACTAAAAATTTCTCCCTTATAATTAATCTAAATCTCCCCTCATTTAGTATAATGCAATTACTCCTTGTCCCATCACAAGAAGCCCTGCTTAAACGCCTGTCCTTATCTTTCTTACAAGCCTCCTTTAAGCACCAGAAGGCTATAGTATGCTGTCGGCTGAAGACTTCTCCAAGTAGTGCCCCCTAACTCTCTCAACCTATACTCATAGAAGAGGTGCTCCAGCCCTCTCACCATTTTGGCGGCCCTCCTCTGGACCTCTATAACAGGTCCGTGTCTTCCCTGTGCTGTGGGTTCCGTATCTACATAATTACAAGAGTGGGATCAAAAGGGGCGGAGGAGCCGGCTCCTGCTCAGCCTAAGCAAAGGGCTCTTCCCTCCTTCTCTCCCTCCCTTCTAGCCGCGCAGCACCACAGGCCCCTGCAGTGAGGGGGAAACCAGCGGTGCCCAGAGCTTCCCCCCGNACCAAGACACCCGCCCGCCGGCACAGCACCCAGCCCTTCGGAAGTGTGGTCGCCCCCCCCGCCCCGAGCCCCCGCGACGTTACCGCACCCCACTCACCGCGGCGGGGCCAGGGCCGGCGCCAGTTCTAGTGCTGCTCCGCCGGTCACCCTCTTCCGTCTCGGGCATCCAGGGCCTCCAGAAGGACGCGGATCTGCGGGGCAAGGGCAGGAGCGCTAGAGCCGGGCCAGGCAGCGACCCGCATGGCGGGGAGGAGAATGTGGAGAGAGACGAGTAACCCGGAGGAGGCAGAGCCGCCAGGGGCGAGCGGGCGCATCCGCATCCGCACCCTCCCTCTCTACCCTCCATCCTACGTCGGCCTGTGAATTCTCCCCCTGCCAGCCCCAGGCCCGGCGGTTTTTATAGCCGGCGGCTGCGGGGCGCGGAGCCCACCTCCCCCGGCTCATTTGCCAACCCCATCCACCAAAACGGCTCCCCGCGAAGGCGCCGCTGTGTAAACACGGGGCGCGGACGCGTGCGTGCCCCAAATGGCCCGGAGCGGGGGGGGATTTGGCAAGTCGGTGCTAATCGCACTTGAGCAGACACATGGCAGCGGCTGCTGGGGGCGGGGGTAAGCGGGGGAAGCCCCTGTGGGAACGAAGCAGGGGGTGGCGGAGGGCGAGGCGGCAGCGGGGACGCGCCTGAGACCGGCGGCGAGCGTGAAGCCGCGGCAAGCCGTTTCTTTGTTAAAAACGTGTTTGTTTATCCCGAACAGCGGGCAGACGAGGAGTGAGGGATGGCAGGGCCCGGCTGGGTACCATTGCGGTGCCGGTGGCGGCCGGCGGGAGCGGGGGACAGAAACAGCAGTTCCCGAGGCGCTGGATGAGCGGGCACAGACGTATGGAATTCACCCTGAAGTGATGAACATAAAGACGCTCCTTAGAGGGATCCTGACTTCATAACGCAACATTCCCCAACGTGACATATTTCCTCGGAGATAACTGGGTTTTTTTTTTAGTGAGTGTAGTGTCTTTTTCATCAGTTCGTGTTACCTTTTTTTATTCTTTTTCGTGTAGTCCTGAGACTTCATTCTGCTGCCAGCATGAGATGCTGCTGGTACCAAGGGAGTATATTTTTATTTCCATCTTCTTTTTTTTTCCTAGCTTGCAGTCACTGATGCATGCGAGGGAGGCAGAAACAACCGTGTGTGATCCTATATAAGAGCTAGTAAACAGTAATAACACCGGCCCCTGGGAAAGCCAGGAGGGTTGGTGGGAATGGAGCTGTCCTTGATGCTGAAGGAGGGCATATGAAACTTGGGTAATTTATTGGTCCATTAAAGACTCGCATCACTAAGGCACCACAAAGACGGAGGCACTGTATACTTTGAAATTATATTTTGCCTTTTTGAGTACTACCCATGAATAGCTGCAGGTAGAAGGTTCCTTGTGTCTTCACACTGTCTTCATCAGTATCTGTTTCACAGCAGTACTAGTTGTGAAAAACATTACCTATTAGAAGCAGTGTGGGAAATGTAATCAGATAAATAGCACTCGATTAACAGCTCTTTTTTTATTTATTTTTCAGATCTTTAAGTCAAAACTGGAAGAAGACTGATCTGCCTTTCAGAAGAAAAGCAGCCTTGCTTTGAAAGAGAGATGAAAGTGTGCACACATTTAAGCCTGCTCATGCTGGAATGCATTTCAACTTCACCAATGGATGCATTTTCTTGTTTCTCAGGTTTCTGCCATTTGACTGCTTGGAAAAAATTATAATCATTATTAGAAGTTACTAAAAGAAAACAGGTTCTACAGGATGTTAGGATTAGGCAAAATGTTTTAGAGAATAAGATTTCTGGAGTCTCTGCTGCTCTGTGATATTTGTAGCTGCTTGCATTCTTTCACACCTCATTTTTGCTGTGGCGTAGAGTCAGATTAATTAAAATCAGAGTGAGCAAAAGACTCAAACTCCCAATATTCATCTTACGGTAAATAAATGGAGAATAGAGCAAAGTAGCTTCTGCAATAAGCTGAGTTTGATCATAGTTGTATCTGTTTTTCCTCTGCTTACAAATTACTATTGTGAAGTCTTGTCTGATAAAGGGTAAAAGCAGATGTTTAAAAGCTGTCTGATGGTAGATTCCTCTTTTGCCTAAATGAAGTGAGAGCAATAATTCATGTAGTTGGTATTTCTTTTTTGAGGAAATTAATGCAGGTTGTGTAAGGGGGAAAAAAGGTGGTTAACTTCATTGTCTAAAGAGGAAAAGTAGAAACATTCTCTATCACATTAATAATGACAGAGTACTAAGAGAACAAGCACAGCATCACCTTTAACTGTTTAATAAAGAACAAAAATTAGTTTCACTGTCTACAGTAAAGGCAACAAAAGGAAGAGTGTCTTCAGAAGCAAGTAACTCTTAATTGTCTCAGGATTCTTTTTCGTACCTGTCTGAAATGAGAAGATGTCCTAGGGAGAAAGTGTGATTTACCCATTAGCAAGCTGAAATGGAGGTGTTGAAAGGATAAGGAGAAAATAATGAGTAACAGCTGTTGTATCTCTGCATATTTTCACACTGTATGACTCTTTTTGGCTTTACAGTTTAGTAATGCAGTCCTGTTTTTTCGAGAGAAATACAAATGCCTGCCTCCTCAATAATAACTTGTTATCATTGGCACCAAAAAAAAAAACCACTAATATTTTACCATCTTCTCACTGACCTTGAAATATAGGCTAGAAGTCATTAAGTCTTCACCATGGGTGTCTTTTGTTTTTCAGTTTGTACACAGAGCAAAGGGAACAATGCCTTGGTAAATTACTATCTCAGCCATGGTTTAAAGCCGCTGTAAGGCAGAAACTACACACAGCTCCCAAGCAAACAGGTGGTCAAGTGTGGGTATTGGAATACATATTAAAATGGGGATTTTTTTGCATATTGTAGTAAAAAGCATTGTTCTGAATTCAGCATGAGGTTCGATAGAGGCTTCCATTCTTGCCTCATCTAATTAAAGATATATTTTCCTGTCTGTGCCTTGTTTCCTGCTATTTTATATTTCAGCTTTTTAAAAAAGCATAACTCCTGAGCTGAAGATTGTTGTTCATTGTATGTCTGTAACTGCACTGTCTTTATTAAAGTGAGGCTGGGAGTTGGGATCTAATACATTGTGCTGTAAATATAGCAGAATGAAAAATGAACTATGATTTTAGATTATTTAATTCACTCTCTCACACAATAATAAAAAATCCATTCTTTCCATCAATTCTTTGCTTCTTAAAAATTTCTTTCAAGGTCGTAGATTTTTTTTATTTCCTTATGTCACTTCCCAAGCAGCTCATAGTTGGCAATTTACAGGGTTCAAGTCTCTTTACCCACAGTTTGATTTCTATAGGGATTTTTATATGATTGCAGTTTTACAATTTTAAATTAAACAATTGCAGCTGAATAACTGAACAATTTTTAACGCAGTACAAGTATTTTTTACACAGTCAGTCTGTATTTACCACAGTAGAACTAAAAACTCAAATTGTGTTTTCTCAGAATGTATACCAAGCAGTGTTTATCCCAAATGAAAGTAATTAATTTGGTTTGGTTTAAACTGATTAGAAGTGCTTTTGTGGCTTTCTGCAGTATGACATCTTGAAATGTGATGTACTGTTAATAGGATACACAGAAGAGCAAACACCAAAGTCTGTGCAGATTTGAGTGTGCTACTATAAACAAAGAAGGTGTTCACAAATGGCTTAGAGCTAAATTTGACAAGACAGTGCTAATCACGCTTGGACATGGGAATATCTGGACAGAGGACACTCAGCTGGTTCGTATTAGCCTCTCCAAAGACAGGGAGTGATAGTTCTCATTTATTAGTAAAACACGAGCATTATATGAAAATTATTGCATGAGTTTACAGATATGGAAAATTAACTTGATCTTTTTAGGAATTTTGTTTTACTGAGAAAGGCAAGGTCAAACGTGGAACTGCTCGTTTGTTCACTGAGATTTCACTGAGGAAACTGATTAACAGACAAAATATGATCTGGAGTATTTTATAGCCTAGCTACACCCTGATGCTTCCAATTTTGGCAACAATTTAGGGGACTGGGTTTTGGAAAGTAAGTGAATACATGTATGTACATACAGATATTTACTGTACTTGCTCACATCATTTATTTACATATTTGTTCTATTACTTAATAAATGGGTAATTTTTTTGCCAGTAATGAAAAATTTGCAAATTAAATTTACGTGCACAGATTTGGTAGATGTTCATCTGTGTGCAGTTATTACTTTGCTGGAAATTCTGCAGTATGAGGCATCAAGTTGTTTTTATTTGTGATATGATACATAGGACATTTTTTCTACTGTGATGTGAAAGTAAAGCATCAGTTTATAAAAAACTAAGAATAGAAGGGAGGGTTTTACTGCCTTCTATCCTCACCATTATTTCTTTTTGATGCAGTATTTTTGAGATCAGCAATGTACCTGAATGTGAGCTTAGTCCAACATTTCCACAAAATTAAATTTTTGTCAATAGATGATCCCAAGAAATAAAATAAGTACAAGTTAAGTTTTTTTACAGGGAAAGAGAAAAATAAAAAACAAACCAGGAACAGAACTTAATTAGCAGCAGAGTCTATTCACATGCCTACAAAACTATTGATTGGATAATAAAGACTGTGCTTGTCTTGTTGCTGTTGTGTATTTTTAATATGCAAAAATGCAACTCACATTCAAACAAGTGCCCTTTGTTGCCTATAGAGAGGTGTGTTTGGAGGCCTGAAAATGAAGTGCTTTTTAATGGAGACATCTGTCCTACATCTTCCCATCTCTTTGAATTTTGAGTAGCTTGCAATGTCATTCTTTCATTTAATGGAGAAAATTCTTCCCCTTCCTCTGTTCAACTGGACACAAAGGGTTATAGTGGAAGGAAAACTTTCCGAGTAAGGCAGATGCATTTTCAGGAAAGCACATGTTTTTTCATCCTCTGTACCACTGGGAACCTAGCCCTGGTGACTTAAAGAGCACCATCACCTAGGGTTGGAGGATTCAGCCTCACTGACTGGGCTATAGCTCCACAGTTTGCTCTGTCAACAAGTCTGAAAACTTTTACTCGGTCCTGATGCTATTATAAAGTTTGTAGTTACATGAACATGTGCAGATGGTCCACAGCATTTACCATGGAATAATTAATACATTTGTGTGTGTGGCACACGCACACCTACCAGAGGCCTCTATGTGTCCATGTGGCAAAGTGTGACTCCACACAGCAGGTTCAGCTTCCTGATTTCCCTCCCCCAGTGCATTCCACTCCCAGGCCCCAGCTGGCAAATGGCAAAGGATAATGTATCCACATGGGAAAGCAACATGTTAAGGGACTGAGAATGTGTAATGGAATCAGCAATGGGTTACAGGGATCTTTTAAAAATTAGGAATATCAATTGCTCTTGAGTTACGTGCACTTTAAATTCCATGCAGATAAGAAAGAGACATCGGTGCTGAACACCAATCTTAAACTCCTTTTAATAGAGCAGGAGCAAGTGAAACACTGATTCATCATTAATGCTGGGGTTCAGCAGAAGAGCCTGACTCAGTGTATTGCAGCATAATGTCACAGCGCTTGCTGCAGTTGGAGCCCACGGTGCTGCAGTGTGGCACTGATGGGGTGTGCCTGCTCCCCTCTAAAAAGAAGTGAGAGGCAGCCAAATGAAATTAAATCACTCTAGCCCAACAGCTATTGACAGAAGAGATGAAGAAATTAGATAATCATTGGAATGTCCTCATCTGACTCCTCTGGTAATACAGACTCCAGCAGTGTCACCTCTCCTCTCACAATGTACCATTCAATGCACCATTCCTTCAGATTTATTGCTTTCCTGGCCACAAAGGGAGTCAGGTTATTTTTCAGTGGTTATTTCCCAGTTTCCTCTGTACCTCTCAGATATCAGTAGAGCATCAACCTTCAAAAAGGATGCATGCTACTAAGCTGGTGCTGTATATAGTGCAGCATTTGACCTGTGGCAGGAAGGAATGAACTGCAAGAAACAGGGATGCATGAGCCATACAGCTGATGAACAAGCACCTGAGAAAGGCAGTGGAAACCTTAAAGATACGCAGTGCCAGCCTTGAGGAGTGCACAGGCTATCTTGTACTATGCTGTGTCAGAGCTCTTACACAGGCACCTGAGAGAAGGGCTGACAGAGACCACACAGCCCTCCTGTTCCTCCCTGGCTTCTACTGACTGATGTTATTATGGTGCAAATTTCTTCCTGGTAGAATTTCATCAAGTCTTCATTGCTCATATCCTAGTGATTCTTAATAGTAAGCAAAGAACACCGAGTATGGAGCTCATTGTATAGGCTGATAGGAGTCTGCCTATCATTTATTTTTAAGACTGCTTGTCAGTACCCTCACATAACTCATTTCTATGGTTTAGAACTTCTCAAATTTTATTTGGATTAATTTTCTCTATGGAGGTTTATTCAACCTTACTTTGTGGAAAAATCTGTGATCTCTTTAGCTTGGAGGAGACTGGGGGGTGACCTCATGAATGTTTATAAATGTGTAAAGGGTAAGAGGAGGACAGAGCCAAGCTCTTCTCAGTGACATCCAAAGAAAGGACAAGGGGCAATGTGTGCAAGTTGGAACATAGGAAGTTCCGCAGAAACAGAAGAAAAAACTTTCCTGGTGAGGGTGACAGAACACTGGAACAGGCTGTCTGGAGAGGTTGTAGAGTCTCTTTCTCTGGAGACATTCAAACCCCACCTGGATGCCTTCCTGTGTGACCTGGTGTAGGTGTTCCTGCTCTGGCAGGGGGATTGGACTAGATGATCTCACAGGGTTCCTTCCAATCCCTGACATTATGTGATTCTATGAAATTAGATGGGCCGAATCCTTGACTGGAAACTGCCAATGCTGGAACTGCACCAAAATATAATGCTCCCATATCTGCACCCAGAGCTTGTTGCACCCACCTCTTTGAGTTGCAAACCAAACTGGGTTAGGAGAAATGCATGTATGCTGTATCCAGGGGACAACTGGACCAGGGCTTGAGCTCATGAAGGATATCACAGCTGCCTGACCAAAGAGCTTAAGTCCTGGGGAGACATCCTGGAGGAGCTGGCTCCAGTAGACTCAGGGAAGGTAACTTGATGATGTGGGGAAAACAGACCATATTTGCACAAAGAGAATGGATACAAGTCCCCATTGGGCAGGGGAGATTCCTGAGCTGAGGAGGAGGGAAGGGGCAGAACAAGTCACTAAGGAGCAAGGTTGCAGGAGCAAAGCAAGAATGGCTGGAACAGGAGCTGACAAAACAGAAAACTGAACATAGGAAGGGCAATCTGGACTGGAAAAGAGTACTGTGGTGGTGTCAGACGGGAAGGGTGAAAGGTGGATGGGAGGTGAAAATGGGAGAGAGATGTAGCACTAGCAGGGTAATAAGACTGAGGTGAGTGACTGAGGGCAGAAAGAGCTCCAAGAGCATACTAAAAGGAAAAGACTGAGAAATCAGTCAAAAGGCTCAAGGCATGTTCTTCCTAGGTCTCAGAGGTGATCTGGAAGCTGGTCTGGAGGGTAGAATATTTGTAACTAGTTAATAAGAAGTGAGATGAAAATCCAAAACTGGAAGAATCATGACTATTATGTTTCAGAGGAAAGGAGAGGAAAATCAATTTTGAAAAAAATATGGGTGTAGGTTTTGTGGGCTCAGCTTACAACTTTCTAGAGCCTAGATCTTGGGAGACCCTACACCAGCAAAGACTGAGAAACCTCCTGGCAAGGTCCCATCATGTTCTAGGCAGGCTCTGAGTCAGTACCACCAATTATTACTTTGTTAGCTCAAGTAACTACCCTGCATCATAGACCTGGAGGTACTACTATCCAAGTGCTACTATTGCATCGCCTCATGATTTCCCCTCTGCTCTGAGTTGTTCCATTTGGATTTATACAAATGTAGGAATTCACATCCAGACAGTGATGGAGGGCACTTTTAGCACTACTAAGTCAATCACTCAAAGTTCTTAAATTTATGAGGGGAAAAAATCTGAGGTTTAAGTGTTTAATGGTTAGTCATCTAAGTCTGTAATGGTGAATTCAGGCTGACCTTACACAGGAATCTTCAGAGAACAACTAATTTAATCCTTGGATGAGATGTTTGTGACGGCTAAAATGGGCTGTGCAGGCAAGATCAGAAGATGTCTGGCACAATCTGTCTCTCTACCGACTCTAAAAAATTACTAGTTTAGCTCAGAAGTGTCTAGTTTAGCTTGAAATTAGCTTTTAGATGTTTTGAGTTAGGTAATCTGAATGCTAATGACATGTTTCTATATTTGTGTGTCTGATAGAAGAGTCTGAAATGTGACTTGTGTAAATGTTTAACTCCAGCTCTCACGAGGTTAGTTTCTAAGTGCAAATTCCCTCATGTATTTTTGTGTTCTAAATAGGTAACTTGGATACTATGGATGCATGAGATGCATGACTGCAGCTGAAATTAATGAGAATCATACCTTAAATGCAGTATAATTCAAGGCTATAGAAAAATGAGACCATCATCGTAGCAAATTGGCCAGCCAGGTTTAAAGGGCCTTTTTAATGTTAGTCTGCATCCTTAGTTACCTCCGTTTAAAATCAAAGCAGTAGTGAGGCACCTCCAATCCCTAAAGATTCCGTGAAGTCAGTTCATTAATTTCTGTAGCCACCACGGTTACTGGCACTGCAGAAGATTCATCAGAGCAGCATTTTGAAAGCCTATCTGTAACTTTTTGCTATGCAAGAAAACTATCAGGATGTGCAGACTGTACAGAGAACAAATGAAATATCGAATAGCTATCCAATACATTGTCATCATCCATTCTGGGCACCAAGGGAAGGAAAGAACTTGTGAAAACCAGAAGGTGGTGATGCCATTGAATGTTATAGCTTGTACACAGACAAAAACTGAATTTAAGTTGTTCAGAAGGCCATGATTCTGGTGTTTTTCTAACTTTCTGATGCTCACTTCCACAGTCTTAAACCCAATGTTTTGACACACACTTATTTGGGATCATCAGATAGATGTGCCTCTGGTTTATTCCATATGGAGATTTTGCCTAAAGTCCTCCCCTTTAAAATTTAATTCCAAAACATCTGTGCATGTTTTTATATGCTCTAACTTAATATTCGAGATATGAGAGTATTCACAATAAAATACATGAAAATATTCAATATATTTTATATTAGGTGATAAAGTACAAGGTGCAATGTTTGAGTTTGATATGAATATATATATTACTCTTGTTACTGCTGGGGAAAAAAAAGGGATGATAGCAGATTTTCTCTGATAGGCATAACTTTGTTATTTTTAACAAACTTGAAGATCACGATCACAATGATTTTACAGCTACATCCTTAGTATTTTTATCTGCTTCCTCTTAGCTTAACATTTTATGGATTTTTTTCCTCTTTGAGTTGCATCCACAGTCTGTATCACACATTGCTTTCTTGAACATCCTAGCATTCACGATATGAAATA
The DNA here is from genome assembly GCA_013400935.1 of Turnix velox. Lineage (NCBI taxonomy): Eukaryota > Metazoa > Chordata > Aves > Charadriiformes > Turnicidae > Turnix > Turnix velox. The sequence continues at coordinate 105,565 of VZTY01021106.1, forward strand.
CAGAATAGCAAATCAGTGTGATATATTACTGAAAAATTTCTTGTCTCATTTTTTAAATTTACTCCTGCCAGATTTTTTTCATTAGTACACTGTAAGAATTCCATCGGGCTCACTTTCCAAGTTACTGATGTGGCTTCACTCTGTGGAACAGAAGTCTCCAAATAATTAGCGTTTTGTTAGTCAGCCAATCTCTCTGGCCTCCAGGCAATACTGCAGCATAAGTATAAAAAAAGATTCTGAAATTTTTCCATTACATTTACCTCCTGTCTTTTTAAACTAGTTCTTTCCCGAGAATAACAGTTTGTATCATGCCAAGCTTTTTTTATTACAGAAACACTTTGTGCCTATACATTTTAAATTCTTGGGTTTTTTACTTATACAGAATGTAAGTTTATATTTGTATTACTTCTTTATGCTGAAGAAATATATTCTATATAAAATATGTGTTACATAGAAGAACATATATATATATTCTTGCCATCCCAGAATATAAATATTATTTATATAGATAATGTGAAAATATATAAAGTATGTTATGCAAATGCATTTAAATTAAATTTTACCTCAATATATATGACCTAGTTGGAAATATGTAACAAATATAAACCTTGCCAGCTATCTCTTCTCAAGTGCTCCTTAGGTTTTGGCAAATATGTATGTTTAAAAATTGTGCTGCTATTAAGAAGAAATAATTTTAAATGTAAAGAATGTTCAGTGTTTTCCAGCTGAAATGCAGAGCCCATCATGGAAATTATTACCTTGGGTATTCATTATCTCAGCACTGCAACATATCACTTGTATTGTCTGTGACATTGGCATTTGGCACATACTCCAAAATAAAATCATTTGTCATGAGCAGCATGTAGCTTTTTGTCTGAAATAGATATTTAAATACATTGAAATATATATATTTCATGGTGGTTGAATTTATTTACTGATTTCTTTAGAAAGGATTCAGAGGACCTGAACAGGGAGTGCTAAGCCAAATTTGTACAAACATTAAGGGAACTCTCTGTTAAAATAGCTTGATGAAGTATTTTTGTTTGAATTTGGACCTATATTACTAATGGATGAAAAACAGGGCTTATGTGACAACTGCAGAATAGGCAGGGTTTAATTTCCTCGTGCATTTTTTGCTTTTATCATAAAAAACCCCTCATGTTGACAGTCAGTATGCTGGCATACCAGAGGGGATTCAGTGGCCTCAAAAGGAAACACAATTTTAAAGCCTGCCCTGACTTCCTCTAAAACCTGCAGCAATTTTAGTTGTAACTGCAAGGGAGTTGTGTCAGTTCTCAACTGATACTGCAGTGTCAATAAACATGTTCCTGTCTGAGGGATGGGAAGAAATCATGTCCTGAAACTGCAAGGCCACATCTGCTCAGCCAGACAAAGAAGTCACCTGCTTCTGAGGAACCATCCTTTCATTTCAGCTCTTCAAAGAGCTGTATAGCTGAGGTGCCCTTCACATGGTTGACAGGCGCAAAGAAATAGTGAAGGATCTGTGCTTGTTTTGGTCCAGACTGAGGTAAAGAAAAAACTCATTTGAAGAAAAGCTGATGGAACTTTTCCAAAGAGGTTGCTATTTTTCTTTTCCTACTGCAGCCTCTGTTCTCTTTCATTGCTCTCTTCCCATGCAGGAGAGCAGGTGCAAGGCAGACGCTTTGGCAGATGAAGATGTTCTAGTACTATAATTATAATCAACAGTTCTGTGTTAAATACTCAAGGGTTTCTGCATGCACAACACATACAGGAAATTCCACATGGAGTTTTCTGTTTCTGCCACAAATGCACATAGCCTTAATCTTTTGGAGAATTCCAAGTTTTTTTTTGAGAGTTAGGAGGTAATATCTCTGGGAAGTACTAGATTGGCCAGGCTTAATCCTCCCTTGCATTCAGGATGCTCTTGGCATGAGAGAGGAAGCATTGGGAATACTCTGGGAAGTCTTGGATTTGTGAACAGTGGTTACCCCCAGCTCCCCAGCCTATCCTTTAGGTTTGCACGTGAGGTTGATGCAGGAGACAGAGCAGAGGTTTGAGTGGCATAAAGCTTTGTTATTTTCATGGATTTTACATAGGTGTGGGATTTCCTATCACAGAACAAGCAGCAGGACAAATCTGGATGGATCTCAAGGACACAAAGCAGAGCCAGCATGAGCTTTCTGGGAGCACTCCCTGGAGGAGGACATGGGTTTTATGTTCCCCTGTGTGCTGTAAGTGCAAACCACAGTGACAGTTGGGGTAATGGCTTTCTGAGGCAGACACAAGAAATTAGCTCATCTTAATAGCATGCCCCAGTGATCACTGGAACCAAGGATATAATTTCCAACAAATCATCTACTTCAAAATGTTCATCTCTTTGTGCCAGAGTGTGCTCATTCCTTTATTTTTTTAATCTAACTGTGAACAGGCTGAGAAAAAATTAGGTTTTGTTTGTTTAAACCACACAGTTTTATTTTTTATAAATTACATTGAACTGTCTTTGAGATTCCTCCTAACCAGAGTGAGCTCTGTCAGGGAAGTATGCCATGTCTCTCTGCTCTCTTATTGAATTGTACTGCTGTGATTAAGTTTCCCACAAGGGCACTGCACACATTCATATTTATCAGTTGAGATTTCTGTTCCCTGGACATCTATAGTATTGTGCTTGAGTCCTTCTTTTCATAAAGCAACATTCCAATCCCTGACATTGATTCTGTGATTCCAGTAAACAGAATAAATGCAAATGCATAACGTGTGAAAACTCCACCTTCTGATGAAGAGTGGAAATAGTCTGCCAGCACTCAGGATTTCATTAAAAAAAAGAAATTGTCGGAGTGTTTTTAAATGAAGGATTGAGGACAAGGCGACAGATGCAGGAGAACACACCAGTTGGAGTGACTCATTATTGAAAGGGTAAAACCAAAAAGACTCTGCGTGCCTGAGAGAAGATGACAAAATCCAGAGACGGAACAACAAAGATTGGTGTGAACAACCCAAAGAAAATCAGGTACACAGAAAGGGATTAGATAAAGATACCACATAAAAGTACTTTGTGAGTGCTGAGAGGCTAAAGATGGAGGTTAATGAACTGGAACATTTGATTTTAAATGTTTGTAATAGTAGGCATCTAATAGAAGATCATCAATGGATACTGTAATGCAGTAGAGTACAAAAAAATCTTAATAACAGAGAAGATTGCAGCATTAGAGGAGCACTAGTCTTTCTTTAAATAAAGCTAAGTTTCAAATTGGTAACAGAATGAAAATGCTGGAAAATAAATTTGGGCAGAAATTCCCTGGTCAGGAAGACATGATTGTCAAAAACCAGCTGTGCACTTAGAGGTCAGTCTGACCGACCTAGAGGAGAGCTCATCCCACCCTGAGGCTGGGTGTCAAACAAGTGGAACCAGTTAAGTGTTTATGACAAGCTTAGAGCCTGCCTGACAAGCTTTAACAAAGTTAAAAAGTTAAGCATGATAAATCCACCTGATGATCAAGGCTGTGCTGCTGGTGACTTGACTCAGGGGTGACAACAGCTGTGAAACAGCCTCGGATTTAAAGGCTTCAGGGGTCAGGTAAGTGCAATGGGAGACTTCAGCTGTCTGCAGGGGGATTGGTAAAAGTTCATAGCACAGTATTAATCTGAGATGACAGTTTTAGACAGTTTTGTGCCTCTAGACAAGTGGTTGGAAGATCCACAAGAGGAAATGCCACTGTATTTAATCTTGAGCAGTCTGCAGGAGCTATTTCTATGTACTGCTACGGGGGAGTATAAGTCAGTTGTGGTGAGTCTGAGATGTTCAAATCCACTTTCTCTGCAAAAATGGAAAAGACCCTCACATCCCAAGTTCAAGAAAAGTGCTGCTAACAAATGATGAAACTAGTAAATAGTGTCAGGAATCATATAAAAAAATAAAGGTAAATGTTTTATATAGGAGGGAATAAGCATGATGTGCACAGATGGAAGTCCCACTTCACCAATATAGTTGTCACTGCTTAAGGTCTCATCAACTTGTTAAATGCAGATATGGAAATGAAACAAACTCCATGATTGTACCACCCTGTGAGCCATTGGTGAAAAGGTAGAGAGAGGCAACAGTGGAGATCAGAGATTGGAAATAGCACCTACGCAAGTAGAGAAAGCAATTACAGGATTTGTTAGAAAAGAAGTGACATACAGGATTTTATTGGACATATGTTATTCATTAATGATGTAGAGATAGTAAGCAGCTGTTTCTCATAGCCTGAGATCTAGGAGCACAATATAAAATTGCTGTGTAGCAGGCTTAAAATTAACAGAAGATACTTTTTTATATGTGTAGTTAAATTAAGAAGCTCATTGTTACAGGATGCTGTCGAGACCAAAAGCACAGAGAAGTTTTTAAAAGCCTCAGACATGGATAAGGCAGATACCTCTAAGCCTTCTTAGCATCCAGTGTCAGAAACCTAACTGGACAGGTGCCCTGCCTAGCTGAGGTTAGCTGTTCTTACATCCTCACTGAAGTCACTTAAAAGCTGGAGAAAAAAACAGGTTATTATTTTCTCCACTTCTACTCGTCAGATAATAACATTTGATTATTGCAAGCTGAGCTGGATTCCAAGCGATAATTTCAAGACAAACAGTTCCAGATAAGTTATCATATCCCAAGGGTTCTCATCGGTAAATGGAAAATAAACATGAATACCAAGTCTTTCTTAACTGAATGAAGCACAGCAGACCCCATGTCTGGTTATTTCAACGAAGATAAACATCTTCAACTCATATGAAATGTATCCTTTTCAATCCATAATTCAATTACATTCACTTTCACATTCTACTTTTACAGTGAGAATTTGTCAAGAAAAAATGTTAATAGCGACAGGGTTATTTTAAGACCGATGTTTCCTCTTGTCAGAGTTTGTTACTTAGAAAACATGGAAAATGATGTGCTTATCTGCCTTTTTCTGGTGGCACAGTGCATTCTGTGACCTGTCTTGAGAAACCACAAACCAGGAATGATAAATTTAATTAAGCTCCTTGAGCAAGAGCATTCTGACTCAGTAAACATTAACACTTCCCCTTATGCCTGAGCAAACCCAAAGATCTGGCCTTAGCTTGGGAACAGTTCAGAGTGCTAACAAAAACAACACAACTGCAGCTATTTCTACAAATGGTCCTGAAAGGTTTTCTAGCAACTGTTGATCACACTTCTCACTTAGGAATGCAATTTTACTCTGTTCTTCTATATCTTATGAGTGAAGTCACTTGTGTGAATACATGGGATAAGGAAAGGGGGGTAACTGTGTTGAGAAGCTACTTATTGGTTCTACTATAGCTAAAAAAATCCCAACAAACAACAGAACTAAATGCCCCAGTAATGAAGACATAAATCAGCAGATATCCCCCAGTTACATGGAGTATGCTGGGTTTTGTACAGCTTCCCCACCATGGTTTGGAGGGGCTGGAGTACTTTTTTCCAAGTTTGTGTATGGCCAATTGAAATTTTACACAGAAGTTAAAAGGCACAAGTACCCAGGCATCTGCAAGGTTACATGTGAGTTCATATATTGATCAGCAGGGATCCACACTGACATAAAAGCATTTCCTAGAAATTTCACATGTTCATGTCAGTACAAGGTCTGCAGCTCTGTGCCAGACCAGTCCCTTGCTCATACTGCCCCAGCAGACCCCATTCAAGGGGCTGTGAAATGCTTCAGTCTTCAGAATTCACTTTATTTGCTCTGTTTTTTCAACCACTGACTGGTGTTTGAGATGGGCAGGTGGGAATGCAGAGGAATGGTACAGAAATTGTCCATCCTGCTACTGGGGAAGTGATGAATGATGACACAAGTTTGGAGTTTCTGGGTCTCTTAGGGAAGGAGGGCTTTGCTCTGGGCAAACTCAGAGGGGAGCACCATTGCAACCATTACCTCTTCAACTCATTCTCAAGAAGAAAAATTGGAAGAAATGGTGTGGTAGAGGGATGGCATAGTCACATTGCAGCTGAGGTTCTGAGGGCCTACTGGAGAGTCTGTGGTGCTTCCCTAGAGGTTTTAGACAAGGAATCGGAGGAGAACTATGGGGTTGTGTGTGTTGCATAGTGGCCCAGTGATGCATCAGAAAAGCAGTAATTTTAACTAAGAGTTAATGAGTCTGAGCAATGAAGTTGGATTTAATTTTACTTCCGAGTTAACCTATGTTCAAACTCAGCAATAGAAAGAGTAAAATGGGATTTTTGTTGTTGTTTATTTCCTGATCATAATGTAGAAAGAAAAAGCTGAAAAGATTTCTGAATTGTCAGTATATCTATAAAAGGAGACCACAGCAGCTGCATCCATTTGTACTGAAATTTGTGCATGCCTTGACCTGTTTACTTTTCTTGATACTCTTTATTATTACTATTTCATCCAAACTGGCCACAAAAATCCACAAAAATCACTTGCTGAGTTTTTGTGCTTGTCATTTTGTGTTCCACTGCTAAGTGGTAAATGTGGTCCTGCAAAATCTGGAAAAAAGGAAATCCTTGTATCCAAGATTATTTTTCATTTGAAATACAGGATAGGAATATTATTTAAATAAAGTCTTTGAAGTTTTATGAGCACTGAAGGCTCAGCTGACCCAGTTAATGTTCCATTCAATCAACACTTCATCTAGTTCATATCCTTTACCTAACTCCAAACTACATCTGATTTACAAGTGCAGACATGTTTAGCAATCATCCCTGTTGGCCTCTGTGAATTTTGTGTCATGTAGGTTCTGCGGGGAAAGTGCTGACTGGTTTAAAGGATACTTATTATTTCACTATCTTTGTTTGCAACTGTGTTTTGTTTCCTCTTAGAAGTCCCACTCTCATTCATCACGTTTCTTTTGTTCCCTTTTATTATCAGGCTGCTCTCCCAGAGAATATGAGCTAAACACCCAAGGCCCCTTTGTTAGTTAGTTGTCCTTATCGTTATCATCAGGATCTGTTCCCTTTAAATTTTCTCCAGCCTTCCTGAAAGACAAAACTATATTACAATTAGAAATTCTGTAGACGTAATATGTGCTCAGACGTAACAGGAACTTCCTATTCATATCCAAAGAGTTGTGTATCTTGAGCAGAGCAGAAAAAACAAATCACTGTATCTGGAGGGCTAAATTCAGGGATAAGGCAGGGTGGACCATGGACTGCTGTGGAACACATCCATTTTATCTGCCTTATTTATCAGCTGAAGCGGGTTTGGTGATTCTTGTAAACCAGCTGGGAGATCTCAGCTGAGTTCTGCCCCAGGATGTAGCTGCCGAACTGTTATCTCAGGCTGCAGGAACCAAGTCTTTGGCTTCCCCAGAAAATGGCCTCCTATCAGGCAATCCTGATAGGGGAGGGAAAACTAACTGTCCTGGGACAATCCTGTTGTCCAGAAAAGTACTGCAGGATTCACTGGCCGTAAGACAGAGGAAAGCACCTCCCAAATTTGCTGAGGTCAACAGGTCAGTAGAGGACAGGAGGAGCCCAAGCCCTCTCAGCACGTCAGCTACATTCACCATAGGAGAAATGGTCACAAGGAGGAAGATGCATGGAAAAGCACCTGCTAGACAAGGAGCAGAGGCACACAGCTGGCAGGAGGATACAACCTTTGTGTGTGATGACTGAAATCTTCATCTGCATCCCATGAGAGGACGTTGCTGTCAGCTGTGTAAACATAATTCACATCTATTGGCATAATTGTCCTAGGAGTAGAAAAGCCACACCATTCTCAAGTTCCTCATTCACAGCTTAGTTTGTGCTTCATAGCTTAAATATATACCTAGTTTTCATTTGCTTTCAAGACTCGTGCAGAAGCACTTCTAATGTGGTCTTTCTTCCTCCTTGAGAACATCCCTTGCCAACTCTGTTACCAACATGGTAGCTTTCAGAGCTTATTTTACCTTATTCTCCTGATCTTTCCCTACATTCATTGCAGGGTTTCTGAGTTCCAATTCTAACTCTGCCTATAGGCATTTCTTCAATATGAGAATGACCTGCCATTTCTCCAGAGATCAGCAGAGAACGGAAGCTGAATGTGTGCTGCCTGAATCTCTTTCCCCATTATTTCTGCTGTTAATATGAAATCTTTTTATTTTCTTCCTCACTGTAAAGATTGAGAGTGTACTTTGATGACTTCACCAATTCTCATAGTAAATGTGGCTGTGCCTTCAGTTGACACAATGCACAATACAAGGCGCATACAGTATAGAGTTTGCAGGTACAGTAGCTTCAGTTACTAGTTAAGTTCTGAAATTGCTTGTCTTTTTGTTGGGCAGCACTTATAGACAGTCCAGGTGAGCAGTCTTTTTAGATTATGGTCTTTATGTTCTACCCTAACCCTTGGAGATTTTTTGTAATCTTCTTTGACTGTGTATTTCCATAGAGTAAAATAAAAATAGATTGCAAGTACATTCCTTGCTCCAGGTGCACAGAAAGCATAGTGGGAAATGTGCAGACAATTGTGTTATACTGATGCCCTGTATTGTTTCTCATATAACCTTTCCTCTGTGTCTGTAGAAGACAGACTGTACAGTTATTGATGTTTTGATTTATTTCTTTGTGATTTTTAATAGGTCAAAACTAGATGCCAACATTCATAAGCCTGTGATAATACTGATTTAACACAGGGGCAGTGGAGGAAAACAGCAATAGGATCGAGATCTCCTGATAAAATAACACCAAAACTGGAGTCACACCTGATAAGAAAGCAAATTACACATTTGGGAATGAATTCCCAGAGCATCCCTTTGCTTTGCCATGAACTGTGAGATGCTGAGTAGTGCTGGTACCTCTCTCATATTCTACAGTCTTGTGTAGAAAGTGTAGATTCATGGATGAAATTCTGGTTAATAATCTCTGATTTCATGTCTCTCAGGCCTGAGGAGCCTTGCTTAAGGCATTCAACATAGAAATAGATCCATTTGAAATTCTTATATCTAGAACATTCTGCTTTCCAATTCTTATCCTTATGTGAGAACTGAATGTTTTAATCTTTATCACATTTGATACCTCAGGACTAAGTCTACATAGTGTAAACTGAGGAAAGAGATTATACAGTGTGATTGCCTGTGTTCCTAAGTTAAAATGAGTTTTGCCATCAGTGAGAAAAGCATCATATGAAAATTCCCACGACAGATTCTGGTGACAAACAGGATTACAATCTGTGGCTTAGCATAGGAAAGAAATAGTGGAAGGAAACAAAGTCTTAAGAAACAAAGATCCTGTTTTCTTTCAGCTAGATTTAATGGCACAAAATAAAGTGATAGCCTGAGAAATTCAATTTGAGGGGTCCTGACAGGCATTTTTTCACTATCTTAAATTTGTCACAATCAATAAAGCATCAAAGCTGGAGTTTGCTGGCAGTGCAAGTATAACTACATGTGTTAGATTTCATGATACAAAGTAGGATAAATGAGTAATCTAAAAAATTGAAACCTAATAACTGAATCTAAGGTGGAAAAAAACAGTCTTTGTCTTAGAACTGCTATTAAGTCTTCTCTAGTTAACTTTGGTGGAGATCAGTACTAACAAGGGTATTGGAGCATCTAAGACAAAAAAAGCTGAAGCTCTGTAATGTCAGCAATCAAGACTCATATTTTTTACTTCTCAGCCATTCAGGAAGCCACAGAAATGACCATTTAGCCTGTTTAAGTGCAGATTTGTTCACACTACACACTTGTTTAAAAAAGCTTTCTAAGGATAGTGTTTCGTTTGACCGTATGTGCCTTAATGTTTATTCATTTTTCCTGCTCAACAAGCTTAGACATTAAAACATTTTTTAAACTTACTACAATTAAATCATTAATTCAGAACAAACTGACAATGAGTGAAGAGTAACTCCTGAGTTATAATCTCACATCTTTTAAATAAAGCACTGCCCTTCAAATAAATTGTGCCACATTAGAGCTGTAATTGCTGCATCAATATCCCCTGGGGAAGCATCATCAAAAAGACATTATTCTTTCTGTGTTGAGTTCAGCTCACTGAAAGTGGCTGCCTTTGATTTCAGACTTCGCTGACCCATCACTCAAAACACTCTTGGGCATTGTCATCCTTTCAGGTGCAGACTCCAGAAGTCCCATTCCTCGTTAAAAGGAGTTGGGGGCAAAACCTCCCCCTCACTTGCTGTCTTGCATGGCTCTGCTTGAGCTCTGTAAGGCTTTGCATCCTCTACACTGCCCTCAGAAGGAAGTAAGAGATGGTTTGAAAATCTAATTGCATTTCTAATAGAAAGCTGGTATACACCTTCCTTTCTGAAACTGTGAGGTGCTTCATTTGGAATTCTATGTGGCAAGAGAAGTGAAGGAGCTCCCACACAAAGCAAATGCATTTACAAATGTGCTTTATAATGAAAGTGCTGCTTTCCCAGATGTGCGCTAACAGTTTTAGTGCTCTATGTATGCATTTGTGATTAATGTTGTGTCTGTTGAATCACTGCTTGTCTAGGGAACCTGTAACTGTCATGTATAAAAAGCAGAGCAATCTCAAAAGGCTTAATTGTGTTAGTTGTTTTGATGCTATGCATCTTTGATACTTCAACAAAACCACAGCTCAGCTAAAAGAAGAACCATGTATGAAGGATCACTGTCTACTCTCAGCCTGTGCACTGCTCCAGCATCTGTGAATCTTCCCATGTTTTGAAGTGATTTGAAGGGTTGACTTGGTTCCATTAGGATGAAGAATTCAACCTTAATTAAATTGGTCTTCAGCTATTCCACATGCTTGCCCAGCAATCACCTGCATTTTATCAACATATTTCTCATCTGTACTAAAGAAACAGCTATTAAATATAAAAAGTAGTTTGAGTTTAATATTTCCCATTAGAATTAATGGGAAATTAATGCTGGCCACGCTGTGATGTGTCCCCAAAATAATTTGCAGTGATGGATGTATGCTAGCTGTAGGAATCCTATTTCCACAACGAAGGTGGAGAGATTTGAATAATCCCCTCCTATTTATGTAAATTAAAATTCAATACAATAAAAATGGCAATTAGTATTTGTTGCAATCTGAGGGAAAAATGCCCTATCATAATAGAGAGACAGAGTTCTCAAACTACAGTCATCACTGACATTATTATCAATTAGGGTCTCTAGGGGAAGGCTTCATAAGTAATAACTGTGGAGAGAAAACACGACTGGTAATGCAATTACTGCCAAGATACACAGCAATTGCTTTGCAATCTGCTGGATTTTGTAGGCCTTGAATACACTCTGAAGATCAGAATTAAGTGTTAGAGAGAGAAAAGCCGTGAAGCAGGGGAGGAGTAAAAGCACAGCGTATCATTAAGAGGTGGCTAGAGTACAAAACCCAGAAATGCTGCTTTCTTTGCATCTCTCTGAATGCTTAGGAAAATCACCTGGTGAATCACGTTGTGTCTGATCAGGATGTAAATCCAAAAAAGTGCAAACTATTTAGCTGAAAGGGAATTTGATTTATGGCTGATTCTCAAGAGGAGGCTGAAGATGGAATAGCCCTGAGGGTGCCGTGGCTGCTAGTGAAGGTGGGATGTGTGGTGCAGTGGGTAGCCCTGAATATCTAATGCCACAATGCCAGGGAGGGCTTCCTAACTTTCAGGGTGAAGTTCTCACATGAGGCTAAGATTTTCTCTGTTGACTTCAGGGATATGAAAGAAGCAGCTCTCTGCTCAGATCACAGCAACTATTTTTCAGCAGGCACAAAGGCTGCCTCTTTCATTTTTATAAAATTCATATGCAAAGTGGTGTCTACTAATTTTAAGCATTTTCCAATGTGATGGTTTAGAGATTTCACAACAAAGAATTTAAAGGAAATGCATGAAACTCTAACACCAATGTTCCAATATATTGGAATATTTCAATTTATTTATTTGCATTGATAAGATCAGAGGATGACATATAGAAGCTAGCCTAATGGCCAAAACAAAGGAATAGTTTTGGTATGACTGTAGAAGCAAAGGGACAGAGGCTGAAAATCCAAGTGATGAATGGTATGATTTCATAAATCATATGGATCTTATAAAAGGATATTTCACTGTCTTTGGCACAGTGATGATTTGGGCAACAGCCAATATGTCTACACCATCTACTTGGGTTCCCATGGAGCATTTGTGTCTTGCTATTGCAGTTGAAATCCATAACTATAGCTATTACTGCATTTATATATATTTTTGTATCTACATCTAAAAGCTGACATCTGGTGAAATTAAGAAGGCAAGTGATAAATCTAAATATTCATAGACAGGTCTCAAGCTAGATGAGAATGGAGACCTCCAATGAACTGGGATGGTTTTGATGGGTCTCCTAGCATCCAGTGTCTGCTCCAAGACTGCTCAATATTTATGTTGATGATTCACAGGATGAGTCATAAAGTCTCTGCTGTCAAGATTTTGAATCTCAGAAGTTTGTTTTAGTAGTATGAGCTAGGAATCAGCCACATGCTTTTGTGGATCTGCTGTTTCCCAATGTGGTAGGATTTATTCTAGCATCTACAAAAGAAAGACACAGTGTTTTGTGGGAAAGGCTTATTTCTGCACATTGTCATTGTGAGAAAATACACTGGAAATGAGCAGCTCTGAGGACTACTAAATGGGAAAGGGAAATACGAAGGAGAAGACAAATCATAGTGCACTGCTGCTTCTGCAGCTGTCAGGAAGAAGTCACCTCATGAGGGAGGTGGCATCTGAGTAAGGAGGCAAAGATGCCCAGCATGCAGCCCACCCAGGAGAGCTTCTGCACTGCACTGGCCTTGCGAAGAGACCTAGAAATAATCCAGAGATTAGGATAAACTTCCCACAGAAGAGAAGCCAGGAGGTGACTTAACCCTGTCTCATATGGACAAGCTGTTTGATCTCTGTGGTGGTTTAGTCGTTGGAAACTTATTTCCAAAATAAGTTGCAAAATGTCATCTAGGAATTATCAGCCGAGATGAAACAAAGCTTCCTTTCAGTAGAAAGAAGAGAGAATGATTGATCCCTTTACCCAGGAAATCAGTAGATGTTGGTCACTTGCTTTCAAGTGCATTATCTCTCTCCCTCCTGCCTGTGGATATAGATAAGGAAAGCTCTGTGTGTGTGTGTGCATTTGCAATCTGTGTATCACCTCATATACCCACTGGTTGTCTTCTAAAGAGAAAAGGAAACTCGCTGCTTTGCTCTTTGTGCTCATAAATTTTGCAGCTCTGCAATGGGACAATGATTATAATCAAATTTCATGCTTCATGGCTTCAGGGTCGGGAAAAAATAACACCCTCCATGCCACCAGTAGTTTATGCTCTGAAATCCATCTGGGACCTGACAGGAAAGTCTTTTCATTTTCCAGGAGCTTAGGCATGCTGAGGATCTTGGGAACTTTCTACCTGTCTGTGCCTCTGGAGATGGTTTTACTGCCTGAGATCATGCAAGCGCACCCTCACTGGTGCCAGGGTTCAGAAAATGGGTAATGCTCAGCCCATCTAAAAAGCATCAGTTTGACATTAGGTATCCTGGGATCTGCAGGAAGGCCAGTGAATTTATCTGCTCCTCTGCTTTGAATTTTATTTTTGTAAAGGAAATAGAAAATCCAAACAAAAAAGGAAAAAATTCTTATTTGGTTTTTAATGCAGATTAATTCAGAGGGAGTATGGCTAAAAGCTATGCACAGATAGATGAAGTTCAGGGAAAGTTATAAAATGAAATTGCTGTTACATTGTTAAACAAACAGAAAGAAAGATAGGAAAACAATTGTTTAATTCTAACAGATTTAGAGAAGGGCAGAGGCCAGTTTAGTTATCCCTCAAAATTAACTGAGAAAGGCCTTGATCTCCTGTGTGGTCTAAAAGGCTTGTTTTCTGGCCTCCCTGTTATGCTCATGACAGGCAATTCTTCCAAGCTAGTGAGAGACAAGGGCTGCCCCAAGCCATCTGCACCACATCTCAACTTCATTGCCCCTTCTCCTGAGGTCCCCTCTTTAAGGAAGAATTAAACAAGAAAAAAAGTTCTGAAGCTCAGAAGAGCTACTTGACTTCGAGGGGGAAAGGGGGGGGGATATGTAAAATCGTGGCTTGGAAGAAGAAGCTGTGAAATTTCTAGTATTCCGTGACAATCAGACTATCTGCTGGGTCTTCCGAGGTGCATCCTCAAGCCAGCAGCCATAGCCTCCTGCTCCGCTTGTGGTTGTCTGGTGCCATCTATGGCCAGATACTAAAACTCCTTCACGGATCCTAAGATCCTTTTTGGAAGGCAAGCATGCAGACGTGTTTTAATGAGATCAGCAACTACGGTGATCTATGATACGCCCATAAATGTAACTGTGGAAATTCATGTCACTTCTCCAGCTATTGGACTCTACTAGTGAGCTCCTAAAAGCTATTAGTAGCTTCTGGAGTTACTAAGTACTTTTCAGATTGATCTTCATAGCCAAAGCACGGACCATGAATACACACTGACAGAAATCCATTCTATGTGAATGATGGGTTCATTACAGGCATCAGTGGCTGTGTTATTTCTTCCTCTTCCTCCTGAGCATTCTCAAAGATGAGCAGCAGTCAATGCCACTGCCAAAGCTCATTGCCTTGTTTCAAGGAATACTGTGTGAACATGTCCATAGCTTTGCAATGCTGGCTCTCAGATGTAAAAATTCTGTGTGGCCAAGCCAAGGCCTTGGCAATATCTTTCATCACCACCCGTTCTGCCCTATGTCCACCTCTTGGTGAGCAGTGCTGCTGATTGACTTGAGTAGGCTATAGCTCCCATGCATATTGTGTGATGCCACTTGTACCATTTGAGATGCTGGCGTATCTCACTTATCCACAGCAGTGGGACCAGAAGAAGACCCAAACCCGTCTGCAGTAGGAGCTGGTGGCCTAACGGGACACCCAAGGGATGTTCAAAAAAGGCTATAGGTGCCTGTGTGTGGGCAAATGAAGACACTTAAATTCAAATATGTTGACCTGGAGCTGAGTCCCACTGACTGTATTGCTGTCTTTTCAGAATTACTGGCAACATGCAACCAGCTGGTGCAGTTTCTGTATAAGACAGACCCCAGAATTTCTTCCAATTACTCATAATATTGCACCAATAATATCTACTGGTATAATCAATTGCTGCAATGCCAGTTAGTCAGTTCAGACTGTGGGAAATCCTAGTCAATTTTTAAAAAAAATTTAAAAAGCCTAACTCAATGAAATAACCAAATGACTCAAAAATCCCATATCATCCAAATGACTCTACAGATCCCATATCTGTAGTCTCTGATGTTTACTGATACAGCAAGCCTTTAAATATCAGTGAGGTTTCTGATGTAATCATTCCAGTAAAGAAGGTATTGTGCATGGGCCTGTTGCCTGAGTGAGCCAGAAGAAGGATAGGAGATGCATCCGTGTGTTTTGACTAAGATCAGCTGTTTCACATTGATAACAACATTGCTATAGACTGCACATGAGCCTGAATTTCACGAGTCAAGAATTTGAAGGCTCAGAGTTTGAAAGCCCTTCACTATTTGTGATGTTTACTTTACCAATAGGCTATAAAGTACTTTGTTGGATTTTAGAAAATTACGATACTTTGAAAGAGGTATTGCTTACAGTTATTCCAGCCTCTGCAATAAACCAATGCTTGTTTATCTAAACTGTTTAAGATATGTCTCTAATATAAAGCAATAAATGTGAGGAGTAGGGAAAAAAACAAACAAACAACAAAACCATCAAAAAAGCAAGCAAACACACAAATAACAAAAGCAAAACCAAAAAAAATCCCCCAAAATCCAAATGCATATCCCTGACATACAAAGATAAAAAAAAGCAACTGTGAAAATACCAAAAGTGAGTGCAGGATCACTGGAAGCAAGTGTTTAATATGATGAAACTGTTGAGTGGTAAAACCTTGGTAGGACTGGGACCTTTTCCTCTCAAGGTGAGTTGGTCTAACTCTACAGCAGCATTAATAAAAATATGTGATGGCTTTTATAATATAAAAAGTACTGGAAATGGGATTGGCCATTGCACTGTCAAGAGTGTCTGAATCTTGTCAGTGATAGTAAAATTGTCCCCTAACAATCTGATAATAATAGCAATTTTTAAAGAGGTCTTTTACTCAACTATCCTGTTATTTTCCAATTTGGGCTGGAAGTAGAAGTAAGGCCAGATCAGGGAGACCTCTCTGGCATGCTGTCATTTTCCCCTCTCTTGACAGAAAAGGTAAAAATAGGAGAGGGGAAAATAAGGTACAATGAATTTTAGAAATAGAGATACTTACAGTGAAATAGACATGCTGGCAATTGCTTGTGGTTTGACTATGGCGTATAGAGCCCTTGAAGAGAAACCTGGCTTTGGAAAATCAGACTGATCAACACACAGAGAAATAATGTTTTAAGTTTTAAAAATGCAATTACTTTAAGGGTAGTAAACATTTCAGCCAGCCTCAGCAACCCTGAAATGATGGGTCTGGTCTTCTCCAGATGACAGGTTTCTAGTACTTGGCACTTCTCAGTGCATTTATTTCAACAGGAAGGAATTGAAGCACTGAAACTGAGTCCCTTGGATCATAGGTTCTGTCAGAAAGAGCAGTGCAGAATCAATATGTCCTCGGTGAAATCATCGTGAAAAACACAGCAACTTTTTGCGTACAAAACATGTGAAAGTGAATGCAGGTACACAAATGCTGTGTTGTCTTCCTTCCTTTTTGTATCTCAGCATATTTAGATTTTTTTTTTTTTATTAAGGCCGTCACTACAGTGTAAATAGATTTAAAATCCTTGCACTGTATGTCCTGGATTTTTTTCTGAATTTATGGCGTGATATCTACATTTCTGTGATTAGGTGTTTATAAGGAATTCACGAAGGCATCCCAATCTAGGATCTGCAGCCCCGGCAGACTTGATAACCTGAAATTCACTCATTTGTTCTCTATGCTTGTAGGAGGAATTGTGAGGAGGAACTGAGAGGTATTTTCAAGAAGCTAAAGCATAAAATTAATCATTATTGTTGAAGTATTCCAATGGCTCAACTGTACATACTCACTATAAAAAATATTTCAAATATTTTTAATATAATAATATATTGAAATACTTTTGGGAGAGACTTTGTGGACTATCCAGTCAATTGTGCATTTGTGGACTTGCCTGTAGGAGTGCATTTGTCTTGGTTACATGCCCATCTTTTACTGGATCAGGTTTGTATCTTAGGAGGATCTCTTGCATTTCATGATCCCGTGCCTCCAAATGCAAATCTAAATGAAAACAGAAAAATCAAAAGTATCTGCAGTATTATCAGAGTATTTGCTCTACTTGACCTTTAAACCCAGAATATTTTTTATTATAGCAAGTGTTCTTGCTCTTCTTAACATAGAAAGGGTTAAGATCAGCTTTTTATGAGCTGAGTATGCTGCAGAAACAGAGAGGAAAGAAACATTTGCAGATTTGTAATAGCTGAAGTTGTCTTTATTAAAAGAAACTAGTACATAGCCAGCAGCTTCACTTCTGGCAAGGCATCCAAATGCAGCTATACAAATAAGCCAGCTTCTGAAGTTGAAGCAGTAGTCAAACCCACTGAAGCAGAAGAATCTGTCTTTTCTCTTGGCTCATTGACAGAGATGCAGTCACCTCCAAAGCCCAGAATACTGTTAATACTGCTTCCCTTTATTGAGAACACAGATCACCTTCAATTTGCCCCATCTCTGACAATTTCGTTCATCTTCAACTACCAAAATTGCATCCACTCTTTTGACGAAATCTGGATTACTAGGATCTCCTCTCTCATCTGCTGCTTTCCAAAGGCTGTGATGCAACCCTGCTTCCCGCTGTACACGGGGCTATGTCCCAGAAGTGTTCTATAATTAGAACTGACCACACAGATGTGCTTCAAGAGACTACGCAGCTCAAATGCAGAAAATATTCATAAAAAAGAAAAAAGAAATTGGCCTCAACTTGCATCATCATTGCTGCTTTCTGTTGGCAGCTTTCCTCCACAGTATTGCACATCACTCTGCCTCCATTCATTTGAGTAGAGGTAATTAATACCTTCTCCATTATTAAAGCCTTGGGAACAGAAGATGAAATCCTGCCTCTGTTAAAGTCAGTGGCAGAACTCCTGTGAACTTCAGTTCCTTGAGTATCAGGCCAAGAGGGATTATTAGATCGTCCTGTGTATTATTGATATTGATGTTGTGTTGGACTGCTGCCTGTCCTCCAGATGGCATCCAAGCTGTGAATCCAAAGGGACAGAAAATGCACCACTATCCTTGGTAGTGACGTGTTCATGCCACTAAAAAAATGTGTATTTTTTTAATCCCGTTTATCTTGCTGTTGAAAATTCCAGGCACTGCCTTTTTAATAGCTTTCCTTCCCAGACTGAAGAGACTATTTTCTCCAGAAATACACTTATTCACTTTAATTAAATCTCTGTTCAAAATTCTATCATCTTTAACTACCTCAAGTAATGATTACCATTTCTGGCACTTTGTCATAAATTATCTTGCTTCTGTGTCTTTTGCCTGCATTTTGCTTTTTTTTTGTGTTCTCCCCTATTGTCTCAAAGACTTGCTCAAAGGACACTGTGTGGTGTTTCAATACCCATCTCACCAGCTCCACCTACAGCATAATCATCCCACACTTCTGCTGGCTGGAACCCCATCCAAGCATAATGCGTGTGGTTCTAGTTTCTCACTTTGAAGTGCTTCGCTCTTCCTTGTGTTTGCTCCTGCACCCATTTCCCATACCTAAATACAATTTGAGTATATTGTTCCCAGATGTATGAGACTGCTTTGGGCTGTATAAAAATATACTTTGGTGCAGTTAATCCAAAAGTCAAGATCAATGTGTATGATAGCACAGATCTCATCATTATTTATTGGACTGCCAGCACTTGTCCTCTGCAGATTAGGAGTGCTGCTGTTACAGATCATGGATAGCATTGCACGTGCTGCTGCCATGCATCTCACAGAGTCCCATTAGAGCCCTAGTAGAAATACTCACATTTGATAGTAATCCCCCAGTATAATTCTGAAATGCTCCATTCCGCTGCTCTCAATCCTGTTTAAATATTATTTATTGGTATTTTGCTCTGCTTAACCACACTCAGAAAACCAGGTGAATGCCCTTACAAAATTCATACAGTGGCAACTGCATAAATCCATTTACCAATTAAAGTTATAATCTCATAGAAAAATAGAATATGTGGTAGCCAAGACTCCTACAAAGCTGACAAAGCTAAGGCTATAGCAGTAAACAGAAAAGGTAAGGAATTTACCAGAAGCAGGGTATCAAATACATAGAAGTACAGTGAAATTATCTCTGGACTTTGAGTCACCCCAGTTAAAGGCAAGCTGCATGTATTTATTTGGTGTTCTTGGTAAAATCAACTCTGAAGCCAGATAGCGATGATGAACATCTCGTACTAGGCATGAAAGCCTTGGTATCTAATCATCGTGGTCAAGATAAGGAGAAGTAGTTATATTAATTAATATCTTGTACAGCAGGAAAACAATTAATAAAAGTTTCACTCCTAATATGCTTAGTCCATTATTAGTATTTCATAACATAACATAGTATTTGACACTTCTATTACAGCATGTTCTTGCATAATACTTCACACTTCCATAGCACATTCCACCCGAGAATCTGCTCCTCTGCTGAGAATAACAAGTTGAGCTCCGCTGAACTGCCCTGAATCAGACCTTGTGCTAATCCCAGCCTCAAGATGATGAAAGGGAATGACAGCAAGGATAAGGAGTGCCCAAGGTCACAGAGAATTGACTCTGGAACAAAATTTCCTATTCCCTTGCCTTAGGCTTTTACCACAAGGCCATTTCTCTCCAGAGTGTAACACTGGGGAGGAAAAAAATGGCCTTTTATAGAAACAATTTCAATACTACACATGGAGAGGCCCTCAGGGTGTTAGTGCGTTGATGTGCTAGATAGACCTTGGTAGCATGCAGTAAAAGAAAGCAGAGTTTACAAAGTCAGGCTCTCAGTAGCTGGGAAATGCCAGAATGAAGGTTCATGAGCAACTCAGTCTGTTTGCATTCTAGTATTTTTCTGGAGTCTGTTCCCTCTTTGCGCCAAATAAACAGAAATAACTGGGAAAAGAATGTCTATGCAATCATATATCCATATGAAAAAACTCTTCTGCAGTCATATAACTAAAGAGGGTTTGAGGGTCATGTAGCTACTCTAGCTGTTGTCAGTGTGACTCCTCCTTCATTAGCTCCAGAAGGTGTAAAACGTTCAGTGAATTAGGCAGGGGGCTGCAGGTAATTGAATGCTGCCCTGGAGAAAATGATGCTCTCTCTGTCTCTGTCACTTTTCATTTTCTTGTGGACCAATGGGAGACATCTGAGTCTAAATTAGAAAAGGGCTGAACAGTCACAGCTGCACTTCAAATTGCTAGCTTTGATTTGAAAGTGTGGAAAAAAAAATCAGGCTCCAAGCTTCTAAAATTGGGCACCCAAATTTAGACAATACTTGATAATTCTGGGTTTAACAGCTGTTCCTTAGGTCTCTCTCTCTCTTAGGTCCCTGTGTATAAAATTGAGCGAAGAGTAAGCTCAAACCAGAGCTGTAGGGGTGCATTAATTAATGTTGGTAAACAGTGTTAGGACTGCAAAG
The DNA here is from genome assembly GCA_013400935.1 of Turnix velox. NCBI lineage: Eukaryota > Metazoa > Chordata > Aves > Charadriiformes > Turnicidae > Turnix > Turnix velox. Next base: position 126,091 of record VZTY01021106.1, read on the forward strand.
AGATCATCATAGTAAATCTCATGGGGAGATTAATAATTCAATAGAGGATTTGAATAATTGTGCTAACAATGTGTAAGTAAGGCTTGAGCCTTCTTTAAGTGGAATATTTAACTAGATTGCCCCTCAGTGAAGTCTGCCTATCCTCCAGACAAAATGAGGCAGGAGTGCTGTGGGGGAAAAAATTGTGACTCTTCTATATATACTATGTTTTTCAGAATAATTTGGGTGTAATTGCCATACACTCAGTGTAATTGCCATACACTCAGTGATATCACAGTAACTCGATGCGCCATATGAAGAGTACAGTGATACAGAAGGTAAGCCAAACTGATTATGTGAACAGACAAAAATCACACATAGAAAATAATTACTAGCACCCCTCTGTTTGCAATACTTTTTGAACTGCATTGCTCTTGTCAGGCTTGCTTATTGCAAAACCCACATGTTTCTGCTGCTTCTGAGAAGCTGGTATAGATTCCATATGGAAAAATCTTTGGTCTCACCATGGGAGCACATGCTCATGCATACAATATAGAAACTGCTTCCTTCAGTCACACAAGTGCTGCCCTTGAGCTGTTTCAGAGAATTCAGTCTAAGTTCCTTGATAGGCCACTGATGAGTTTTGGCAGTATCTATTTTAAAGGGAATTTTGCTAACCGATACAGTCATACTGTGTGTCAAAACACTCATGGCATAGGGATGCTGCCACTCCTCCGTCCCAGGAAAAGTCCTTTACCACCCAAAGTTTCATTCTGCATCTCCCATGTGGTCTCCTTGTCATCAGAAGGAGTTCCTTGGCAGCTCTGAGATGCATTCCTCAATCCCACTGTCAGAAAGCACCAATATAGTAAGGATGGAATTCATCAACTTACCTACCACATCACCCTTTGGCTGCTGCTGGAAATCCAGGCCACGCAGACCTATGGCCACAACAGACTATGAGGTAATATATCAAAGGGTGATACAACTTGATGAAACTCAGCATTTCAGGATTATCTTCTCCCTAGATGATAAAATAATCCAAGCTTCAATCGATTCTTTAGATGCCACCAGCCAGCAATCTCCAGCTGCCTCCAGCTCTCAGCAGCCCTCATCTCACCTTGGAGCCAGAGGCTGCAGACTGACTTTCACATTGGTAGTAAACTGTGCTGCTACTTCTACTGATTTACATTTACCTAAATAAGAGCGAGACCTTTTCCTTTTAAAAATTAGGTTTTTATCCATGTGCAAAATTACACAATGATAAAAACTAGAGAGCCCTATTTTCTAGACCTGCACCAAAACAGATACATAATACAGCTTAATTACTGATGACAATGTGTAATGAAATAGACTTTTGAATTATTATTTCTGATCTAGCTCCATACAACAGGTTTTAATGTGGGGTTTTTTTTCAGTACATGTTTTAATTTGAAGAGGAAGGACTTTTTCTTCTAGCTTCAGAGAACTTTGAAGGCAGTCAGCCAGAATAGAAGGTGTATTTGAAAACTTTCCCATTGTTCAATTAAGACAGCTGGGAGCAATCCAGATTCAATGCAATACTTTCTTTAAGAAGCACTCATCAAATTTATTATTAATTTTTTTTAGCCTATCTTTCAAGTAAAACTGATGAGGATATTAAACTATGAAAAAACCATTCAGATGAAGGGCTGACTTCATCTCTGAAAAAGCAAGAGAGCCAAGGTTAAAACCGTCACTACTAGGAGACTATTAAAGAGACACAATGAGAACAAGCTAAAAATGGTATTTCAGGATTAACTCAGTTTTTTGTGTATGTGTTTGCAGATTTGGTTCTGTGCACATGGCACAGAACCAACTCCTACTTACGATAGGTGACTAATCTCATTGCAATATAATAACTTGCATAAGTAATGCAAATAGGACATAGCCTTTACTGACTGTTAGCCTGCTGAATTTAATTAGAAATTATTTTAATAATTCTTTAAATATACACCCCTCTATCTGAACAACTGCAGTTATATTTCTGACATTTGCTTCTACCAATGACAGAGCGAGTTATATTTTAGAAGAAAAAATCAAGAAGAAAACTATCTAACTCATGTTAAACAAGCATTGCTTGGCATACTCTGAGAAGTGCCACTACAAGTGAGCCAGAAACCAAGCATAAAAAGATCAATATTGTATTGTTCCTTGATCTAAAAAATCTTTAGTTAAAACAAAAAAAAAGGAGGACAATAAAAGATTAGCATTTCTTTGTGCACAGATTGGGCTGAATTCAAGATTTAGAGTGGTGAATTCTTCCATTATTGGTTTTTGATAGCAGATTTAGTATTATGTCTGGCTGTGACTTCAAGACCTGTAGCAAGAATACTGGTTAGCTGGTGATCAAATACTAGGTGTTTTTTATTATAGAAACATCAGTGGTGATCTCGGATGGTTGATCACCTGTTAGTATACAAAAAAAAATGGTCAGAATTAGACTATTACTTATTAAAGTTTACATCCCAGTGGTGAAAGAATCACATTTTAAGACTAAAGCAGAAGAAATACATGCATATTTGTCAACAATCAAATGACAGAAGAAATGAAATTATAAAGTGAAACATTAAATGAAATGAAGACTATTTTGAGTGCTAAAAGATTATGCATGAGCTATTTCTTGCAAGTAGAGTATGTTGTAATGATCTTTGTCTACCACTTCTGTGCAAGTTCAAAAATTGGGGAAGAGAAATCTAAACATATTCAGTCTGGTCTCGTAGATTCAAAGTCTAAACAATTTAATCACGTAAAATCATTTTATCCAAGTTTATATGAGGTTATAAAAAGCACTGAGGGCTACTGTGCAGGCAGAAATTCATATGTTTCCCACATGCTGTGGTGTTGTTTTGTTTTGTGTGACTGTGAGCTCTAAAATCTCTATAACGTTATGTGTCCTTGTTTACTCACTCCTGCACATGTGCACAGACATTCAGGTTTCTCACTGAATTTTCTTCTGATGCCACCACTAGCCAAAAGGCACCAGAGCTGGCACTGGGTCTAAATGCTACCAAACTAGATACAACAGAACAGAGCATCTTTTCTTAATTTAGCAGTTTCTTCTACCAAGATGAAATAACTGAATTACACTGGATGGCGGTCTTAGTGTTGACTTTCTAGTAAAATTTGCCTTATTGAAATCAACTTGCTGAGGGAATGGGATGACAATACTAAAGTAAAATCCTTTTACCCATCCTACACAGCCACATGGATGGGATGAGAATTAATTAGTCTGTCGGGTGCCTGAGTAGTGCAAGAGGAGAATCCTGAAGCAGCTATGTAGAAAGCTGAATATACCACAGTAACTTTCTCTGCTCTACTGTAACAGAGTCACATAAGAAGCAGGAGATAAAAGGACATGGCACAAATAGGTCAGAAACCCTCCTGATGGTTTCTTCCAGAGAAGTGGCCACTAGTGCAGCCTGCTGGAGGAGCAGATGTCCTGTTCCATCTCCATCTGTGTCTGCAAAACAGGAGGAATTTCCTTGCCTTTTTCCCCCACCTCTCCTGCTCAGTTTCAAGGAAGAATATTAAAACTTACTTACTCAGGATTTGAGGAGAGCTCTAATTTTCCCACCTCTAAAATCTCTTTTCCTTTTGAGAGAACTGCAAAGATCATTGGAAGAATTTCCAGCAGCTCAGCAGGACTCAGGTTCTGTGACCTATGATAGAGCCTAAAGCCTTTAGTATTGCTTAAGGTGAGATGCTCATCCTGCACTTCAGCAGCCTCCAAAACTGTCAGATTTAAGGAACTGGTTATATTCATGAAATCCCTGGCAGAAGCAAAGACACTAGAGAGGTTCCAGAATGTTCCAACAGAGCTAATATTTGTTGAGTATCCTATCCCATCATCTCTGCTTCACATCATTCATTCAGGGAAAATAGCAATGTTAATAGGGAGGTAAAAGCCATGGAGTTTTAATTATAGTAGTGAAGCTAGGGCTAAGATTCTTCTCAGGTCACTTTAGATGCCCACACTACGGATATTTATGTGTGAGCTCATTATTTGGCTTTCCTTTATTATCAAAGGAGAGAAATATGTGGGATTCATGTGAGCTTTATGAAGACATCTATTTTATGATAAGAGGGATTGTACTTCAGAAATTACTCTTCTTGACTACAAAGCAGATAAATAGCTCAGATAGATGTTCACATTTCAACAAATGAATCACATTCCTAGAGCTAGATCTCCATCTCTTCAAACCTGTGTTATTGCCAAGTGATGTACTCTGCTGTGATGATGACAGGAGTGTAAATGAGAACTACCACCACATATAACTTTGAAGAGGCTTATAGAGTATAGAAACAGCCAAAGACAAGGACATCACTCTTCTGAGTGAGAATCTGAGAGCAATGCTTCTGTGATGGTCTTGTACTTTCTCGGCTGTAGGTATCTAGCTTGTTTTCACTTTTTATCGACTTTTTGTTCTGTTTTGTCTTTTTTTTTCTCTTTAGTTGTATATTTTATAATCAAATTTCACATTATTTACACTTAACAAGACAATATTTACATGAGAGGTACTGTGAAAAGCAGCAGGAAAGTATTCCTTATTCATGTAGTCTCCTTTCAAGTAACTATCTCCAAGGTATGCTCAACTGATTCCAAGCTGGGTATGACTCAACTAAATTTTTTTAGATCATTAAATGTTAAGTAGCTGGTTTTTCACTTGTCTCTCAAGTGGGTGCTTGAAGCAGGTTCACTGCAGGTTTTATTACTGTTTTAAGGAAAATTTATTTTATTTTCTCTTTGCTGTGAATTTTTGTAATTTAGTATTGCCTTTTTTGGGAAAATAGAAATATAATGATCCAAGGTGGAATATAAACAAAGCCACTCAAAGATAAGACCTAATTCTTTATTTGCTACATATGTTACATGGAGAATAAATGCTTAGTTATCCTGGCTTAAAAAAATCCCACAATCTGAAGAAACATATGTACTTGAATAAATATCTCAGCTATATCATTTGGCCCTAAAATATCACATGAAGTTTCTTGTTGATGTGGATTGAACCTGAGCCAGAACAAAGTTTATGGACTTGCATTGCTTTAGCCATCATGTAGAATCCGCCTCACATAGTTGTCCAAAATCAGCCCCATTCAATACAAATCTTAAAGATGTCTCAGTGAGTTTTAGACGTAATTTGTATTTGTTTATAGCTTTGTGTGTATGGGCTGATGGCAAATGTTACAATAAAACCTGGCTTCCAGAGCTGTGAATAGAAAAATTCCTGAAAGTTCTGAAAAACCTCTACAGTATTATGAATGGCAAGACTGTAACAAGAAAACATTATTGCATGAATGTTCTTCATAGTCTTTCATTTGTGTGAGATTTTGCATTGTAAAGAAGATGTGCTTGATTTTCATCAAGAGTTCTGTCTTCCTTAACCACACTCTGTCTCAGGAGAATCATATCCCTCTTACAAAACTTATGTAAAAGTTCTTACACTTATTGTAATTCAGACCACTGATTGTGAATGATGCTTGCAAAATGAACATTTTTCTTTTATATTTACTTCAAAAAATGTAGAAAATCTGCCAAATCTTAACATTTTATGTAATTTTATATACCCACTTCTTACATTCCAAGCTCTCATATAGATCTCATCTATATGAAAAATTTTCTGTGGGAATACTAAGCCAGAGCATGGCTGAATCGTGGAACAAGGCAAGCTGACATTAAACCTCCAAAGTAACTAATGCACAGAACTGTAAGTGTGTGAGGGATGCACAGGCCAGGCTGCCTGTAACTGATTTATTTGCGTAAAGAAGTGTTACCTCATGACCTTTTGTTACCATAATACAACAGAAAAGAAAGACTGAATAGTTCTGGTTTGTTTTTTTCAGAGCTTTTGAGCCACTGATGCAGGAGCAAACTTCTTTTTTCTTCCTTCAGAATTTTTTGAGGCAGTTCAATAATATTTGGAGGACATCTGAGTGCAAAGAAGAGCCAACACACTAAAATCAGAGCATGCAGGGGCACTCCTGTGTTGTCTTGTATAATCAAAACAGTCTAAATGCTATGGTAATCTCTGAAGGTTTGAATAAACTCTACAGATTGCTCTGGCATTTGAAATAGAGGTTTGCCATGTAATTTAAGTCTGGTTTCACTCACACAACTAAAATTCTTTGGCTCCTGATACAGGTTAGAAAAGCCATGATGAAAGGCTGAAGCATCTCCTTTATGAATTAATATAATTCATGGTTGAAATCAGGCATATTTACTACTGAAGGGCTGGGAAGAGACAGTGTGCCATCCATGTATAGTTTTTTGCCACTAGAAATAGGGCTGGGATGATCCTGGTAGCTTTCCAGGTTTATGGGGCAGGAGTTACATGAAAGGGCTACAGTGGATTGGAAGTCCAGCCCCACTATTCCATTCTGTTTGACCATGCAGATCTTAAACAGCTAGTTTTAATCTTCAAAAATGGGTGGTTTAAATTAATAATGATGCTGACAAGATGCAATCTAAATTAGCTATTCCACTTCATTACCACTATTACAATTACTATTGCATTATTGGAGGTGAGAATGACTATCAAGCATTCTGGATATGAAACTTCCATAATGTATTTGGTGAACTCTTCAGCATCAGTCTTGAGAGAAAAAGATCAGTTTATCCCTTTTGAAATACTTTCTTTAACAGTGATACTATTATTAATGTACATAAAATGCACACATTACAGGTTTAAAGGAGCCGTATGCAAGTTTTATGTTTTTCATGAATAGTTATCAAATAGCTTTGTAATCCCGGTGAAATTCAGTAAGTAAGTAAAAAGCAGTGTCTAATCCTGCATGCTACACAGAAACAGCTGTTTATTCCTAAGAATGGTTACTAAAGAGTTATAAATGCAGGTCGTGCATTATTGAAAAGATATATAAATATGTTAACATTATGTAGTGGGTTAGCCTCCCCCTGCAGTAGTCCCACTCAAACCCATCAAGATGAAACACCCACAAATACTGAGTGTTCTGCCCTGATCTGCCAAGTCTGGTGCTTGAAATGGGAAAAGAAAAGATCCAAATGGATAAACTTCCATATTTTTCACTGTTAAGTACAGCCACAAGACTCTTCCACTGCCGTTTTCACAATAGAAAGCCATAAATATGCATCCATGTGCTTATTCGTACTGTTTGTACACCAAAATACAAATGGAGTATAACATGGCATTTGCATTTGTTATATGACATCCTTGTTGTGTCTTTTTTAATTGCATTTTTTTTTCACTCAGCTGTGTTTTCCTCTCCATTTTTAAACATACTGCCTAGAGATTTACTAGCAAAATTTGTTCCCACTGAACAAAGATCTCACTTCATTGGTTTTGTTCCTTAGGTCTCTAGCACTGCAAACAGCTTATTATAGAAGGTCCCAGCCAGTGCCAGGAATGTGGTAAGCACTTCCTAACATAAAGAGAAGGCAGTCCCTGGGGGCAATAATACTTACCTTCCATACAGTCAGAAGATTAAATTAGCATTCGTGAAACACTGGGAATTTTATGAATGAAGGATGCCATAGAAATGAAGGCTAAAGCAAAGAACATTGTGAAGCAAAAATGCCAATAATCCATGCTAGACAATAACGGCCCAAATTTTTGTATTAGCAACACGTGGAGTTGAGAACAGTGCATGTGGATCAGTTATTATTTCAAACTGAAGTCTTCCTTATAAGCACTAAATTATATTCCCAGGGATATAAATAAGCAGCCCAGTAAAAACAGTCAGACAGGCAATCCCTGTCCAAATCTTGGTTTTGATACATGTTTGCTTCAAGGAGCTGTTTCTCTCTTTCAAGTCCAACAATTTGTAATTATCTTTAGCCTCCTACACTTGCAGGTCCTACTGCATTTTCTTTTATATGGCCTCACTCTAGCAGAATCTGATTATCAAGCCACCTGCCCTTCTCACAGTTCCTCCTAGAGATCATTATTGTCTTTCCACCCATTGGAAGCAGCATTTCCTGAAGAAATCATGCATGCTACCTCTGCTTAAAAGCATCACATTTTCTAGTTCTAGCCTTGAATTCCCTACTTCATCCCAAAGTTAGAACAATATTAGCTCCCACACATACAATTTCTAATCTGAAGCAGGATCAACAACTTTCTCCTGTCAATCTTTGGATCTTAAAGACACAAAACAATTTCCAGAGTTGAAAGGTGCTTGTAGTAGCATCACATTCAAGGAGAGCTCTGAAAAACAGGCTGTCTCATCAGACAGCTAAACAACAACTGATAATATTTGGCTTGTTCTTCTCATAGAATCATAGAATAGTTTGAGTCGGAAGGGACCTTAAAGATCATCGAGTTCCAACCCCACTGCCATAGGCAGGGACACCTCCCACTA
>VZTY01021109.1:0-43234 GCA_013400935.1 Turnix velox
CCCTGACATTCTGTGATCTTCAGAGGGCTCATCCAAACCCCTCCAGGCTGGAATTTGGGGAAAAACTCCATAGCCACAAGAACCTGGTGTCCAGCCTGAGGAACTGGCAGCTTTGAGGGACACTAGTGTTGCCAGCTGGGCAGAAACAGCCTCTCCTCAGCTGGGAGCTTCTTCCTCACCCACTCAAAACTGCTCCTCATGGGAGCTGTCACAGAGGTTTGTGGTCCCCATGATATGCTGCAGGGTCATTTCTAGTCAAAGTTTTCATAAATATGGAAGGTATGTTAGAAAAAAAGTCAAAAAGACTTCATGCTGATGCTGAGAGGGATGGAGCATCTCCCTTCTGAGGACAGGCTGAAGGAGTTGGGGTTGTTCAGTCTGGAGAAGAGAAGGCTCAGGAGGGACCTCACAGGAGCTTCTCAATACCTTGAAGATGGTTCTATAAAGGCTGGGGTAGAACTTTTGAATAGGGACCAGGATGCAACGACCAGGAGTGATGGATGCAAATGGGAAGAGGGGAGATCGAGGCTGGAGAGAAGAAGGTCTTTGGTATGAGGGTGGTGAGACCCTGGAAGAGGTTGCCCAGAGAGGCTGTGGATGCCCCCTCAATCCCTGGAGGTGTTTAAGGCCAGGCTGGATGAGGCACTGAGCAACCTGGTGTGGTGGGAGGTGTCCCTGCCCATGGCAGGGGGGTTGGAACTGGATGGTCTTGAAGGTCCCTTCCAACTCAAACCATTCTATGATTCCTCCACAAAGCACAGCCCTCCCCAGGTAGGTTGAGAAATCACTCAAGAAACCTTTGGGTTTTGTTCTATCTCCCCTGTCTGGACAGCAGACAGGATGAGAACCCTGAGTGACAGGATTAAGCAGGGAAAAGATCTCCTCTGACCTTCACCCCCCCATGACAGGGACACGGGCAGGGAGAGCTGCAGGTTCCTGAGAGGGTGCTCACAAAGCCTTACATCACTTTTTTCTTATTATTATTATTGTTTTGAAGTAAGTGCTAGAGTTTATTTTTGGGCTTTAAGGCTCATTGTCACTCTGCGGACTCGCCAGCTCGTGCAGAAGGGGGAGTTGCTTGATAAGACAAAGAGGTTTTTAAACAACAAAACTCCAGGTAAAATCCTGATTCAGCAAAACCAGGCTCCTACAGGGAGCTTTGTTAACCAAGAAAATGAGGATATGCTGAATAATTCGGGCAGCTCTCTGGTGTTACTATTCTGGCACCCTCAGATCCAATTTGTGAGGATCCTGTGCCCTCCCTCCTCCTCCTCTTCTTCCTCCCCACCTCCACATCCTCACCACCCACGTCACCCTCTTCAGCTGCACCATCAGCTCATGCAGACATGCCCAGAAATGATCACAGAATCACAGAATGATATCGGAAGGAACCTCCAGAGACCCTCTAGTTCCATAGCTCTGCTGGAGCAGGAACACCCAGACCAGGTCTCACAGGAAGGAGTCCAGGTGGGGCTTGAATGTCACCAGAGAGGGAGACCCCCCAGGAACCACCCCAAAAGAGAATCCCAGAAGGTCAGGGATTGGAGGAGACTTTAGAAGATCATCTAGTCCCATTCTGCAGCAGGAACACCCAGATCAGGTCACAGAGGAAGGTGTCCAGGTGGGGTTTGAATGTCTCCAGAGAAGGTGACCCCACAACCTCACTGTTTCAGTGTTGTGATGAGGGAGGGTGGGAAGAGGAGAGAGAGAGGGGGAAAGCAAAGCTAACCCCAAACTTCACAGCGTTTGCAGAAACCCTTCTGTTCCCATCTGAGTGATGAAGCAGAGGAGCAGGAAGGAGAGGAACCTCTTAAATCACATTTACCATCAGAACCCCCCAAAATCCAAGGGAGGGACAGCAGCCAGCACTGCCTCTGGATTCCCTTTAGGGCTCATTAACTCATCAAACAGATTTATATTTTTAAATCCACAGAAGTGAGATAGTGCCAGCGGGTTGATAAAAGCCAGCACAGATGCCATGGGAGTCACGCCCAGTCCCCAAGTGGCCACAGCAGTGACTCAACGCTGGAATTTCAGGAGCATTTAAAAGAGCCATCAGGAGAAGCCAGGCAGAGGAGGGAACTTCAGATGGAAAGGGAATAGAATTCTTCTTGAAATCCAAAGTGTGGGCAAAAGGAGGAGGATATCTTTTAGTAGGACAGCACAGCCATGCTGGGAGGAGAGGGAGAAGGTGGGACCTCTGTGTAAAGCAATTAAAGAACAGAAAAGTCCTGCAGAGCAGAGCAGAGCTGCCAGTCAGTGACATTAAATAAAATCCAGAAATCTCTTCCTTCCACCCCACCCTTCTCCTTGCTCTGCTCAGGCTGCAAAACTCAAACAGCACAAGGTTTTTCTGTGTTTTTACACTGATAAACAGCAGGAAAAATGCAGTAAAACACACTCTCACAGCAAAGATCTCTGAAGGTTTTGCTGCTCTGCTTCTGCTTACAAGATGGGAGGGGGGAAAGATAAAAACTAGCACATTTTTAACCAAAATGGATTTATTTTTCCTCACAAAATGGATTAATTTTCAGCCACCAGCAATTGTTTTACCCTCAGTGGGCACAGATGCCTCCCCCTTCTCCTCAGCCCCTGAAGCAGCACGTTCTCATGTGAATAGAGACAACCGTGGGGACACACAGGGACAACAGGGACACACAGGCACAACATGAACACCTGACACAACCCCTAGATCCAGAAATAAGGATTTTTATCCCTGCCCAGAGAGGGAGGGAGTGTCCCACCAGCCTTACACAACCCCAGTGCATTGTCCCTGATTGTACCCAAACAGTGAATTAAATTACTTTAAAAAAAAAAAAAAAAGGGAAAAAAAATCAAGATAAACCCATCAAGAGAGATTACAGGAGGGCAAGAAACCACATCCCTTTCAAGGATTTCATTTTTTTGGTGGATTTAAAAAATAAATAAATAAAAAAAAATCTCTGAGTAGGGAGGTATGTGGTGGCTGAGATATTTCTCCTCTGCAGCCTCTCCTCGCTGTAATGCAAAGCTGAAAGGAAGGAGAGGAACAGCCCAAGAGCAAAATCCAGCAGGGTGAGGATCTATGAGAGCTCATTAAAGGTTAGAAAGGGAGAAAGCCACACTAATCACAGCTGAAACATCCCCAGTATCCCCTCACCCTCGGCAGCTCCCTGTCCTCACCCCAGCCTACCTGGCAGCGAGCTCCAGGAGAGCTCCCACAGCCGGTGGGGCTCAAGCTTTGGATCATCTCCCTCCGGCTGCTGGTGGAGAAGCTCCTGGTCACATCTACATCCCTGCCATCCCAAAAGGTTTCTGGGCTCCTGCCTGCTCTGGCTCGGGCAGGCTGAGCTCTCTCATCACTCGCTGGCTTAAAGAGGAAGTGCAAAGAGGGGCTCAGCGGTACCTCGGGATGGGGGGGTTGTACCAAGTGCCACAGAATTCCAGAGACTCAGCGATTGGAAGGGACCTGGAGACATCATCTAGCCCAACCCCCTGTCAGAGCAGCAACACTCAGATCAGGTCCCACAGGAAGGTGTCCAGGTGGGGTTTGAATGTCTCCAGGGAAGGAGACCCCACACCTGGGGCACCCTTCTCTCACCCTCACCCTTACAAAGCTTTTTCTTATATTTCTGTGGAACCTCCTGTGTTCCAGCTGCACCCATTGCCCCTGTCACTGGAGGTCACTGAGAAGATCCTGGCTCCATCCTCCTGACACTCACCCTTTCCATCTTTCTAATTATGACTGAGGTCACCTCTCAGTCTCCTCCAAGCTGAANACACCTCCCTTCCAATATACACCAGGATGTTTCCCAAATTCTGCAGAGAAGGGAAGGGAGACACAGCACCACACTCCTCCTTGCAAGGTCCACATGGAGTCAAAATTAACCAAGGCTCACAAAAAGAGGAAAAAAAATAAACTCACCTACAGCATGTTGAGCATCAGATACCTGCTCTGTGCTTAGTGAAGAGCCTGGAGAGCATCAAAGCTCTCCCTGTCACAAGAATTAAAAGGCAGCACAAGCCCCACAGCAAGGAATTTCTCAACTCCTTTCCCTGCTGCTCCCAAACACAATGACACAGTCCAGCACCAAGCCCTTTTACTTCTGGCAAGAACTCTGTGAATTCTCCCCTTCAAAACTAATTTCTCTTTCAGAAGCTGGGGGAAGAGCAACTGGAAAAACAAACTCCAGCCTTTAGAGGGAAAAGATACACTCACTCTGAGAGACACAGCACAGAGGAAAGAAATTAATATACCCCACATCCCTCTCTCCAGGTTGAAACTCTGAACACAAGCAACAACCTTTGTCCACGGGCATGGAGACACAGGAGGAGGGACAGTGGTTTTAAACTAAAGCAGGGCAGGGGTAGATGAGACATGAGGAAGAGGTTCTTCCCCATGAGGGTGGGGCGACACAGGTCCAGGTTGTCCAGAGGGTGATGGATGCTCCATTAATCCCTGGAGACATCCAAGGATGACCAAGGCTTGCTGAGGCTGAGGGACCTGGCTTTAGCTTCTTTATTTGCATCAGCAACAGCTCCACATCCCACCTGCCACCAAGAAAGGAATTCCAGGTCCACCTCCCACTGGGCTGAACATGAATGATGATAAATCAGATCAGGCCTTTTGTCAATCCCTGGTACACATCAGACATCCCCATGGTGCAATAACACCCTGCTACTCATCACCTTCATTTCCTCCTAGCATTTGGTGCAATGTATCTTGTAGCCAAGCAAAGGGAAGTCTAAAGGAAGGCTGGGGGTTAGAGTGGAAGACTGTGAGGGAAAAAACACCCTCTTTGCTAGAAATTACCTGTATTACCAGCCTCTCACTTGTTCTGCAATGCTTAAAAATAAACCCCAGCAATATCAAGGGCACCAGCTGCAGCAGTCACACCAGCACACAAGCACCTCATTAGCTAAAGCTCGTTAACTTTCAGGCTCACATTTGCATCTCTAAATGAAAAAGAGCTGGAGACAGCTTGCCAGCACGTAAATCATCCCCAGACCTGGCCTCAACCCCAGTGAGGGGTTTCATAGAATCACAGAAACATAAAGCTGGAAGGGCCCTTCCAAAGCCATTGAATGTCCACCTGCCCCCCCCCCCCCCCTCGTTTTGNCCTCTGCCAGTGTCTCACCACCCTCACAGCAAACAACTTCTTTCTTCTCTCCAGCCTCAATCTCCCCTCTTCCCATTTGCATCCATCACTCCTAGTCCTGCCATCCTGGACCCTATTCAAAGCCCTAACCCAGCCTTTCTGTAGGTCCCTGGGCAACCTGGGCCAGTGTCTCTTTACCCTCACGAGGAAGAACATCCACTTCATGTCTCATCTAACCCTGCCCTGCTCTAGTTTCAAACCACTGCCCCTCATCCTGTGTCTCCATGCCCTGGCAAACAGCCCTTCCCCAGCTTCCCTGCACTGGGAGGCCACTGGGAGGTCTCCCCTGGAGCAGCCTTCTCTTCTCCAGCCTCAACAGCCCCAGCTCTCTCAGCCTGTCCTCACTGCAGAGGTGGCTCCAGCTCTTGCATCATCCTCACGGCCTCCTCTGGACCATCTCCAACAGCTCCACATCCTCCTATGCTGATGGTTCCAGAGCTGGAGGCAGTGATGTGAAACCAGCAGCCAATCCAACACCACCAAAGCCCAATCCATCCACAATTCCATGGGATCCAAACATGTTTCTAAGGGCAACCTGATCTTTGTCACTTTCTCTGCCTCCCTTCAGCATGAAGATGAACCTTCTATTTTCAGCTCAGACGTGGAAAGGTTGCTTGGGGTAGAAGAAACTGGTGTCTAAACCCAGCTAATCCTGTCGGGATTTTCCTCGGCGCGTGGTGGCTGTGGGTGGGAGGACGGGTCTGGAAATGAAGGAATGAATATTTCTGGAACAGGGAACTTTATCCTGCATGGTATTTTTAACCACAGCATCTCCAAGAAGTGAGTTTTTAAAACACAGCCTAAATGAGGTTAAATCCAGGTTTGGATCTAAGCTGCTAAATATTAATAATGAAGAAAAAAATCAGGCAGGAGGCAGCTTGGGTGGCATCAAACAGCACAGGTACAGGGTGAAATGAGGTGAACAACGTGCTGGGAAAAGCATCCACTGCTCAGCTCCAGAGAACTTCTCACCAGACTTGTTTCAGCTCAAAAAGCCACCTTTCTTCCAGGAAACACCAGCTACATCCAAATTATTTACATTCATATTTCATTCTTACAAAATCCAACACTTCAACAAGAAGGAAAAGTCAACAGATTTCATCAGCTCCAGTCAGTTGGAAAGTTACAGAATTACTGAGTGTCAGGGGTTGGAAGAGACCTCAAGAGATCATCTAATCCAATCCTCTGCCAGAGCAGGAACACTCAGATCAGGTCCCACGGGGAGGTGTCCAGGTGGAGTTTGAATGAGAAGGAGACCCCACCCCCTCTCTGGGCAGCCTGGGACACTCTTCTCTCACCCTCACCCTGACAAAGTTTCTTCTGCCATTTCTGTGGAACCTCCTGTGTTCCAGTTTGCACCCACTGCCCCTTGTACTGTCATTGGATGTCACTGAGAAGAGCCTGGCTCCATCCTCCTGACACTCACCCTTTACATATTTATAGACATGAATGAGGTCAACCCTCAGTCTCCTTATGATGTCACCTCTCCAGACGTGATGGTATCATGGGGAATACACTGAAGTAGCCTTAAAATTCCATTTAATTTCAGAAGGGTTATATATGGGTGGAATTGTCCATGATAATTACAACTCCCTGTTAAGTCACAGAGAACAGGTGACACTCAGGATCTGGGAAGAGCCCCATCAGGCTTCAGTGGTCCTGACCTGCTCAGAGCAATTCCTCACTGTCCTGTGCCACAATTCAACCCAGGGACCTCATAAAGAGCCCCCAGCATCACAGCAGGGGAGCCATGGGGACCAGCACTGGAACTGGACCAGCAGTGAGGGCTCTGCCCTAAGTCACAGAGAACCATAGAATGGTTTGGGTTGGAAGGGACCTTAAAGATCATCTAGTTCCAATCCCCCTGCCATGGGCAGGGATACCTCCCACTACATCAGGCTGATCAATGTCTCATCCAGCCTGGCCTTAAACACCTCCAGGGATTGAGGGGGCATCCACAGCCTCTCTGGGCAACCTCTTCCAGTGTCTCACCACTCTCACACCAAGGATTTTCTTTCTTCTCTCCAGCCTAAATCTCCCCTCCTCCAATCTGCATCCCTTCCTTCTAGTCCTGCTTCCTAGACCCTATTCAAAAGTCCTACCACAGCATCACAGTATCTGCCTGAGTATTTGATAATTCCCAAGCACATTTGTAGTATGTAAGGGCTATACAGCTCACAAAGACAAGCAACTGCAGCTGCCCCACATCAACAAACTCTATACTCCACTCTGAAAACTCTTCTCACTGTGTGCATGACCAAACTGTCATGCAAACAGCAGATGCCTGCAGACAGGGAGACACCATCTGGAGGAAAGGAAATGTGGGATTGAGCCCCTTGTGGCCACTCTGCCCTGGCCACCATAAGCCCATCCACTGCTACTCCCTCAGTCAGAGCCAGAAGCAAATTTGGATTCAAATGAGCCTTCTCTCCAAAACTCTGCTTCCCAGCCAGACACACTAAAAACTGTGTCAGCCTAAAAGGATTGGAACAAGTGGGAAGAGAGGTGAGGGCAGGCACATGGCACGAGCTGCAGGAGTGGACAGATCCAGGATGCTGACCTAAACATAACAGAGTGATCCCAAATATCACTGTAATGTTGAAATCCCCACATAGAATGATTTTTTTCAGATGATTCTTATGGGAGGAGAAGTGCATCCTCATTAAAGAATCCATTTTCTTCAGGAGACAGCAACAGTCTGAGCCTTAAGTGTTAAGAGTCCCATCCAGCAGTTTTACAAAGCATACAAGCCTTGGGAGATTTATTGCAAGGATGGAAGTTGGATCACCGGGAGGCCACTGTGAGACATCACACCCTATGAAAACCAGAACTTTCCTGGAGCCCCTTCAGGCACCGGGAGGCCACTGTGAGGTCTCTCCACACCCTTCTCTTCTCCAGCCTCAATAGCCCCAGCTCTCTCTCTGTCCTTGGCTCCAGCCTTCAGATCATCCTCATGGACATCTGTCTGTCCCAGTAGAACACCAGCTCTGGTGGCAGCACCAGTGACAGCACAGTCAGCAGCTCTTGCTATTTCCATGGCTCTCACACTGTCACTGCACAAGGCACAGTCCTGGATCAGAACCAGAAACAGTAGGGAAAAAGCCTAATTCCTACATCCAGCAATTCCTCCATCAGCTCACGCCTGGGGAAAGAAATGGAAACTTCCAAGGTGCTGGAGGTGGCAGTTTAAAAGCTGATCTACCCCTTGTGCTCTCCCTCCCTTGGAATATTGCTCAAAAACCTTCTGGCAGCATCATTAATTAAAGGGTGAGAGGGAATAATTCCCAAGCACGGAGCAGACCCAGCGTCTCTGTGAAAAGGAAAAAAAAACAAACCCAAAGTGTTCATTCCTGAGGAGCTGCCACAAGCACCAGGCCATTGCAGGGCACGTTTAATGGTGTTAAATGTTGATGAGCCTCTCCAAGCCACCTCCTTCACACAGAGGTCCTCAAGGAAGGGAGCAGAACTGGTAGGGAAGAACATCAGGTCCAAAACTCCTCATTAAGAAAGCTCCAGCTCGTGCTGCTTCAGTGTGTGGAGTCATCTGGCACAGCTTGAGATGGAATAATTTAGCAGCAGGCTGTGAAATTGGCTGCACTCTCTTCTAAATTTATGCAAGATCCAGTGTGTTCTCTTGCAACCCAAGCCCACATCTTCAGCAGATAAAGAGGTCCCTGGAGGAGGAGACATGTTCTCAGGTTGCCACCAGGCAGCTCCTGGGGCAGAGAGAGGGATGGTGACAGTGGAGCCACAGGCCCTGGGGACAACACTGATGGCACACGCCAGCAGAGCTTTGTCAGGTACTCCTGCACACATCCATGCAGAGAGGAAGCACAGGCATTGGTGTTTAGATCATCATTTCCACCCTCTGCAGTGTTTTGTGGGGAGATACTAAAGGTTCTTTAATTCAGGAACAATTAGAGCCTCGTTGTGTTGCACAGGGAAAACGGAGTGAAGCAGGTTTTTGAGCAGATTTAACTCAGAACAATTTCTGGTGGCTGCCCCAAGCCCTGCATCTGGCTTTCCAACAGCTCGCACTTCCCCAGCCACATAAAGAGCTCTCTTGCCATAATCTTGGATAATACCGTAAGATGAAAAGTATCCCGCCCTGCCCCTTCCTCCCTTCCACTCCTCGCCCTTCTCTGTCTCTCACAGAGAATAAAAGGATTACAAAGAGCCATTTCCCAGCAAATAATGTCATGTGATGGCACAACAAGTGACAAGTGCAGCCCATCCTGCAGCCTGGTGGCTTTATCCTAAGGTGGAGCTCCCCTGGGCAGCAGGGACACAGCCTTTCCTCTGCCTGCTAGGAAAAGCCACACTGGATCAGAAAGTGGAATAAAGAAGATAAACACCAGCTAATTTTCTATCTCCCCGGCTACTTCTGAAACACATATAGGGAAATTTGAAGGCTTTTGGAGTTTGTCTTCCCATGAGATTGACAACAGGTTAATTCATTAAATTCAGCCTGGAGAAGAGAAGGTTCAGGGGGGATCTCACAGTAGCTTCTCAATAGCTGAAGAGGGCTACAGAAAGGCTGGGGTAGGACCTTTGAACAGGATCCAGGATGGCAGGACTAGGAGTGATGGATGCAAATGGGAAGAGGTTGGAGGTTTAGGTTGGAGAGAAGAAAGCTCTTTGCTGTGAGGGTGGTGAGACACTGGCAGAGGTTGCCCAGAGAGGCTGTGGATGCCCCCTCAATGCCTGGAGGTGTTTAAGGCCAGGCTGGATGAGGGATTGAGCCACCTGGTGTGGTGGGAGGTGTCCCTGCCCATGGCAGGGGGGTTGGAACTAGATGATCTTGAAGGTCCCTTCCAACCCAAACCATTCTATGATTCTACATTCCTTAAACACTGGAACAGAAAGAGCACTGCAAGTGCATTTCTGAGCTTTGCATCCAAGTTGGACAAAGTCCCATCTAGACTTTGCAGCTGAATAGAAGGGAGGAGGTTTATGACTTCACCACCTATGCCTAAAAATCAACACTCCTTTTAAAATACTGAAATAGGAGGTAAATGCAAATCCCTGCAGTATTTGGTTACCAGTTCTACCAACCCTTGCCTTGGTTTATGGTTCAATCCTGTCCCCAGGTGCTAAACCCCACCTCTGTAATCCACACCTGAGGTTGGGCACAGCTGGACTGGAATCCACCGACCCAACCCCAAACCCACAGCCTGAGCCCTGGCTAGGAACAAGCAGAGGGCACAAAAAAAACCCCAAAACAAGGCATTTTAAAGTCAGACAAATCTGTTTTCTAGTGAAACCACAAGTTTTACACAATTATGTCATGTTCAAATCCTTCTAATCCAGGAACAGGCCTGTGGGTTTGGGGGAGGTCTCTGAGGAACAGCACTGGTTGGGGTTTGCAGGAGAACCTGCTTCTCCAGTGAAGTGAAATATTAAGTGTGATGTCTTCCCATATTTCAGATACAATCAGAAGCAACTGAGTACATGCAATGTGGTGGGTTCCTTCAGATTTTAAGAGCACAAAGCCAAGAGAAGGTATTTTGCCAGGTCAGCTATCTCATCCTTCATCTTCAATTTGATGCAGCAGCTCCTTGCTCCACTTCAGCCCACCCATCACTGCACACCCATCCCAACCGACAGTGGGAAAACCCAACTGGAAATCCCCAGCAGGATCTCCACACCTTCAATAGATAAATTCCCTGGTATGGCAAAGAAAACAGCCCTGAGAAAGGGAAGATCTGTTCGGACTTATCTTAGAATCACAGAGTTGGCCCTCCCAAGCCATCTAGTGCCACTCCCTGCAGTGACAGAGACATCCTGCACTAGTTGAGGTTGCTCAGAGCCTCACCAAGCCGGGCCTTGGATGTCTCCAGGCTTGAATAGGGTCCAGGGTGGCAGCACTGGGAGTGATGGACCCCTCTGGGCAACCTGGGCCAGTGTCTCACCACCCTCATGGGGAAGAACTTCTTCCTAGTATCTCATCTTCCTTCCTGAAGGAACTGGGGTAGCCAAGCTTTGCCTCATTCCTGCTTTCGAGGGCAAAAATGCTTCACCTGAGGAATTCTCCACCCACCCCAAGCCCTGCTTCAGGGTTCCCTCCTCTCCTGTGCCCACAACCAAAGAGCCTGGGGGCAATGAACAGGCACAGCTCTTCTGGCCCTCAGGGAGATGTCTCCAAAGGAAAACCAGAAGCACTCTTTAGGATCCTTTCAGATACAGAATCAGGCACCACGAGGCCATTCTCTGCTCAACAGGCAGAGGAACACACCAGCCAACTGTGGCTTTTGCTTTGTTTCTGGGAGGTGACACTGAAGGCAGTTCTAGCAAACAGATTTAGGCTGGAGAGAAGGAAAAAGTTCTTTGCTGTGAGGGTGGTGAGACACTGGAAGAGGTTGCCCAGAGAGGCTGTGGATGCCCCCTCAATCCCTGGAGGTGTTTAAGGCCAGGCTGGATGAGGCACTGAGCAACCTGGTGTGGTGGAAGGTGTCCCTGCCCATGGCAGGGGGGTTGGATTTAAGTGATCTTGAAGGACACTTCCAATCCAAACCATTCTGATTCTATGAAACATTAGGGCTCCAGAACAGAGCTCCAGTAAAACCAGTGAACATCTCACCACAAAGCTCCTATTAAATATTTTTTACCTTTATTCTGGATTCACTCTGGTTTAGCGGGAGTTTACTTGAAAACTTAACATTCTAATTTATCACTGAAATTCAGCTTTAACAACCAGGTTTTGCCTGTTTTTCCTGCTGTAGGGTCTGTCCCACACTTGCTGCAGAAGGAGAGGGACTCTCGAATCCATAGAAGTTAATGATCACATTTTCTCCTTCAGTGGCATTAATCCACTTGGCTGTGGATGTCATCGGAAGAGGATTCAACTCTAGAGCAGAGTTTGTTTCCTGATGTCTTTTCAGAGTGCAGAAAGCAGTCCATGAGATCAGACACCAAGTCTCTTGTTCTGCTGTTACATGTGGCTGCCTCTGACCCAGCTGAGTCACAAAAGAGCTGAGGTCTAACCCAGGGTTTCAGCACAGCCTGGGGGACATCTCCTCCCCTCTTTCAAGCCAACTCTCAAAAAGTACAGGGGCTCACAACAACCCTACAACCTTCTTGTATTTTTAATCCCAGTTCAGCCAAGCTGTGGGTACATCTCAAGAACTTCCTGAAGGGACTGACAACATCCATTTCTTAACCTCCTAAACCATCCCAGCAAGAGGACAGGTCTGAAAGCCCAGCTGAGCCAGCAGCTACGTTTGTTTCCTTTACATTTTGGCTACTGTCCTTTCTCCTGCTTCATCACAGAATCAGAATGGTTTGGGTTGGAAGGGACCTTCAAGATCATCTAGTTCCCACCCCCCTGCCTTGGGCAGGGACACCTCCCACTACACCAGGTTGCTCAGTGCCTGGCCTGAAACACCTCGAGGGATTGAGGGGGCATCCACAACCTCTCTGGGCACTGTCTCACCACCCTCACAGCAAACAACTTCTTTCTTCTCTCCAGCCTAAATCTCCCCTCTTCCAATTTGCATCCATCACTCCTAGTCCTGCCATCTTGGACCCTATTCAAAAGTCCTACCCCAGCCTTTCTGGAGCCTCCTGAAGAGGGGACTGAGAAGCTCTTCTGAGGTGCCCCCTGAGCCTTCTCTTCTCCAGGCTCAACAACCCCAACTCCTTCAGCCTGTCCTCACAAGGGAGCTGCTCCAGCCCTCTCAGCATCTTCATGACCTTCCTCTGGACCTGCTCCAACAGCTCAATGTCCTTCTTCTGTTGAGGGCTCCAGAACTGGACACAGTAACTCCAGTTGGAGTTTCACCAGAGCCCAGTAGAGGGGCAAAATCCCTTCCCTTGACCTTCTGGCCACACTTCTCATGAACCACACGGGTGAGTTGAACACCTCCAGACAAGTCTGCGTGTCCATCCCAGGGTTCAGCTGTCACATTCTGCCTTCAGACACCCTGCCCGCTTGAAGCTTGATGGTTTTTAACTCAGCCTCCAGAGCTAAAGTGTTTGCAGGGATTTGGGTGAGATCACGTGGAGCATCACACCCCCCATCACACCGCCCCACTGCCCGCACTGAAAGGCTCGGCGGTGACTAACGAGGCAGGCGCTAATCACACCAGTGCCCAGCCCCGGCAGAGGGGGAGAGCTGGGCAGAGCTGTCTACCCGAGATCCTGCCTTCCCCCGCCTGCTTTTGGGGCCTCCCCGATGTCTGAATGAAGCTCCTCACCACGTGCCCACCGCGGCTTCCGGGGCTCTCGCTTCAATGGCCCCATTCAGCCGCCTCAGCTGAGTCGCTCTGTCCTTGCAGAGACACAGATGAGGGTGGAGCATAAGCAAACAGGCATTTAAAGCATTCAGGAAAAGGCACTTTGGGTTCTCATCCCCTCCAAAATAGTCTCAAATCCATTAAGAAGAACATCACAACGCTGGCTGCCCAGAGAGGGTGTGGGGTTTCCTTCTCTGAAGACATTTAAATCCCACTTTCCTGTGGGTTTTCCTGCTCTGGCAGGGGCTTGGGCTGAGTGATCTCTCCAGGTCCCTTCCAATCCCTGACCTTCTGGAATTCTGTTTGGGGATGTTCCTGTGGGGGTCTCCTTCTCAGGAGACGTTCAAACTCCACTTGGACACCTTCCTGTGGGACATGATCTGTATATTCCTGCTCCAGCAATGGGATGGGACAAGATGGTCTCTCCAGGACCCTTCCAATCCCTGACATTATGTGATTCCATGATTAGTGCCAGGTATTGCTCAAGCACCTGAATTTTGCTCTCCTACCTCACTGACCATGACCTGGGCCCACGCCAAACTATCTGCATCCCTGTAGAATTTGAACCTGCCTATAGCAGCTTCTCAGTACCTGAACTGGGGCTCCAGAAAGGCTGGGGTAGGACTTTTTAATAGGATTCAGGATGACAGGACTGGGAGTGATGGATGCAAATTGGAAGAGGGGAGATTTAGGCTGGAGAGGAAGAGGAAGTTCTTTGCTGTGAGGGTGGTGAGACACTGGAAGAGGTTGCCCAGAGAGGCTGTGGATGCCCCCTCAATCCCTGGAGGTGTTTAAGGCCAGGCTGGATGAGGCACTGAGCAACCTGGTGTGGTGGGAGGTGTCCCTGCCCATGGCAGGGGGGTTGGAACTAGATGATTTTGAAGGTCCTTTCCAAACCTAACTATTCTATGATTCTATTATTTCCAAGCAGGTTCAATTTTTCCAAGGAAAAATCCCCAACATAAATAGACCTTGAGGGACCAGAAGCACAAAACACAAGAATTTGTATAAAAAGCAATGCTGTGAGGAGAGGGGATGTAGAAAAGCAGGTGAGTTTGTATTTATTTCCTGGCAGAAGAGCTGAAAAGGCAGAAATGGGAGGGGAAATCGAGGAAGAGGATGTAAAGACCTCAACCAAATAGAGTTGATCAAATTATTTCAAACATTTGGAAGCCCCCAGGGCTACTCCAGCAGTGGGGTATGAATCCAGCCACTCTCAGCACAAGCCCACAGCACCCAGACGCTGCAGCTCATCCTGTCCTTTCCCAAGTCAGCTCCTGTGCTCCCTACTCAAGCAATGTAGAGAAAGACATGGAAGAGCTTTCTCCAGCACAAGCCCAAGCAGGAAGGTGACAACAGGCCCAGCTTTAGCATTATTTATCACCCCATAAGTCAAAGTAACACATTTAATTTCCCTGGATTGTGCCACTCAGGACACACTCCATAGGTGCTTCTGCCAGTTCAGCTGAGCCAGTATTACGAAACAGTGGACTTTTTAGAGTAGGAAAGGCTCAAAGGACTCAACCAGGGATTGCCCCCTCCATTGTCCACACAAGTTTGGTCATGACCCTTCCAAACTTCCCTCCATCACAGAATATCAAGGATTGGAAGGGACCTCGAGAGATCATCTAGTCCAACTCCCTGCCACCAGCACAGAGCTCTGCCCTCTGACGACACTCCCCACCACCAATGAGCCCATCTGAGAGCCCTCAGCTGATGGCCATGCAGTACAAAGGGATCTTCTTACATGAAACTCATCAAACCTGAGCCTGAGTGACAGCATTTCAAGCCCGGAAGCGGCACCACGTCCGCCCGAGACAGCACAAACCTGGGGAAGAGAAAACAAACACACGGAGCTCACACATCAAAGGCAGGAGAAGATGAGGAGGAAAAAGGGCACTCAAGGTCAAAGCCTACAGTGGGGCTTTTAAACTCAACGTTTTCACTACAACAAATCTGCCAGAAAGGCGGGCAGAGGAAGATGACAGATTTTCTCCCCAAGAAGAGAAGGAAAATCAAGGTGGAGCACTCAAAAAACCTACTTACTTCCAGCTATAACAAGCATAGAATGGTTTGGGTTGGAAGGAACCACAAAGATCATCTAGTTCTAACTCCCCTGCCATGGGCAGGGACACCTCCCACCACACCAGGTTGCTCAATGCCTCATCCAGCCTGGCCTTAAACACCTCCAGGGATTGAGGGGGCATCCACAGCCTCTCAGAAACCTTTTCCAGTGTCTCACCACCCTCACACCAAAGAACTTCTTCCTTCTCTCCAGACTATATCTCCCCTCTTCCAATTTGCATCCATCACACCTAGTCCTGTCATCCTGGACCCTATTCAAAAGTCCTACCCCAGCCTTTCTGGAGCCTCCTGAAGAGGGTACTGAGAAGTTCTTCTGAGGTCCCCCCTGAGCCTTCTGTTCTCCAGGCTCAACAACCCCAACTCCTTCAGCCTGTCCTCAGAGGGGAGCTGCTCCAGCCCTTTCATCATCTTCATGGCCTCCTCTGGACCTGCTCCAACAGCTCAATGTCCTTCTTCTTTTGAGGGCTCCAGAACTGGAAACAGTAACTCCAGTTGGGGTCTCACCAGAGCCCAGTAGAGGGGCAAAACCCCCTCCCTGGCCCTGCTGGCTACACTCCTCTTGATGCAGTCCCGGAGCATGGACAAGCTGGGAGATTTCTGGCAGCAAGGGATGTGGAAGCACTCATCACTCTGAGCAGCTCTGGGGGCAAAGGGAGTTAGAAAATGCTATTTCCCTTTGATTAATGCTAAAGCAGCATATTCAGTCCAGTCCCAAGGTGTAACTCCTCTGCCACCCAAGGAGAGGTGTGGGGACAGCCATACTATTTCACTCATTGAATAAAAGAACTTAATTTGTACTTTGTTGGAAAATTTGGGGCATAAATTAAAAAATTTGAGCAGAAAGGACAACTTGAGTGCTGTCTCACAGACACATTCCATACTTTTTCAGTAAGGCAAAGTCCCCAAGGCCTTCAAACTCATTTTCCCTTTGATGGACAAGAGTGTAAATTTCTGAGCCTGCCAGACGGGTGTTGAGGCTCATCTTTTTGTGCAGGAAATTGGAAGGAATTCAGACAAGGCTTTATTTAAAGTTCAGACTCCCCCTATTGGACTTTGCAGCCACACAGTGATTTCACCCCAGGCATTTACTTAGAAAATTTAAAACCCCCCAAAAACTAGAAGAATACCCTTGGACAAGAGTAACAGAATAAGGACAAGGTTTATTGAAACTCACCTGCATCATGTGGTCAACCAGTCATAAAGTTCTCCCTGGCCAAAGTGACTTCTTCTGAGTCATTAATGAAATTAATTGTTTTGCTTTCTGGTCAAACATGAAGGAAACCTTTCAAACATGATGCTAAATTTGAGATGACTTCAGAGCTTCCTCCCCCAGAACAACAGCATGAACCAGACCTGTATTTTATGAGGCAGCCTCGAAGTGTTTTAAAACCTGTTTTACCCTGTTAAACAGGGTGGTGTTGGGAGGTAGGAGATGGGAGGAGATGGACCAGCTCCTCTTTAGCCCAGGTGAGCACACACTGGGTTAGAAAACCCAACAAAAAGTTATAGTAAAGCATCACTGGAAAGTACAATAAATGGATGGAACACACAGTGATGTGACAGGTCACTGATGGCAAAGGAACAGGACACAGTCCTGCCTTCCACCCCTCTGCTGCTGGATCTATCACAGATTCATAGGGTTTTGACCTTCCAAGGCCAAAGAGTCTAATCTCTGCAGTGACAAAGACACCCTGGACTAGATGAGGCTGCTCAGAGCCTCAGCAAGCCTGGCCTTGGGGTCCCAGGGAACTGATGGAGCCTCCACCACCTCTTCGGACAACCTGGGCCAGTGTCTCCCCACTCTGATGCAGAACTTCTTCCTCATGTCTCATCTAACCCTGCCCTGCTCTAGTTTCAAACCACTGGTTCGTGTCCTATCACTACAGTCCCCACCAAAGAGTCTTCCTCCATCACTTATTCCCTACAGGCACTGGGAGGCCACCATTAGACCTCACCAAAGCCTTCTCCAGGCTGGACAACACCAACTCTCTGCCCTGCTCTAGTGTTAACCCCGGTTTTAACCATGGTCTGACAATGTTTAACATTGGTCCAACAATGGTTTCAAACCCTTGCCCCTCATCCTGGGGCTACAGGCCCCATCAGGGAGTCTTCCTCTATCCTGTAGCCCCTTCATGCACCAAGAGGCTGCTGTGAAGTCTCCCCTGGTACAGCCTTCTCTTCTCCAGCCTCAACAGCCCCAGCTTCCTCAGCCCATCCCTGGAGCAGAGGTGGCTCCAGCCCTTGAATCATCCCCGTGGCCTCCTCTGGCCCCTCTCCAACAGCTCCATGTCCTTCTTGTGCTAAAAGCTCCAGAGCTGGACACAGTACTCCAGTTGGAATTTTATCTACCTGATGTTGGTTTCATTTATTAAAGACTATGGACATGGAAGCCTTCAAGCCCTTAAAAAAATAAAGTGAATGCATAAGCAGGTCTTTTTTACTGGGAAGGAGTTGGGTGATGGCTCCAGCTCAACAGCAAAGCACCACTGGCTGGTGGGAGTGACCAACAGCAGATGCTTTCTCCAGCTTGAAAGGGTGGGCTCAGGAGCTGGGATTAAACAACTTCAGTCATCAGGGAGGGAAATCTCAGTGCTGTAGTGGAGATAAGTATTTCTCCTGCCACACTCCCTGTCTTTGGATGCTGGTTTTTTTCCAGCTTGTCACATCTGGCCTCAAGTTGTGTTCAGGACAAAGATCAGGAACAATTTTGACACTGAGAGGGTTGTCAAGCATTGGAAAAGGCTGCCCAAGGCAAGGGTTGAGGCCCCATCCCTGGAGAGATTTAAGAGTTGGGCAGACACAGAGCTCAGAGATGTGTTTTGGGGCTGGTTCTGTCAGAATTGGGTTGATGGCTGGACTCCATGAGCTGAAAAGTACTTTCTAACTCGGGCCATTCTGTGATTCTCTATTCAGAGCACTATGTTACAGCTCAGGGTGTTCCTCTGAACTCCTCCACTCACCCTCTGGCTGAGAAGATGCCAGATGGAGATAACACAGCTTCACATCTTATTAAAAATTGGTTTAAGCATCTGAAAAAAGAAACTATTTCTGGAAAAAAAGGTGCAGCAAGATGCTTTGCAGCCTGGGGCTGTCTCTCCAATCACTGCATTGCTGACACTATCAACTGCACAAGCAGATCCATCACTGGCCTGTTCTCACATATTGTTTCACCCATTGGATTCTGGGATATGTTGCCCCCAAAATGGGTCTGCACAGTAATAAAAGAAAACCCCAAATCATTCTATCTCAATCTTTCCTCCCAACAGCAGCAGCAGCAATTCCCATCAGCTAGCTGCTTCCTCACCTTTGATTTCAGGAATTAACTGCCACCCTGCTGTTTCATGATGGTCACTGAGCAAATCATAGACTAGTTTGGGTTGGAAAGGGCCTTCAAGATCATCCAGTTCCAACCCCCCTGCCATGGGCAGGGACACCTCCCACCACACCGGGTTGCTCAATGCCTCATCCAGCCTGGCCTAAAACCCCTCCAGGGACTGAGGGGGCATCCACAGCCTCTCTGGGCAACCTCTTCCAGTGTCTCACCACCTGCACAGCAAAGAACTTCTTTCTTCTTCTCTCCACCTTAAATCTCCCCTCTTCCCATTTGCATCCATCACTCCTAGTCCTGCCATCCTGGACCCTATTTAAAAGTCCTACTCCAGCCTTTCTGTAGCCCCCTGAAGAGGGTATCGTGAAGCTCCTGTGAGGTCCCCCCTGAGCCTTCTCTTCTCCAGGCTCAACAACCCCAACTCTGAGGACAGGCTTGTCCTCAGGTGCCTTCTGATCCTCCACATTAGGAAGTCCAGAAGGACCACCTTTGAAAACCCAGAAGCTGCTGGACAAACAGCTCCTTTGGGGTTTTCTGCTTACTTTTAGGAGCAAACCACCCTCCCACACTCAACCCCAGAACAAAGCCAGTTTAGGCCAGTGCTGGATGAATTTCTAACTGTTGAAAAGTCCTCTCCAACTGCGCTCTGCCCCAGCTTTGAGGAATGGTGACATCTTCAGCTGGCCACTGCAACAGCAAAATGAAACAGGGCAAGGAGAAGACAAATCCATCTGGGCTGAGGGAAAGCCATTTAACATTCCCCAGTGCTGGAAGAAGCCACAGAGCCACGGTGTTAGCGCTCTGTGCTGGGATTTACCAGGACATGCAGACACCTCCCTCATTTCCCCAAAACAAACACAGTGCAGAGCCTTCACAGGCTCCACTTGTCTCCCCGAAAGCTTTCCTGCAACTTTCCCCCCACCCCCAAACTAAGCAAACCAAATAAATTGAGAAATATCAGCACTGCTCCTGAAATGCAGGAACAATGAGAGTGAGGGCTGTTGGAAGAGAAAGGGGGGGACTGAGAGCATTAACAAAAGCCCAGAGCACAGTGGCTGTGCTAAAGCCAGGCTCTGAAAGGCTTCTTTGTCTCCCTGGTCAATGGCAGCCTTTTCAAGAGCCCCGATATACAGAGACAGAGAGTGAGGATGGGAGGAAGAAGAGTCCTATCTCTTTAGGGGACGTCTCCTCAGCTGCCAAGCAGGGAGAAGACGGTGAGGGGACTCTGCCTGAACACAGAGCTGCTTTCCCAGCTCCCCACTGCCATTGTCCACGAACAAACACTGACTGAAGGGACAAGGGACATGGCTCTGCTCACACCACGCCTTCCTCCACCCAGGGGGGCCACACACGTCCCACCAACTGGACATCAAGTTCCCAAAGTGCCTCCGAGTACAATAGAAAATAAACTCCCTGTTTCTCAAAGTCCACTCATGTTCTGCAGTCCCTTACTCCTGACAGCACCTGCTGTCCAGGAGATGTTTGTGTTCCTCCTCCACGTCCCTCACATACACAGACCTGCTCCTCATCTGGGGATAAGCATCTAAAACACGGCAAAGCATCCAGGACAGGAGAAGTATTGAATCATAGAATGGTTTGGGTTAGAAGGGACCTTCTATGATTCAAGATCATCTAGTTTCAACCCCCCTGCCATGGGCAGGGACACCTTAATGCCTCATCCAGCCTGGCCTTAAACACCTCCAGGCATTGAGGGGGCATCCACAACCTCTCTGGGCAACCTCTTCTGGTCTCTCACTACTCCCACTCAACAAAGAACTTCTTTCTTCTCTCCAGCCTGAATGTCCCCTCTTCCAATTTGTATCCATCACTCCTAGTCCTGCCATCCTGGACCCTTTCTGGAGCTCCCTTCAGGTATTGAGAAGCTCCTGTGAGGTCCCCCCTGAGCCTTCTCTTCTCCAGGTTCAACAACCCCTTCAGCCTGTCCTCAGAAGGGAGGTGCTCCAGCCCTCTCAGCATCTTGGTGGCCTCCTCTGGGCCTGCTCCAACAGCTCTATGTCCTTCTTATGTTGAACATAAATTTAATGCCAATTACACCAAACCAAATCAACAACCTCCTCATTTTTTCGTCAGTTAGAATGGCAGTTGGACTCAAAGACCTGAAAGGTCCCTTCCAACCTGAGCAACTCCAAGATTTTCTTAGCATTACCAGAAAAAATCAGCAGAGCTCAAAATACTTAGAGAAGGTCAAAAGAGGAAGGTCCCAGTTGACACTGGTGTGCCATTGCACAGGGCCACATGGGACCACCAGTCTGAAATACAGAGCAACAGAGGCACGTGATCTCCAAGAGGGACTGACACTTGCTTGGGGATGTTTCTTCTTCCAGAAGATGCTGAAGTGTGGTTACATGCAAGTTCCTCACCTTGGCCACACAGCCATGAGTGCCCAAAGCTGAAACCTCAATGTGGCCATCAAGTATCTTCAACTCCTTCTTGTAAACTGTGTTCCCAAGGAGCAAAAACCCCCTGCTTTAAAAATTAAGGGTGGCAAATGTCTGTGGAGTCCAGGATTGTTCCTGCTCATCCACAAACTGGAGACACACACAGTGCACATGGAGCCCACAGCTGAAGAACAGGGCTTGAACTCTCCCCATCACTGAGGTCTTGATTGCTGCAGGGCCAAGATCTCAATGCTGGCAGGACTGTGGCAAAGAGCCTCCCACTGAACCATGCACAGGAAGTGTTTCACTGAGGAAAAACACCAACAAAGCACACATTTCCACTCTTTTGCCATTTGTTCTAGCCACGGGGATTGCAGCCACGATAGGAGAGGGAGCTCTTGTGTGGTTCACACACAGGGTACACCAGACCTCCTCCACAGGGACCTGAGTACATGCTGCCTTCATCATCCTGCAGCAGCTTGGCTTTAGACAACCATACCAGAGATAAAAGGGGTAAAATTCTGTCCTTCTACACCATACCTGTCTGGAGAATCCCTACTACTGCTGCAAGCAACCACTTCATTTTTGGGCACTTTTGAGCATCTTGATGTAGTGCAGGATGTACCCACTCACTGCATGGGGGTTGGACTGGATGACCTTTGAAGGTCCCTTCCAACTCTATGATTCTATGACCATTGCAAGGAAGATGGTGAGGTGGGATGTCTGAAGGAGGAGAGGCACCTCCTGAACTCAGTTTTCCTCTGTAGTTTTAGAGCAAGTGGCAGAGGAATGAGAGAGAAAGCAGGAGGAGAGCTTATTTCTTACTTAAGGCTCTTAGACAAGAGTCTAAGCAGATGTATATATGGGTGGAAACAACTTGGTCTAGTGGGAGGTGTCCCTGCCCATGGCAGGGGGGTTGGAACTAGATGATCTTTGAGGTCACTTCCAACCCAAACCATTCTATCATTCCATGATTTCACACCTATTTTTGGAGAAGAAAATTCTTTATAGAAAGAAGTAAACTAATTTATTTGCCTCCACTGTTCACATTCAGGCTGCACCCAGACCCACTCCTGGAGGACCTGAGCACATGCAGGATCCATATGCACACAACAGCCTGACTCTGGATCACCAAATTGGCAAAAATCCATCTTTTTCCACTAAACACATCAAGCCATTNATGTACCCACTCACTGCATGGGGGTTGGACTGGATGACCTTTGAAGGTCCCTTCCAACTCTATGATTCTATGACCATTGCAAGGAAGATGGTGAGGTGGGATGTCTGAAGGAGGAGAGGCACCTCCTGAACTCAGTTTTCCTCTGTAGTTTTGGAGCAAGTGGCAGAGGAATGAGAGAGAAAGCAGGAGGAGAGCTTATTTCTTACTTAAGGCTCTTAGACAAGAGTCTAAGCAGATGTATATATGGGTGGAAACAACTTGGTCTAGTGGGAGGTGTCCCTGCCCATGGCAGGGGGGTTGGAACTAGATGATCTTTGAGGTCACTTCCAACCCAAACCATTCTATCATTCCATGATTTCACACTTATTTTTGGAGAAGAAAATTCTTTATAGAAAGAAGTAAACTAATTTATTTGCCTCCACTGTTCACATTCAGGCTGCACCCAGACCCACTCCTGGAGGACCTGAGCACATGCAGGATCCATATGCACACAACAGCCTGACTCTGGATCACCAAATTGGCAAAAATCCATCTTTTTCCACTAAACACATCAAGCCATTCTGTTACACATTAGCACTCCACTTTCAGGGACTCCACATCCATTTCTGGAGTGGAGGAGGAGTAAGAAATGTCTTTATAAAAAGCAGACAAATTAGTCTGCCTTAAAAAAATAAACCTATTTGTCTCACTTTAAAACCAAGGGCATCTTAATTGCAATAACTTAAGCAAAAATTGCTCATAAAGATAAAGAACTTTTTTCCCCTGTGTTGTAGCTAAACTGGGAGGGAGTGGAACTCTGCTGTTACCACAGTTTTAATTAAATTTGATTGATAGCCCATTACATAAGTCTGCACAAAGCCCTGCATCCACAGGATGCAGCTTCCTTTCGGGGTTTTTCAATGCAGAAAGGACTGGGCTTCTTAACTGTTAAGATAAAGATCTTTTTTAGAAGCGCTGATCTGTTGCTCCACTGGAAAATGTTAGAAGATCTCATTAAAAGAAGCCAACTGTGGCAAAATAAAGAATAAAAAATTACTGTCCTCAAGGCATTCTGAGTGTCTCTGGAGGGAGAATCCAAAAGGGAGGATGAGGTTGGCAGCCCCCTGGGCTGGAAGGGGCAATGGGAACCAGCATCTGCTCTGCTTCATCCAACCAAAGAGTTTTCAGTCTCCTTTTGTTTCTTCGTAGGTGGGAAGAAGTGACAAGGAGAAGGAGCAGGGAGCTCTTGGAGACATTCCAGAGGAGGCCACAAGGATGATGTGAGGGCTGAAGCCACTTCTGCTGTGAGGTCAGGCTGAGAGAGCTGGGGCTGTTGAGGCTGGAGAAGACTTTGAGGAGACTTCACAGTGGCCTCCCTGTGCCTGAAGGGGCTCCAGGATGGAGGAGGACTCTGATGGGGTCTATAACAACAGGATGAGGGGCAATGGTTTGAAATTAGAGCAGGGTAGGATTAGATGAGACATGAGGAAGAAGTTCTTCCCCAGAAGGGTGGGGAGACATAGGCCCAAATGGCCCAGAAGGGTGGTGGAGGCCCCATCAATGCCCACAGACATCCAAGGCCAGGCTTGCAACCTCATCTAGTGCAGGATGTTCCTGTCACTGCAGAGGGTGAGACTAGATGGCCTTGGAAGGGCTCCTCCAACTCAACACATAGAATCATAGAATGGTTTGGTTTGGAAGGGACCTTAAAAATCATCTGTTTCTAACCCCTCTGCCATGGGCAGGGACACCTCCCACCACACCAGGCTGCTCAGTGCCTCACCACCCTCACAGCAAACAACTTCTTTCTTCTCTTCTCCAGCCTAAATCTCCCCTCTTCCAATTTACATCCATCACTCCTAGTCCTGCCATCCTGGACCCTATTCAAAAGTCCTACCCCAGCCTTACTAGAACCCCCTTCAGGTATCAAGAAGCCCCTATGAGGGCCCCCCTGAGCCTCCTCTCCTCAGGCTGAACAACCCCAACTCTTTCAGCATGTCCTCATAACACATTCTAGAATTCTATGGCAACATGAACCTAAAACACAAAACCCTCTTGCACTGGAGTGGAGTCAT
Organism: Turnix velox; assembly: GCA_013400935.1. Lineage (NCBI taxonomy): Eukaryota > Metazoa > Chordata > Aves > Charadriiformes > Turnicidae > Turnix > Turnix velox. The sequence goes on from VZTY01021109.1 coordinate 24,419, forward strand.
TGCCTGCTGCAGAGTGGACATTTCACAGCATCCCTTGTACCACCTTTTTTCCTATTTTTTTTTAAAAGGAAACACTCTCAGATATGACCATCCAACCAGCCAAACAGCCCCACGGCTGTAAGAAAGAACAACAAAAAAAACCCCAACAAAGTAGGAAGATCTCCAAAATCAAGTTACCCAACTAGTTCTTTGAAACTCCAGCAAACACAGCAGATGCTATAACATGCAAACTTGAAATCAAAGTCTGAAGAAATGGGAAAATTGAGAGGAAACAAAAAAACACAGTCTGGAAATTGTTATTTTGTACTGGCAGCCACTTGGGGCTCCAGTATTATAAGAGGAGGTGGGTCTGGAGACGGGGAATTCTCTTTCACCTTCCTATCTGTAAGTCAGAGCCTGCTCCACTAATGATTAAGAACAAAACATAACAGAGCAAGTTCTATTTATGTCTATTCCTGAACACAGCAGGAATCCAGCAGCAACACACACACCTCTTTACTCTAAAGCTTTAAAGTTATCCTCACAGACAGGAGAACATCAACAACATCTGCATGAAAGCACTCTGTGTTTTCAGGTAAAGTGAGCTACAAGTATTTGTTCTACTTCATTCTGCTTTGTAACAGCCAGAAGGGGCTGATCAAAGATAAGACCCATTTTGAGATGTAATTATGAAATGCCAGCAATTAGAAATCAAACTGCCTCTAACAGAAGTTCATTGATAAAACAACTAAAGGGGGAAAAAAAAGCAGAATTTCTCACATCCACTATTAGAGGTGACGTGAAGTCTGTGAGATGCTGCTTACACCTGAACGTTCATGTGAAAAAAATAGAGAACTTTGTTAGGATTAAGGCCAGCAAAAAAATCAAACAGATTGAAGTCCTGGCTGCTGGGCAGTGTGAACACCATGGCCCTGACACCCAATCTGGTCTAGTGAGAGGTGTCCCTGCCTATGGCACAGGAATTGGAACTAGATGATCTTGAAGGTCCCTTCCAACCCAAACCATTCTATGATCCTGTGATAAATGGGCTTTAAAGGATGAGCATAGATGATCAATTGACAACCAAAGAAGCCCCTCCACAGGACCATCAGGAAGGGTTTCCTGATGAAGACTTTCATTGGAGAGACTGTCACCAGTTCATCCATTTCCATTCAATCACCTGACTCAGCTCTGAGACTGGGATACAAATATTGTCCTGTCCCATAGGAAGACCACAGAAACCTCTCACTCTTTTCCCATGGACAGAGAAAACAAGAACAGCTTCTCACATTCTACCTACCTGTCCACAGGTTAAACCATGTGGCCTTTGAGATTTCTCACAGGCAACTCCCAGTGCAGTGGCCACAGCACTGTGGTTACTCTGAAATAACAGCCCAGAAACCAAAACCTACCAGGGAACATTCTGAATGCAGCAGAGACAAGTTTCTGCAGGGAAAACTAATTAAAAGGTCCCAATTCCAGCTTATGGTTAAATGCCAACTTGTCTGAAGGCACCATGAGATGAAGGCCAGCTTTGGCCACTGCAGGTTTTTAAGACACAACCACAATGACAACATTACCGAGCAGCTGATTTTGGGCAATTACTTTCCACTCCCTGGGAAGCCTCTTCTGTTGCAATTGCTCTGCTCTATGGAGGAACTGAGCAGTTCATGTGCTCTGATCCTTCATGGGCCTGGGCACATCAAGACAGCTCCTTTAGAACACCATGGGTTCATTCACCCCAAGTGCCAGACATTCCACATGCCCTCATGCCAGCCCTTTGCCATCAGGATCCTCTTGGACAACAGTGAACAGCAGAACAACCCAAGCCACACCAAAGCCATTCACATCCCTCAGAACAACCCCTGAGCATGCAGAGATCTCAGAGACAGACTCCACAATGGGCTTAAACCTGTTTGATTTCTCGGTAATTCACCAACAGAATCACAGAATGACAGGGATTGGAAGGGGTCTCAAAAGATCATCTAGTCCAACCCCCTGCCAGAGCAGCAACACCCAGATCAGGTCCCACAGGAAGGTTTCCAGGTGGGTCTGAATGTCGCCAGAGAAGGAGACCCCACACCCTCTCTGGGCAGCCTGGGACACTGTTCTCTCACCCTCACCCTGACAAAATGTTTCCTATTTCTGTGGAACGCCCTGTGTTCCAGCTGCACCCAATGCCCCTTGTCTGATCATTAGGGGTCACTGAGAAGAGCCCGGCTCCATCCTCCTGACACTCTCTCTTTACACACTTACAGACATTAATGAGGTCACCCCTCAGTCTCCTCTTCTAAAACACCACTCTGAGCCACCTGGATGTTGGCACATGTTGAAGATGGAGTTGCCACAGTGAGGTCTGAGAAGATCCTGGCTCCATCCTCCTGACACTCCCCCTTTCCATCTTTCTAACCATGACTGAGCTCACCCCTCAGGCTCTTCTTCTCCAAGCTGAAGAGCCCCAGCTCTCTCAGCCTTTCCTCAGCAGGGAGATGCTCCAACCCCTTCATCATCTCCATGTCTCTGTACTGGACTATCTCCAGAACCTCCATGTCCTTCCTCAACCAGAGGAGGCCAGAGGAGACCAGAACTGGACACAATATTCCAGACAACACCTTAGAAAGACACAGCCTTTGGTCCCTGACAGAGCTCCAGGAAAGCTGGAGGGGGACTCTGGGATCAGGAAGGGGAACTGTGGGATGAGAGGTGATGGCTTCAAACTAAGAGTGAACTAAGATCAGATTTAAGGAAGAAATTATTTACTTTGAAGGGGGCAAGCCCCTGGCCCAGGCTACCCAGAAAGGCTGTGACTGCCCCATCCCTGGAGGGGATCAAGGCTAGGATGGACAGGGCTTAGAGCAACCTGGGCTGGTGGGAGGTGTCCCTGACTAGGGCAGGGGGTGACACTGTATGGGTTTTAAGGTCCTCCCAACCCAACCCTGTGATTCTATGCCTGGATTCAGACCCCCAGATTAAGGTGTAGTTTCCATCTCTCCTAATTCCCTCTGGGCCACAGCTATCGCTCAAAAGCCTCCCGTTTTTCTGAGCTGAAGACAGAAAGCTGCCACAAATAAACAGTTTCCTTCTCACCTTTAGGTGAGAGCAAACACAGAGCCAAATATCAGCTCTGATACAAGGCAAAAGACAACTTCCCCACCCACAGCCTGACTCCCAGCAGCACACAAAGCTGTGGCCAAGGCTTAGAAGCACTGACGACTTTCTGACACCACAAGAGTAAAGCACCTGCAACTCATCTCATCCTGAAGGGATTTCACACCTCAGCTTCTTTCACAGATATCCAAGAGGTAAAAGGCAAAGAAGTGCTCAGGGACTCACCAATTGCCTTCTCAATGCAATTCCAAGCATTTCTTGAATGTAACAGGATCAAAGTCCCACCATCAAGACCACCACTTGTCCCTAACTGCACCTTTTCCTGTAGTTTGGGTAAAAACTCTCAGTGTGGCACGGGAATTCCCTTCCTCTGAATTGCCAAGTTTTGGCACAACAAGAAGGCTGGGGTAGAACTTTTGAACAGGGTGCAGGATGGCAGGACTAGGAGTGATGGATGCAAATTGGAAGAGGGGAGATTCAGGCTGGAGAGAAGAAAGAAGTTCTTTGGTGTGAGGGTGGTGAGACACTGGAAGAGGTTGCCCAGAGAGGTTGTGGATGCCCTCTCAATCTGGTGTGGTGGGAGGTGTCCCTGAAATGGCAGGGGGGCTGGAACTAGATGATCTTGAAGGCGCCTTCCAACCCAAACCATCCTATGACTCTATGACATATTTAATAAGGGAGGAGTTAATGGGAGGGAGCAGCAGAGATGGACTTGTCAAAAGGCATTCTCATCTGCCTGCCTTCAGAGCAACGGCTGAAACATCCCAAGGGGTGACACGTACTCATCCCCTTCCAAAAGTAACTGGGTTCCAGGAGTGACAGTCAATTCTAACTCTATTATTCAAATCTTGATCAAATTTACTGTTGAGTTTATTTCTTAATGAACCCACCTCAAGTGACAGCTTGAAGGCTGATCTCTCAAAGCCTTTTATCAGGCCACAGAGATTCTTCTGCACACCAAGGAGCAGGTAGAACATGAAAACAATTATCCACAAAGCTTGTTTTTTCCAAAAATATTTGGCAAAGCACTGGATTCTTTCTTTCTGTCTGTTTCATATAAATACAGGGTAAAAGTACATTGAAACAGTCTCAAAGAGCCCTTCAGCAACTAAAAATGCTCAGAGGGAAGAAACCTCTTGAATGAGTCAATTTTCAGGGTGGTGCAGCACAAAAAAACATCCTTTAGATGTAGTTAACTGCATTTATTTTTGCAGTTAACTACAAAAGAAGGGAAAAAAGAAACCTATTTCCTGAGAAGGAGAGATACCTTAACACTGCTTTCTCCTACACAATTCCTCTAGATCAGCCTCTAGCCACCAAGCATTTACTAAGTGTTAAGAAAGGCTTCAGCAGGGGAATGGAGTTGGAGCCCCCAGGAACCCCTCAATCACACACAGAGGCAACTCCATGCTTCAAATCTGCCTCCAGAGAGGGGGAATTTTGGCAAAGATGCTGTCAAAATCTGCTCCACTTGAGGCTCACTGAAGATCTTTTTTCCCTGGCTATTAACCACCACCATCACGACCATGGTGAGAACCCACCACACCTCTCACTTCTCTCAGATTAACCACCACCCCATTGTTCAGCTCTGGTTTAAAACATTTAATGATGTAAGTGAAAGGAAGGGTTGGGAGAGGAAGAGACAGGCCAGGAAGATGTCCCAGGTCACTTTTATCATGGGATGCCACAGAGCAAACTTCCAGATGTCACCAAGGCACATGGAAGGTGCTCATCCCAGAGGGACAGAGGCTCACAGCATCACCCCCAGCTAAAGCTGGACATTTTCAGAAAGAAGAAACTTTATCCTTCAGGAAACTAAGATGGATGGAGAGGGAGAAGTAGGAATCTTTCACAGGAGCATCCAAAGACAAACATCACACCCACAAAAGTGGCAAACAGAAAGCAAGGAAGAGTTGGAAGAACATCATTGCTGTGTTTTCCTACAGAACATTCTGATCTTGAAAGGAGGGAAAAACTGAATAAAAATTAAAAAAACCAAACAGTCTGTCCCTGAGTAGTAACTACAGGGGACTAAGACTAAGCAAATCTCTTGGAAAATGCTGTAAAAATATACAAACCAAGGCTGGAAGAGAGCTGGCCTGATGGAGGGCTTGCAGGAGAAGTCAGCCTCCAAGGAACAAGGACTTGACACCCACCAGCCCACTCCTTCCTGCAGCTCCTGCTCTATTCCAAAACCACCTGGTAGGGCTCTTTGGCTCTCCTCCAGACTTTGGTTGCATCAGATGCCTGCACACATCTAGTCTGGCAGGAAAAAAAAAAAAAAAGATTATTTTTAAAAAAAATGTCACAGACAAGACAGCAGAGTTAAAGTCATACTCATTTTCCACCTTCCACCTTCCGCAGTGCAACTGCTGACACAGCATTTATTGCCAAATACTTCTGTGTTTCAATCTCTGAGCCTCAAACAACTCACACCACAACATCCAAACCACTCGGTATCGCACACAAACTGAATCACCCTTCAAAGAAAATAAATATCCCCAAATTTAGCCTCCTGACCAGCAGCTGAAACAGCAGTTTCTGGCCTGACAGTGGCTGTGTGTGCTCTTGTGGAGAGGCTCTGACCTGCCTGGCTGCTCCGAGGTGACCCCACTGCAGAGCTGCTGGGGGTGACACCTTCCAACAGGGAATCCTGGGGCAATTCCTCTGTCCCAGCAGCCTTGCCAGCAGGAGGAGACTGGAACTGTTTGTTTTCGGGGTTTGTTTTGGTGGTTTTTTTCCCTTTCCAGTTACTTAACAAGCACAGTTATTTCTACACTCAGTGCAAACACATCACCAGTTAAGAATATTAAAGACCAAGTAGAGAGGGTCAGACAGAATCGCAGAATGATCCAGGGAATTTTGGAAGTGACCTTTTAGGTTATCAAGTCCAACCATCAACCCAACTCCAACAAGAACCATCCTTAAATCACATCTCTGAGCTCTGTGCCTGCCCAGCTCTTAAATCGCTCCAGGGATGGGGCCACAACCCCTGCCCTGGGCAGCTTCCTCCAGTGCTTGACAACTCCTCAAGGGTAAAAACTGTTTCTTCTACCCATGTCAAAAAACCCATCCCATTGGAGGAGGTGGTTTTCAAGCTTCTACTCAGCCTTTACTCAGCTTACAGCCTGAGAACTTCCCCATGGGTATCAGCCCACCTTTCCTCACACTGAATTCACACAAACCATAGGTCTCCAGCTTCCCTTTAGCACCAGCAACTGTCTGCATCTGGGGGCTCATTATTCTTCCCAATTCTTTGGGAAAAAGAATTCCCAATACAGATACAATCTGTACATGGCTCCTTTGTGGCAACTTTCATCACAGAGTCTGAATTAATCTCAGAATCCCAGAATGTCAGGGATAGGAAGGGACTTGGAGAGCTCATCTAATCCAATCCCCCTGTCAGAGCAGGAACATCCAGACCAGGTCCCACAGGAAGGTGTCCAGGTGGGGTTTGAATTTTTCCAAAGAAGGAACCACAACCAAGGCTGCCCTCAACCTTCACATCTTCAACCTGACCATCCTTGTCAGTGAGGATAAAGTCCTGCAGCTCCTCTTCTAGTTGGCTCATCCACCATTTGCATCACACAGAATCACAGAATGTCAGGGATTGGAAGGGATCTCAAGTGATCATCTCGTCCCTACTTTTTTTTTTTTCTTCCCATGCACACCATTAACACAGAGCTTGCTCCCCCAGCACACTGACTGGGGAGCCTACTGACTTCAACTTCTTCACCCAAAAATTGACAAATAAGCACCAGGCATTGACAAGGCCATAACCCACGCATGGCTCTGCCACTGCCATGTCCTTGTGGGTTTGGGACCCTCCATCAACAACCATCTATATGCAAGCCAGGTTTTGTCTAACCAGTGAACTTCTCCAGTACACCAACACTCATTTTCAGCCCCAGTTCTGTAACCCCTGGTGATTCTCACGCCTTGTAATCTTCATTTCAGCAGTTTATCAAAATAAAATGAAATTGCTTAGTACCCTCTTGCCAAATACAGACCGCAGGCCTCCTCCTGAGGTTCACGTCAGGCAAAATGAAATCACAAAAGAGCAGGCATGGAGGGCATGTCTCCCACTGCTGCACAAATTCCATGGTTCAGAGGAATATGGGATGGACAGGAGCTCCTTGGTCCAGCCCCCCACACATCCCATTTGCCCTCCCAAGTGCTCTCAGTTACACTTTACACACACCTCTACAAGCAGCTTGAAGAAAAAGAGTAACAGCAACAATCTATTTATCCCAGCTGAGCAGTCAATCTGCCTCAGAGCATTTCTCCTTTAAAGAAACACCAGTCTGATCCACATCATTTCTGCCTGTTGAATTCAGGCACCAACAAAGAGGTGAAACACAAAGGGAAGGTGGCATCTGCCACACGTGGCCATCAAGGAAGGTTTCCAAGCACGCACATTGCACAGGGCAGCCTCTGAAGCAATGCTGCACACAGGCAGGAGTAGGTGAAGACCTTCCCAGGGGAAGGAAAGGGGAATATTGGGACCCATCCCAGCCTTTTGTTGGCTCAGGACTGTTTGTGTCCAGGGGACTCTGAGCATCACAGTCAGCAGGATTGCTCCTTGCCTAGGGAGCCCAAACCCCCAAATTTTAGCCATTTCAGCCTGCAGGAAAACTGCAGCGTCACCCTATTTGTAATGTCAAAGATTATGAAATTCTGAACATGACCCAACCCCTTGGCTTTCACTATCACCAAGGCAACGAGTGACATCAACTGTTATAACACAAAGGCATCCAGGACCAAACTAGTCCCCAGTCCTGGTTTAGTCACCTTTTATCAGTAAGAATGATTTGGGTTGGAAGGGACCTTCAAGATCATCTAGTTCCAGCCCCCCTGCCATGGGCAGGGACACCTCCCACCACACCAGGTTTCTCAATGCCTCATCCAGCCTGGCCTTAACCGCCTCCAGGGATTGAGGGGGCATCCACAACATCACTGGGAAACCTTGTCCAGTGTCTCACCGCCCTCACAGCAAAGAACTTATCTCCAGCCTAAATCTCCCCTCTTCCAATTTGCATCCATCACTCCTTGTCCTGCCATCCTGGACCCTATTCAAAACTCCTACCCCAGCCCTTCTGGAGCCCCCTGAAGGGGGGATTGAGGTCCTCTGAGGTCCCCCCTGAGCCTTCTCTTCTCCAGGCTGAACACGCCAACTCCTTCAGCCTGTCATCAGAAGGGAGGTGCTCATCCTCAATGAAGATAAATACTTGGGCACGGGGAGAGGAGAAAGAGAAGACTAAGAAAGACTAAGAGAATTATTTGCTCCTGTAAGAAAGCCCCGAGTTTGGTCTAAACTCTGACATTTAAGTTCTCCCTCACTCAGAGAATCTCTGATGTTATTTGGAACCAGGGACAGGCAGCCTGCTGAGACACAGTCACACAGTTTGCCAAATTGTCCAGTCAAAACACAATTTCACTTGTGCCTTTCTGCTTCCAAGACACTCCTGACCCACCTGCAGTAAGTGTGGGTGCTGCAGATCTCTCATGTCCCCCTTCCCCCAGCAAAAAACACTCTCTTAAGCACAACAGAACAAAAACACAGACAGAGCCAGACCACAACAAAAGCAACTGGAGCCTGAGAAGTGAACTCTCCTCCTCTGAGAGAGAACTTCCAACCTTCTCCTCCCACAGGACGAAGTCCAGCAGCCCTCTCTGATGTCTTCCAAACCCTTCTTGACCTTTTAGCATCTTCAGCTCAACCAGTAATGCCTCAAAGTCCCTTACAGAGCCCAGGAGTTAGCCCAAATTCCAGCACCTCCCACCTTGGCTTCCTTTTTCCCCAGCAAACTCCTTTCTAACATCAAGCCCGACTGGTGCTGCCAGCGCAGAAGCAGCTCGAAGCAGCTCTCCACCCCCTCTCCAGCTCCCTCCCACTCCTCTGCTCCAATTTCCTTCTACAGGTTGATTAATACTCATCTCAGCTGATCAGATGTCTGGTAATTCAGGCTTTTACACCGGCTCTTCACCCTCATTTTCATTAAGGCCCAGACATTTTACTCGAAAGCTTTTCACTGACTGCTCCAACTCCTGACATCCCGGCCCATCTATGAGAGGTCCCAGATATAAAATTCACATGTTCTTCAGCTGCCAGAATGGGAATTTGTGTGACAGCACAATTTATTAATTTATTTAATGATCTGAACATCAGCCTGAGTGGATAAAGTGTGCTTTGGCTCCAGAAAGCATCAATGGGGACGGTGCCAAGGGCTGGAACAATAGACTTGGTGGAGAGCTGTGATGCCAGGTACCACCACCCCAGACACAGCAACAAAACATCAACTTTTAGGGGCAAAAGGGAGATTATTTCATGCCAAGCTCCGTGCAAAACCCCCCAAACTAAGTATTTAAACATAAAGTGGTCTATCAGGGCAGATAAATTTTTCTTTTTCATTATTTTAAAAATCAATACAATGAAGCTGAGCGACTTAAGTTCACTGAAAATTACACTTCATGATATTTCTCCATCAACAAAACCCACATCCTATTTTCTCTTTTGAAAAGACATAAAAGCACTTTAAAACCTACTTGAAAACACAATGCTGAAGGAAAACCTAAGACCCAAGTGGCACAGACAAGCTGACAGCCAAATTATTTGCACTTTGCAGATGCAGAATACAAAAGGCAGAGCCCAAAAAATGAACTATTTGAAGAGAGACCATTCGGTGGCTGGTGTTTCTGTGTGAGCACTGTGGAGAAAGGGCAGCAAAAATCAAAGGTAGCTTTACTTGAGATGCTTCACCAGCCTCATCCAGAAGAGCCATTTCCACAGACTTTGCAGTGCTAAAGTCAGGCAACAACCAGCAGCTGGTGAAACCCCTTCCCAGTGTCCTCCAGAGCCCAAAATGTATCACAAATTTCACACGAAAATTCATAATAAACACATTTTGAATGCTTTCCGAGTTCAGTTCCTGATTTTCCTCCTCAAAAAAGGTGGTATAGGTTATCTACCCACAGGTTGGACAGGCTGAGAGAGTTGGGGCTGCTGAGACTGGAGAAGACTTTGAGGAGACTTCACAGTGGCCTCCCAGAGGCTGAAGGGGCTCCAGGATGGAGGAAGACTCTGATGGGGTCTGTAGCAACAGGATGAGGGGCAGTAGCTTGAAACTAGAGCTGGGCAGGGTTAGATGAAACACGAGGAAGAAGTTCTTCCCCAGGAGGGTGAGGAGACACTGGCCCAAGTTGCCCAGAGAGGCAATGGAGGCCCCATCAATGCCTGGAGACATCCAAAGCCAGGCTTGCTGAGGCTCTGAGCAACCTGATCCAGTGCAGGATGTCCCTGTCACTGCAGGGGGTTGGACTCAATGGCACTTCCAACCCAACACACTCTACGATTTTGTGACTCTGAAGTATCCTGTGGAGGTCCTTTTCCAACACAATACAGATACTGACTCTCTCCAATTCATCAGCTGTAAAACAAAGCAGTTGGTGTCAAGCCTAAGACACCCCTGACTTCCAAAACTTCAACAAAGTTTTCAGACCAGTTTTCCTTCTGAATTTCACACTGGACACGATGGTTATGTAGAAGATCTTGTGACAGTGCAACAATAGCAGGGTTGGGTCTCATTGCTTAGGAAAAATGCATATTTTTTGTCTCCCAGACATTTCCTTTCAAAGACAGTGACTAAAACCACACAAACCTATGACTAGTACCTCCAAAAAAAAAAAAATCTTTCCCTTTGAAGCTTATATGAAGAGTCTCTTGCTTAGCCTGAAAAGACCAAAGACTCCTGGCATTTTTGCTTTGAAGAGGAAGAACAAAAACAGCCAGAAAATGCCATTACAAGGCACAGTAACTTTCATGACTTCTTAATTTTGCATAAAAGAGAGAAATCTCTTTTTCAGCCCACCAGCAGCACAGCCATAGGTTTAAGTTCATGTGGATTTTCAAGTGCTACCAGTAAGGTGACATGTGAATCAGAGTGCTCAGGGACTCACACAATCACTCTCACATGGAAATCAAACCAAAACACTAACACAGGCACAATTGTCACCTCTTGACCACAGGAAGAGAGGATCATGGTTTGGGTTGGAAGGGACCTTCAAGATGAGCTAAATCCAACCCCTCTGCCATGGGCAAGGACTCCTCCCACTACATCAGGTTGCTCAATGCCTCATCCAGCCTGGCCTTAAACACCTCCAGGGATTGAGGGGGCATCCACAGCCTCTCTGGGCAACCTCTTCCACTCTCTCACCACCCTCACAGCAAACAACTTCTTTCTTCTCTCCAGCCTAAAAATCCGTTTCAGCGCGAAGTTATCACTTTCCACTTCCCCAAAGCTTTCCAAACTCAGGAAAATCTGCTGTATGTAAGACCTTTAACTGCATTAACTCTTGCTTGCTGGGTGTTGTCACAGCACCAAGAGCAAACTCAAAGAGCAGCAGTCAGATTTCTTTCCCCCCCTGAGGCCATACCACATGCAGCTCACCCCTCAGAGAGCAGGGATAGTCTCTGAGTTTATGACTTTTAGAGTAACTGCTGTGCAGCTGCTCTCACTCCAGAGCATGAGCATCTCATTCCTGCCAGGTTCAGCCTCCTGGAAGGGAGCAGCGGCCCCACGCATCTCAACAAGTCCCAACCCATTCCAGGGCTTCACACACAGCTTTGGAGAACGTTCCTGGTATCGGTTGAGAGCTGGGTATGTTTTTATTTCAAGATGTACATTCTAGAAGCCACTTTACTTCCCTTCACGCCTTTTTACATCTCCAGAAATATCTCAACTCTTACCCTGATAAAGGAGACACAAAGGTGTTACAACCAGCAGCAGAAACAGATTATTTTTGGGAGTAGAAACCTGATACGATCTCTCAGTGTGGGGAAACTTGTCCTTTTCTCTCCACCTCGCCACACTACCCAGCAAATAAAGATAAAAAACAATTCCTTGGGTACAAACAGAAGAGGGAGCATGTAATTTTCCTTTCAGGAAAGAAAAAAAAAAATAATCCAAAACCAAAAAACCCTCACTGTCCCATTAACCTAGTTCCACGCCTAGTAGCGATTTGACTCAAGTCCCATAAGCAAGAGCGTGCCATCACCTGCTACAAAAGGGAGAGCACTTCTGGGCCATCTTCCAAAGGTACATAATAAAACAGAAAAATAACATGGACTAGAAAATTCACTAGCCTGAAAGCTTGTTTTGCTCTCCTGCCTTTGATCCTTTTAATTTTTAAGGACACATTCTATTTTCTTCTTCTTGCAGCTGCTCCACATCAGCGTTTCCTGCTCAGGAGGCAAAACGAAGCTCATGGTTTGGGAAGGAAAATGATAGAAGAGGTTCTTAGAGCTACCCCCAAGTGTAAAGCATGGTGCTGTGAGAAGTCAGGAATGAAATCTGCTTTAAAAAAAGGAAAATTAGTTTCCCCAGTTCCTCCAGACCACGTGGGGTCCACCCACATCTTCACACCCCGTGAGGAACACCAGTTTTCTCCATTCATTCCAGAAAAGCCTCTGCAGCAGCCAGCCAAGGAGCAGATAAAGCTCCCTACTAAAGAAATGCCTGTAAAACAGTGATACTACCCAGCCCTAAATCCCCAGAGTAAAAACTGCAGCAACTCTAATCATATTAGCGGATTTACACACAACTAAACTTGACAGTTGACTAGCCCCAAAATTGCTGGATTAGGGGAGAGTAAGAAAATATAGGTTACCTCTGACTCCTAAAGAGGGATCTTCACTGCTCGCTCTCACTAAGGAATTAAAAAAAAAAATGGAGCAATGGCAGCAGAGACACATCCCAACATTTGCTAAATCTGAGAAAGTGATTTTCACCCCAAAACAATGGGTAAAACCCACACACACAGGTGCAAATCCTTCTACGTTGCGACATCTAAAAAGGGAATTTATTTAGAATCACAGAACACCGAGCTGGAAGGGACCTTAAGCCATTTAGTGCCACCCCTTGCAGTGACAAGGACACCCTACACTAGATGAGGCTGCTCAGAGCCTCAGCAAGCCTGGCCTTGGATGTCTCCAGGGATGGGACTTCCACCAACACTCTGGGCAAAGTCTCCAATTTAAGTCTCATCAGTTTATAGAATCAGAGTGGTTTGGATTGGATTGGTTAAAGATTATCCTGTTCCAACCCCCTGCCCTGGGCAGGGACACCTCCCACTACACCAGGTTGCTCAATGCCTCATCCAGCCTGGCCTTAAACATCTCCACAACCTCTCTGGGCAACCTCTTCCAGTGTCTCACCATCCCATTGATAAAAACCCCAATAATCAGTGCTGCACATAAAATACATATATATTTAAACAGCTAATGTAACTTCCTCCTGCAGACTTCTGCCAGAGAACATCCACAATCATGTCTGCAGATGTGAAAAGAAAATAAGCTCTCTGAGATCAGAGCTCTGGAAGAAAAATTTTCTCCAAGACATTTCATCACAAAAACCTTCCAAAGCTGGTGAAATGACAACTCTGCGCCATAACATGATTAGCTTTTGTCATTAAATAAATTAAAGCTATTTCTGCTTCAAAGAATGCTAAGATGTGCCAAGGTTGGGGAAAATCAACGGGGAGAGATGGCAGAGAGGTCTAAAAGCACTTAATTTTTTGGCAATAGCTTCCCAAACCCCTGCAGGAAAGTCCCCACCAGGGAGGAAGCAGGGAAAGTCACTGCATCTCCAAAGCATCTCTCCTCTTGTGGATACTCCTGAAATGTAGGATCTCCAAGGCTTTAGACACTACTACATGAAAACACTTCTCAGGCAACACCACTGCCCAATTGTTTCCTTCATCCAGCTCTAGAAAGGTCCCCCCTGAACTCAAAAAAATAGAGAGCAAGAGCACCTCCAACCTCAGCTCTGTTCCTACCCCTGCCCCACCTCCAACCTCAGCCACCTTCCCCCATGTGTCCCACCCTCTCGCCTCTCCTACTATCAATGCTCCAAACACCTTTCTCACAAGCATCTGGAAGAGGACACCTGACCATGCTCTTCTCCTCATTGCAGGTCAGACTCAAAGCCACCCAGAAGCCAGACCTGCCTCACGCCAAGTGCAGGGAGGCCAAAGCTACCATCACCCTCTTCCATGACTTCCATGGTCCTCATCGTCAAAATTATAGAAGAGATAAACCCCAGAGAGCATATTGTCTGGAAAAGAGACACTTACAATAGAAGTGGACAAGGAGGGATGGATGATGGTTCCAAACCCAGAGACCCCAATCCTTCAACAAAAGTTGAAGATGTTCTCCTCAGAGAAATTCTTTGACACTTTCTTCTCCAGCTCAACTCTTTGCTCACTACGAGAAGACGTGAAACACCACACACCTAAATCCACTTCAACAGTCTTAATTTAACCAGAAGGTTACCAGCACAGCCTTCCTCCAGCAGCACAGCCCTGGTATGCATCCAAACTGCAGGTGAGCCTTGCCAGAACCTCCCTCCAACTCCACACAGGTTCTTGCATTCCTGAAAGCCATCCTGGATTTCTCTGTGCTCTCCTGGGCTTCTGGGGAGCTAATCACATCCAGGAGATGCAACCCAACAGAGCAGGAACCACTACAGTGCATCCTGAAAGGGACTTAAAGCAGACTCAGATAAAGCAACTCAGTAAAGCCAAAACAGACACTCTAGTAGAAACACAGTCACCAGAGAATGGTTTGGGTTGGAAGGAACATTCAAGATCATCCAGTTTCAAACCCCCCTGCCATGGGCAGGGACACCTCCCACCACACCAGGCTACTCAATGCCTCATCCAGCCTGGCCTTCAACCCCTCCAGGGATTGAGGGGGCATCCACAGCCTCTCTGGGCAACCTCTTCCAGTCTCTCACCACCCTCACACTAAAGAACTTCCTTCTTAACTCCAGCCTAAATCTCCCCTCTTCCCATTTGCATCCATCACTCCTAGTTCTGCCATCCTGGACCCTATTCAAAAGTCCTACCCCAGCCTTTCTGGAGCCCCCTGAAGAGGGGACTGAGAAGCTCTTCTGAGGCTCCCCCTGAGCCTTCTCTTCTCCAGGCTCAACAACCCCAACTCCTTCAGCCTGTCCTCAGAAGGGAGCTGCTCCAGCCCTCTCACCATCTTCATGACCCTCCTCTGGACCTGCTCCAACAGCTCAATGTCCTTCTTCTGTTGAGGGCTCCAGAACTGGACACAGTAACTCCAGTTGGGGTCTCACCAGAGCCCAGTAGAGGGGCAAAATCCCCTCCCTTGCCCTGCTGGCCACACTTCTCTTGATGCAGCCCAGGATTGGGTTGTTCTTCAGGGCTGCAAGTGCACAGTGTTGGCTCATGTTGAGTTTCTCCTTCACTGACACCCCCAAATCCTCTTCAGGGCTGCATTCAAGCCACTCTCCACCCAGCCTGTATCTGTGCTTGGGGTTGACCCAACTCAGGTGCAGGACCTTGCACTTGGTCTTACTGAACTTCAGTTATGGGGATGACATCAGCAAAACCCAAGTTTCCACACAGAGTGGCGATGCACTTCACACACAAAATCCCCAAATGCTGACTGTTCTGCTTTTCAGAAACAGAACTGATGTCAGGGGAAGAAACGAAACATTTTACAGAACCAGCTGCTAAAGCCCATCCTGAACCCACTGCAGTCATCTGCCAAATGCTCAGAAACACCCAACCCCACACTGAAACAGCCACAGAGAGATAAAAGGGTCATGTTTACACAGAGACCATGGATAAGCAGGAAGCTCAACTACCTCCAAACTCAAGGAAGTTTGGAAAAGGAAACAAAACTCTCCTGCCACCAGCCCAGAGACTGAGAAGGCTCTAACGTGGCTCCAAGAGAACATTAAATTAATATTCAAGAGTCAGCAGAGATCCAAAGCCACCTGAGATCAACTCAAACCAATGTCATCTTCACCCATCTCTGGGCTGTGAAGCAACTGGGGGCCTAGTTATATCAATCCCCAAATTTATTCACAACATGGGGATGTTTTCTTAAAGATCACCTTATCATAACACACATAAAAAATACTTTCAAGAGGGAGCACAAGGGAGAGCAAAGAACCTCAGTTCCAAGCATGGAGCTCTGTGCTAAACCCACCTTTGTTATTTTCAGGCTTTATGGACAAAGTCTCACTATGGAGTGAGGCACTTCACCTGGGACTCACTCCTCAAGAGCCCAAAAGCCAAAGGCAAGGTGGGCAGTTGGGGATTTATCACGGATAACATCCCTCCACATGTCACTGCACAGTGACACAGTAACACCCTACCAAAAGAGGGTCAGAAAGGGAAGATTTGTCCACAGCAACAACTTTTGGGCACAGTTTCTTTCCCCAGTCAGGTTTGACCAAACATTCATTGAACATCCACCACTACCAGAGCTGCCACATTACCCCAACTCACTTTTACACAGAAAATTTACTTTTAAAAGCCACTGCATCAGGTAACTTTTCAAAGCTCTGCCTTATCCTACAGCAGCTCTGGTAACGTGACAGAATGAAACCCCATCAAGAAATTCATGTCCATCACTCTCCAAATTAATTTTCTTTCCAAGAAGGGTTTCAAAATTCCTTCATCCCCTTGGATTTTTCTTTTCTCCAGCAAATCCCAATGAAGCAACGAGCTCTTCTACCTGCACTACTCGCTCTCACCACGCTCTCCTTTTTTTCAATCATGCATATAACCATTTCATGTCATCAAGCACTAAAACCACACGTGTTTCCAAAGACAAAGCTCACCTGGCAGAAGATTTTCTAGTTTAAAAAAGCCCAAGTCGCAGCTTCAATCTATCTATTAATGCATAATAACAATCCTACACGTGGGACATATAAAACCCTGCACTGCCAGAAGATCTCATGGTGCTCTAGGTGGGAGCTGCCAGGAGAATCCTGCAACGGGGCTTTATCTGCTGTGGGAGTAACGCTGGGATCAAAACAGAAAGGGAAAGGAAAAAAAAATATAAATAAAGGAACCAAAACAGTGCTAAAAATAAGGCTGAACTCAGATGACCCTCCGCACACCAGTAAAGCAGAGATGAACTCTGCTCCTCAAAAAAGGTCTTAAAAAAACTTACAGCTTTTATTTACACACACAAGTTTTGGCAGAGGAGAAAAAAAAACCCAAAATCCTGCGAGGATACCTGAATACAGCTCCAGAACACATGGGATGAGTCCAAATTATAAGGTCAGATTATTAGTTTAAAAAGCTAAGTTGGTAAAACAAGGTGTGTTTTTAAAGTGGGCATGGATATAAATAATAATTACTCATTTTAACCTACTCACCTCTGTATTCCATTACATTTCCCTCCTACAAACCATCACATCTCCCTCCTGCTCTTCCTTCCTCTGTTCCCCCCCCCAAAAATAACTTTGGTGAGGAGAGAAGAAAGCAAGTTTTCCTCTGGGAGGCTGGAAACAAAACCTCACAGGGGGTAAAATTGGGAACCCCAGTGGCCTTAGGTGTTGAGCTGGGTCCTGGTAATGGGACACGTTGCCACATCTCCAGCTCTTTTGGGGTCTGGCCCTTCCTTTCAAGGCTTCTTCCTTTCAGGTTGAGCCTCGAGGTAAATCCTACCTCAATCCTACCAAAACCAACAGCATCCTCCTGCCTTGGCACGAGCAAATTTCCACCAAGCCTCACCTTTGGCCAGGTGGGAGAAGCTGACTGAGTTTTGAACACTGACTGGGAAACGAAATGCTTCAGAAAGTCCAGCACCCTCCTGATCCTAGACTCGGGCAAACTTCAAGCATCCGGTTTCCCAAGGAAAAATTAAAAAAAACAAAACAATCCTCTTTCCAGGGAGTTTTTTTCTTTCCAGAGAAACCCAGCAGATACTCCTTGGGTGATGATGCCACCAGAACACTTGGCACATCACTCAAAAGCCAGTGAAACCTGCCCTGAGCAAGCAACAGTTCCTTCCCACCACCTCGCTGACTCCAGCGTGATAGCACCTTCCCACTTCTGGCTTAGTTCCCTTTTTTTTTTTTAATTCCTTCCCCTAAATACAGCACATGCTGGTTTGTCTTTTCCCTAAATTAAGGCGTTACCAAAGAGCAGTCAAAACCCACCCGGTTTTGCAGAGCCCTTTCCCCCGCAGCACCCTCCAAAAACCTTCCCAGGTTTAGGGTTTGGCTTTGTTTTTTGGGTTTTTTTTTTCCTTTCACTTGACTCACACAAATGTGAAACGTCAACAGTCCCATGATTTAAGCAGCGGTATTTGTGGCCGGGGCAAGGAGGATTCTCGCCGGAAGCCGAAGAAAACAATGGACCTTCCAACTGGTTATAAAAAAAAAAAAAAGGGCTCGCTCTTCCCACCTCAAAAACGAAAGTGAGAGCAATAAAACGCATTATAGCCCGGGAACGCGGTTCTTGAAGAGCACAGACACCAACCCACGGCTGAAACTGCCCTCAAAACAAAACCAAAACAAAACCATTTCCACCTTAAAACAAAACCCGCGTCCCCGCCACCCATAAAGAGCAAAACACGCTCCTGCCCGGCCCGGCAGATAACACGCCGGTGGCATTCACTCCGCGGGGTTTAACTTCACCACTCTTCTAAAAATAAAACTATGGGGAGGGGGTGGAGGAATAAAAAAAGAAGTAATTCTCCTCGGAAAAGGGGTGGAAATATCTTGTGGGGGGTGGGGTGAAAGTGTGAACCCCACTTTGCTGCTGATCCTGCAGCGTTTCCCCTCCGGCCGCGGGGCCTAGCACGGCCCCAGACCTTTAAAAACATTGGCAGCAGCCGCCGGCCTGGCTCTTTGTAGCAGTTTTGGGGCCTTTTTGGGGCACCGGGAGACTTTAATTTTG
>VZTY01021110.1:0-10642 GCA_013400935.1 Turnix velox
CTTTCTCCTTTCTTTAGTGATCCAGCTTCTGAGAGATTTGATACAGATTCACTTGCAGTTTTTGAAAGGTTGCTAATGTGAGGAGGAGTTGAATGTTCCTTAGCAGCAAGTTGGGAAGTTTTCTGTGGGATTCCTGAAGGAGGAAGGCCAGCAGGAGATGAAGACACCATACTAGCAGTTGATGTGGAAGTTGGGGATGTAGCTCTAGAAGCATGAGCTGTCTGTGTACCGTTGGCTTCATCTTCTGTCAGCACTTTCCTTGTCAATTTTGATGGTCTTGTAAATATTCCCCTCAAAGGTTCACACTGGAAGTAGCGAACTCCAGCCACAGAGCCATCATTCTTACCAATGGGTTCATCTAGAACAATCCCTGCCCATTGTCCTGGAGCAAACTGTGTCTCACCAAGGAACTGAATAAAGCCAGGTTTATTTCCATTGACCCAAACACGTTCCCCAACTCTGAAATCATCCACAAATTCCTCATGTGTATCTGCAGTGGTTGTGCTTGAGGCCTTTTCACTGGAAGCTGCCTTTTCTGCTGGAGCTGGAATCAAAAAAAGAGAAAAAAATTAATAGCCCAGAAAGCATCATTGCTCAGTTTCAGTGTAACAAGCATTTAAAAAATCATTATTTTTATAAATGAAGCTCACAATTTCATATTTTCTTATTTATGAAAACCCTCATCTCTGGAATCCAATTATATATAATCTGAGGTGAGAGACACTGTGTTATTTTAAAGTAGGTTTTGGTATAAATCGTGTGAAGGTTACTAGTCCTACATCTAATCATTTTCATCATGACAAGTTTTTTTTTTCCCCCAAGGTGAACTGCCTGATCATTTGTTAAATCAGAACTAGAACAAGTAACACCTGGTGTAAATAGTAAAAATAGTTTACACTAATAATTTTCAACTACTCTTTGTTAGAGATGAACAAGGAAAAAGTTATTTAAATATTCCCTACCAGCTGCAACAGATGCAGGAGCTTTCAGCAAACTACTTCCATGCTTGAGAGTCTTTGAAGGAGCTTTAAGTCCACTTGGTTTTAACATACTCATCTTCTTGCTGTTAATCCTCTTCTTCTGCAGCAACTATCTTTTTCCAAACATGGATAAAATATATTGTTCTAGTTTTTCCACCTCTGGAATAAACCTGCATATAAAAATATTAGCCATTAGACATGAAACAAGCATCACTCTTAACTCCTGCAGAAGAAATTTCTGCACAGACACACAGTCTGTGTATTAATGCACAATGAAAGGTGCTTTACAATAACAAGCAGAAGCTTTTCCCAGAACAGCATTTCCCAGTCTTCCTCCTTTGAAGGCCACTTCCTATTAAAAGGCACCAAGTTGGAATCTAAAAGATCAAAATAACTCACTTCACTAAACTTTGCTGTGTTCATCCTGAGCTTTAAACAAGAAGGTTATTTTAAGAAAGAAAAAAAATCAAAGCCCTTAACAATATTATGCATAGATAGAGCAAATCTACATGCCTTACTGTTTACACACACATTTCTCAAGTGTTGCAACATCCCAGCAAAAACAACTCAGGACTCCAAAACTAACTAACTGAAAGAAAAATCAAGAGGACCAGGAACTTGAGGATAAAAGGAATGAAGTTTTCAACAACTGGAAAAATAAAGACTGACCAACAGAGTCAGACTATGACAACCAAGAGGCAAATATCCACCTTGGCTGTATGTGATCTTTCAGATCACAAGATCTGCTGGCTCACAGTCCCCAGCACAGTGCCCCAGCTCTGCTCTTCCAGAGAGAGGAGGAGGGACTCTTCCTTCCCTGGGTTGCTAGGATAGAGTGCTGCTCCAACCTGGAAGCCACTATAAGCTTTTCAGGGAAGGGAACCATGTCATGAGGGTTTTGCCACAGAAGACATCTTCCTTCCTATTACAAAAGCTTTAGAAGGGCTCCTACATCTATGATGAAAAAACCTTTTTTTTTTCTTTTCTTTCTAAAATATGAATTGAAAGCTCACTGTCAAGTGACTGCCCTCCTCCCCCATCTTTGAAAATATAACTGTTCTACATGAACACAGCTAGGGTATTTGCTTAGCTTTATATATAAGGCAGTGACAGAACAGCTATGCCCATGTAAAAAAACCCCAAAACATATACATCTAGGCAAACACCCCAAGAAAAAAAAATAAATAAAAGGAAACAGACATGTAGCAATAGAATGCTTTCTCAACTGTTTGCTCAGGACACAACAAACAAGAACTGCAAAACAGGTCTCACTCTGTCCTTCACTCTGTGTTGTGGTCCCCACCAGGACACACAGAAGCAGTGACAAACTCCAGATTGTCCCAAGACACCATGAGCAGTGCCAAGGTGGGTGTATGGTAGGTTTGAAAACAAGCCCCAGTGCAGGAGAGGTTTCTGTGCTACAGGAAGGAAGGCTAAGGAGAAGCCAGCCCTGTCTTTCACCTACCAGAATAAATTTTACTCCTCATACATTATTAACAGCCAGCACATTAGTGCTCCTAAAAAAATCAATTCACTGTGATAACACACACAAAAAAAGCCAAACTAAAACAAAAATCAAACCTCTCAGGCACAATGCTCTGTGAACCTAAGTAACACAGCAATACATCTCTTAGGCTATCTCAAGATCAGCCCTGCCAAATTCAAGCCATTTTCTAAGGAATATGCAAAAATGTAAGGCTTTAAAAAGCACTTTTTACCACCCTGGCTGCATGTTTATGATGTAAGTTATGGCTCCATGAAAACCCCAAAGCAGCAATGTGAAGATCATTGAACATTTCTTCTAGCATTGCCTGAAGAATGTCACCCATCTGCAGTTATGGGTGCTGAAGAAAAGGATTTCTCCACATTTTTACAAGATATAAGATGGTTTACTATTTATTTTTAAGTCAGAGCTTTCATATTAATGGATGTGAAAGCAGAGTTAGCTTTCTAAAAATCAAAGCAGAAGGACAGGTATGAAACATGACTAAGCCATGCAAGAACTGAGAGTCACACCATTATACTCAGAACTAGAGGATGACACAAGATGTCACTTTGGACACAGCAGGAACACTGTCCCATTTTTTCCACCTCATACTACATACCTTCCCTCCCTGCTCAATCCCAATGCATCATCTGTCTTCATATTTTGATTCAGGAGGCAATCTAGGAAGCCAGAATCCACAGTATCCCACTACTTCTTTCTATACTACCTCTTTTCTTTGCTCCCCAAGAGCACTCCAAAATCATACAGAAAGTAACCTGCTATATAATGCAAAACCAGGCATATTTAAAAGAAAAAAAGGACAACTGAACACTAAATTACACCCTAAAATGACATTCTGCCAGTTTCAAATAATCATTTATTAATAGAGGTTTAACAAGCATCAGCTCAACAGCCAGATCGAATGTTCTAATACTGCATTTCTTGGCTCAGGGTACTCATTCATATTTTAATCTTGCTCCCCTCAGTCATGGCTTATATATTTGCTGTGTCATTTGCTTTTCTCAACATACAGGCCTTTAATGAGGCCAGAAGTAACACAATCCCTCATGCCCTCATTTTGGGAGTTAGTCAAACTGTAGTTTAATTTAAAAAACTACTATAACACGAGGAACACATTTGGCCAAATTACTGCCTTATTACAATAGTGAAAATGCAACTTTTGGCCTTAAGCAGAACTTCGTGGTTGCATTTCCTAATCAAATTCATAAAACATGGAAATTTGCATCAAGTGGTTCAAAATATTTTGCACTCCAGCATTTCCCAGCAGGCTCTACATGTCAGTCACCTCATTCTAGCCATGGTAAATCAACTCTCTGAACCTAATGCTCATGGACTTGGTGTAAATTCAGCTCCAAAGCATTTACTGGATGAGCAACAAGCTCAGACAGCACAGGGGGCATTTGGTAACAAAGCAAGTCACAAATAGCAAATTATTATGGCACTGGTGTAACAGGCTCCGCATAATCACTGTTAAAACAAATTGATTATCTGAGTGTTGCTTGAGAACTCAACTGTGCTGCTCAGTGATTAGACTTGGTGATTACACAGGCATCTTCAGGTATCATTCAAGTTGAAAATGAACAGAATTCAAAAGCAGATTCACGCCTAAAACTGAAAGCAAGCAGAATTAAGAATTTATTATTTCAATAAAATAAGGGTTGGCATTTTGGAATCTAGGTTTGATTACTCATTCAGCACATAGCAATTAAGAGAGAGGGAGCATCTAAAATATTACTTCAGTTTTATTTCCCAAAACCCATTGAATTTTATGTCAATTAATCAAGGACACAATGATCTGAATATATTTTTCAGGTACATCAATACCATAAGGAAAGACAACAAATCAATACCCATCATTAAATTCAATGTTTGTCATGCTAAGTGCCATCAGATCATATTTACCTGGCTTACTACATGCTCTGCTTGGTGCCAGAATCAAAATATATGGGCTGCTACATGCCCTTCAAATCAATGCTTTGTGAAGGTAGAAAAAATTTTGCATTTAAAACTCACGTGATCAACTGGGGAAAAAACAAAAAAAAATCCAGACCTGGATTTCTAGCTTGCAGGTACTGAGACAAGGAATAGAAATTCAATAAGAAAATGAGCAATAATGTCCCTTAGCTTGTAAAGGACTGTTCTTCTTACAACACTCTACTTCAGCTCCTTCCAGCACAATTCCAATTAATGAATTCTAGAGAGGTAAACCCTTCACAAAGGCAAATATCCATCATGAACCACAAAGGCTCAAGTTTCCCATATTGTGTTCTTAACATAAGCACAAATTTTCTAAGAGACAGGTTCTTTAAGAAGTGCATCTCTGTTTATTTTTACTAGGCATAATTATAAAATTCATGGTATGAAAGCAATCCTTTGCTCTTCTGAAGTGTCTTCAGAGTCACCACCTGCATTTATTGTTACATGTAAATTTTAATGTGCTTTTAGTCTAACTCAAAATACACTTCTGCTGTCACAAAAATACAAACCCAAAAGCCTGTAATAAATTGGGAAGCTTGCCTGCTGGTATGACACAGCTCTTTTGACAGCATCAGTGACTTGATGAACAGAACTTGAAACAAAGACTGGCTGACACATTACTTGAGCTGAATCATTATCTATGCAATCACTAGCAAAGATTCTCAAAAATCTTCCAACTCTGTTTCAGGGGGCATTTGTTTAGATAAACATTACTTAGTCTGAAGCAACTAGTAGGTTTGGCAAAACAAAGACACCCAGAGGATATTCAAAACAGACCTGACACTGCAATGCAAACACTATGCCTTGTCATCACTCATCCCACTATCAAGAAACCATCACACCACAGCGTAAGATATATCCCCAGAAATAGCTACTGGTTTTCTCTACTTCAAAGAGTGAATCTCTGTTGCCTTAAAAACTCCAAAGACACTCTTGCTTTCTTGTTTGCTTAGAGAGACCAGAGAAGAATGGAATTTATTGTTTGGGAACTGATCCAAACACCCCAAAATCACAGAATAGCTTCGGTTGGAAGGGAACTTCAAGATCATCGAGTCCTAACCCCTGCCATGGGCAGGGACACCTCCCACTACACCAGGTTGCTTAGTGCTTCATCCAGCCTGGCCTTAAACACCTCCAGGGATTGAGGGGGCATCCACAACCTCTCTGCGCAACCTGCCCCAGGGTCTCACCACCCTCACAGGAAAGAACTTCTTTCTTATCTCCAGCCTAAATCTCCCCTCTTGCAATTTGCATCTATTACTGCTAGTCCTGCCATCCTGTACCCTATTAAAAAGTCCTACCCCAGCCTTTTAGGTATTGAGAAGCCACTAATAGGTGGCTAATAGGCCTGAGCCTTCTCTTCTCCAGGCTGAACAACCCCTTCAGCCTGTCTTCAGAAGGGAGGTGCTCCAGCCCTCTCATCATCTTCATGGCCCACATTATTCCATCCCTCATTAAGGATGTGACTGATCTAGAGCTCAACCAGCAACTTCAGATTTGTTCCTTAAATGAGACAGTAGATGCTGTACTTTCATATGACAGAAGTGACCTGAACTATTTTCCAATCTAGTTCATAGATCCGTAGAGGATTTGAGACCAAAGAATTCTGGATTATCTTTCAACATCAGGGCTTTTATGGTAGCCAGGCCTGCACACAAATCTGTGTTTCTCCTTTGATTTTTCAACCTGCTGGCTCATTTCAACTAAACAAAAGGCAGATTTCTAAAACCAAATATTGTATTCTTACAAGTTTTACAGAAGCAGGACAACCAGTAGGAGGGAGAGTTGTGGTCAAATTGTTTTCTGTTTCTCACTATGACTTTAGACTAGATTTTTAAAGTAAAATGAAAAAAATCCCAAAGTATTGCTATCAGTGTACTTGGTAGTAGCAAATTATCAGCATGTTTAGAGATGATCTATAAAATCTGATATTTAAGAAGGACATCATTATGAGATGCAAATCCACTGACATTTTGTGACATTCCTGAGTTTGGTAAATATGGTTATTTTTCTGCCATGGAAAGGGTAGAATATTCTACAAACTAGATAACAGGATTCTTTCTGCTTGAGAAATGGAAAAGGCAGGCTAAGTGCCTACAACTGAGAAACTCAACTAAGAATAAGATGATTCTGATGAAAGATAGTAAGAGGCTTAGGACCTCAAACCATCAGTGGGATATTACAGCAATGCTTTGAGGAAGGCAATTTATTAAAGCTTCTGCTCTGATTATGGATTTGAATTCTGCATCAAGGACATTTTAATTAACCTCATTTTACCTTTATCTCGCTGTGCTCTACCACTGAATTACAAAGATTTCAACAGCTGAAAGCAAAGCAAAAGCTAGAGAGGACAAATGTAACAGTAAAAAGGTTATTTTGGGCTAGCAATTTGTGAATAATTATTTCCTCAATCTATGCTGCTATTTCTAAACACCTTTTTTACAGATATTCTCATCCTTAATTAATGAGGAAGAGCTGATACCTGTTAAAAAGCTCTAAAAAAACTCCCAGAAATTAATGGTGCAAACTCTTAACACTTGGATTTGCCACTGCACACACATGTTATTAAAAAGCCACTGCTATGGTCTATTAAAAGATCAGGAAGCACATGATCTTCCTGAGCACACATCATTCTCTACAGAACAAGCCAAGGATTAAGAAGTAGAAGTTTTCAACCAAGAAAGTATGTAATTGTCATCTTTTCTTTTAAGCCCATTATCAACACTTCATACTTTTCCAACTTTTTTCCAAGGAAATTCTTGCTTTTTTCCAAAGCCTTCCCTTTTAGTAACAAGAGGAGTGAGTTGTTTGACTGTCTACACTGACTTCTGGTGATAATGCACTTCAACCATCTCCAAAAGTGCATTCAATCAAGAGAAACTATAATTCTGGAATAGCAGAACATCAGGTTTAAGTTACTTGTAATGTAGCTTCAAGGAAAATTTGAGAAGGAAAATACCACCTTTTATCCACTTCAAAACTTCTCCCCACTACAGTTACAGCTGAAGCAAAGATGCTGCTCTTTAGAGTAAGGATTTAATTTTGATAGACTTGGCTGAAACTGTTTCACACTCTTTTGAAAACATCAAGTCAGCAATCCCTTTTTAGCTGTCCATGTCCCCAGCCTTTTAAATTAGCACCATGACTGCTACACAGCTGGCAGAAAGTACAAATACAGGACTTAGATAATAAATACTGCTGTGACTGAGTGGACGCTGCTGTCAAGCAGAATGAGAGAGGCAGATAAGCTAACTCCACCAAATACTGAGTTTTTCTCTCTCTGTCCTCCAATTTCCCTTCAAAATAAAGTAGAAATATAGTTAGTAAGATTAGGAAAATCAGGTATACTGAACAGATTTAATGGTGTTTCTCCTTGAAACAAGAGAATGAACGTGTGTCACATGAATTAAAAGAATATTTGGTAATATTTGCCCAAAAATCTTCTGAGTTTGTATGCACCATGTGCAAAAATCAATTTCTGTAGAGGACAGACACTTGGACAAGCACAGACACATCAGAAGACGATTGAAATCACTAAAGAGCACGCAGCCAACAGAGCTGGCTTCAGTTTTGTGGGTCAAGAAGAAGGGGCTGGTTGCTCCAGCATGGAGCTGAGGGCAGCTGAGATTGCAGCTAATGCAGTATATAATTGCCTTTCACTAAATAACAAAACACCATCCATCTGAGGCATTTCTAAACATGCCAGTCCAATACGGATTCCAGTGTGTTACTCTTCATACATGCCAGCAGAGCCAGCAGCCCCGAAGGGATGCCAAGAGATTAAACAAGAGCTGCATTCATTCACGGCCCCATCATGTTCAAACATTAGGAAAAAACTTGCATTCAACATACAGAGTTAACACTTGACCCCAGGATTTCATAGAGGAAAAGAAAAGCAGCCCTGAAAAAATCATATTGGCAAGACAGATGGCTCTATTTCCTTGGAAGAATAGTCTGGTTTGAAATATTGTCAGTCATTCCCCAAGAAAAACTTCAACGGGGATAAAAGGATAAAGGGAGGAGCACTGAGCTGAATAAATAAAGGCTGTCCTGGATATTCACATTCACAAGGTGACAGAGAAATTCAGCCTTGGAAATCTACAGGAGCTCTACAGAGTCACAGCAATCAGAATCTATTAGCACTCTTCCTTCCTTCCTTCCTCCTCTACAATCAAATAAGGAAAAGAGCTTATTTATTTATTTTCTTCAGCACACCTCTGTGATGATACAAGACAGATGCTTTCCTGCTACTCTAGAACATGGAAATAACCTCTTTAAAAGAAACCATAAAACACACATTAACTTTTTGACAAATAAAATCCTCCCTATTTAAAAGAATCCATAAAACACACATTAATTTTTTGACAAATAAAACCCCCCTTCTTTAAAAGAAACCATAAAACACACATTAATTTTCTGACAAATAAAATTTCCCCTATTTAAAAGAAACCATAAAACACACATGAATTTTTTGACAAATAAAATTCCCCCCTCTTTAAAAGAAACCATAAAACACACAATTTTTTGATAAATAAAATCCCCTCTCTCTCTATCCCTAAAGATACAAGCATTTAAGGTCACATTTCCAAGCATTTCTCTCCAGCCAACACCTTCCTCTACCTTCAGTGCACTTTACTCCACAGAATCTAGTGTATACTTGGAAAAGAATCCTTAACTCTTGTCATTTTAAGCCAAGAATTGATAATCCTCCGCACATTTTTCAGTCATTCTGCATTCCATGTGTAAATGAAGAAGTTTTGTCAGTACCTGAGGAGTTACACATTCCTTAGACTAAGATACGCTGCTGCTAAGGGGAGGGAGAAGTTATTTATTTTTCCCCTGTGGTATCTAATTTGCTGTCACATTACACGTGGTAGCAGGTGCAGGCCGACACACACTTCAGGAAAAAAAAAAAATCCCTCTCTGACATTGCCAGGTTCAGAATTACATGCATATTTCTGCCCTTTAAATGAAATTCTCTGCAAGGCAGCACGTGGCATGAAAGGCATTTCCTCTTCTTCTTCCTTCTCCTTCCGACACGTCAATACAGATCCTCACATGTCTGAAAACCTTGCTGCTCAAAGATCCCAAAGCAACCTGTGGACTTCCATAAAACCCTACCCTTGGCCAGGTGAGCAAGAGAAGGGGTGGGGAGGAAAGAGTTTTCATTCCATAATGTTTTTAAATCATCAAAACATGCAGACACAGACTAGATTCTCTTTCCCTGTCCTACAGCTTGGACGAGGTGGGTTTTGGGGCACCGGTTTTTGCTTGTTTTGCTTTGTTACCTTTTAAAACACAGACAAGCAAAGATGTTACAATAGAAAGAGGAAACTAACTCCTGATTTTAAGGCAACAGGAACCACATTAACATGCGAGTAACAGCCACAATTACCTTGTGCCCCATGACAGCTAAGGCAGAGAATAGAGAACATGGCATCGCCTTAGGGATATAGGACACAGCAAAAGGAGCTCCAAGCCTTTGCCCTGGGGTCACACAGGTCCTAAAACCCACACTTATGGGGCTCAGACCCCTTTTCCCCCCTTTTTTTTCCCTCTGCCTATGGCAGGGGGTTGAAATTGGATGATCTTTAAGGTCCTTTCCAACCCCAACTATTCTATGATTCTATGGGCAACTTGGAAATGTGGGCTTCACCTACCTGAAAATGCCTCAAGGGTGGGAGGAGTTGAGGTAAAACTAATGGTGGAAAAAAAACTCCGAAAAGGCCAAGGGGTGAATTGAATGGTGAATTATAAGCCAAATCGTTAATCAGTAAAACACTACGAGGCGCATGATGCTGGTCGGGGTTTTCCATGAGGTTCTCAGCCCCTTTTCCCCTTTAGTCACCTCGATCTAGGAGACACCGGAGCGGAGTTGGGCGACAGCACATCCCCCTCAGGGCAGGACGGGAGCAGAGACCGCATCCCACACCTCACCGGCCACCGGCCCCGACAGACCCCCACACACACCACAGGGTGCTGCCACCTCCGACTTCACCGAGGCCCCGTTCGCTTCCGTCCAACGGCGACGGGAGAAGCCGCAGAAGAGTAGTATAAACCCCAACACGGGGCTCGGGAACCAGCCAAACCGGCTGCTGTCACGGCGGCCCGGGCAGGCCGGCGGGGGGGAAGCACCGGCACGCGTGGCGGAGGCCAACAGCTCCCTGAGGGGGGAAGG
>VZTY01021110.1:10699-25148 GCA_013400935.1 Turnix velox
TCTTTTTCTTTCCCACCACCCGCCCCACAGCCCCTCACGCCCCTCAGTGCCGCTTCCTCGCCGCCCTCACAGCGCGGTGCCCGGCCGGGAAGCGAAGGCCCCGAGGCCGCTTCCCCTTTCCCTCAGACACCGCCGCCACCACCCTCCCCTCCGCCGGCCCCAAGCGGCGGCCTCACCGTTGCAGCCTTCAGCTCCGCGCCGCCGCCAGCGCCGGCCACAGCTCCTGCTGCTGCCGCCACCGCCTCTTCTTCCCTCCTCCTTCTCCTCCTCCTCTGCAGCGGCGGCCGCACCCCCCTGGCTGTCGGGGGGCGGAGCGGGGAGGGCGGGCGACGTCTGCGCCCGGCGGGGCCCGCGGCGGCGGCGTGAGGCGGAGACTGCAGCAGCGGGAACCGCGCCTTTACCGCGCTCCTCCGCGCTCTCCCTTTTCCTTCTCTCTCCCTTTTTTTCCATTCTCTTTGTCTTCCCCTTCTTCTGCTATGTTCGCCTTACACCCGGGGAGTGCGATGAAGGGAAGGGGAAGGTGAGGTTTCCCCCCGCCCCGGTCTAACCCTGCCTGGGAAGGGGTCGCTGGGGCGGGCGCTGCGGCAGCGGGCGGGTGTGAATGGGGATGGATGGGGTGGGTAGAAAAAGAAGGGCGGTGTATGAGTAACTTTGCGACGTGCTGCTTCACACCATTTTCCTTTTGTCCCACAAAACCTGCCCTACAAAAGTACCGGCGGTTTTTATTTTGTTGGCCAAGCAACGCGTTGGAAACCGCGGCTGAAGTTTGAACGGGGGAAACGGCAGCTTCCCGGCGGGCGCCATCAGCCAGCGATTTAACACCCGCTTTTCAAGGCTGTTGGTAACATCGCTCTCGCTTTACCCCTTCACAAAAAACTAAAGCCAGAAGTGCTGAATTCATCACAAAGCCGGGTCCCGGTTGGCGGTCTCGTAGCTGATTTGGTTTGTGCATGAGGTCGCTGGAACAAAAGGGTGATGAGAAAGCAGTTCCATTGCCCCACTGCAGTCCTTGTGTTTCACGCTGGCCGCTTTTTCTTTGATAAAGCACAAAATGGAGTGACGTGGGAGCCTTCCTCCCCCCCTAAATAATGGATTTCGACTAGATCAGCATTTAGCACCCGTTGTTAGGATTTCACTTCCTGCACGTTAAATAGAATCTCTTATCCTGGCCATTAGATGCTGAAATATATACTGGAATCCCTGTGCAGGCACCCTCCTCCCTCCCTGGGGCATCTGATAAAAGTTTTGCTGAACAAGGACTTCAGAATTTCAATATCGGGTTGCATTTGGAAGTACGGAGGCAGCAAAATGCTTGAAACAAAAAAAAAACCACCACAGCCCTAGGCATGGAAATTATACTTCACACAAAATGAGGAATTAGGGTGAAAAGCAGAGAGAAAACTTGCCCAAGATGTTTGATGTGGCTTGAGAGCTACCATTGTGAACTTTTGTAGATCTGAGACTCCTGTATCAGTTTGATGCTGATATAGAATGTGTCTAAATATGTGATTTTCCTTCATGAGTTTCATTTTTTGTCTCAGGGTTGGCAAGTGGGGGCTGTTTTGTGCACAAAGTTAAAAGTTTTCATAAGCAACATGAAAGTGATGTCTCTGGTACACAGCAGGACAACCACAAGCCACCTTATTCCTAAGATAAACACCCTGATTGATCTGGGTGTTCCTGCTCCAGCAGGGGGACTGGACTAAATGATCTCTCCAGACCCCTTACAATCCCTGACATTCTGTGTAAGAATATGTTGTAAAGTCATAATTATGTTTTGGGGGGTGGGAGAGGATGAGTCAGAGACAGGAACTGGTCCCAATCCCTGGAGAAACCACAAACAGGATGGATTTAATGACATGGTCATTATTGTGTGACAATTGGACACTTCCTAGACTTCAGCTAAATACAGGCACCAAGGATGTAGGATTTTTCACCTTGTACATTTAGCTGTGATCCAACAACTGAATAAAAACCTTTTCTTTAGCACTTGGTGCTCTCAGTGAGAGCAAAAAACCTTCAGCTTTGCTTTGCTATAGGTGAGAATTTACGTAAGTGATAGAGTGATTTGTATGGTTCCATCTTCTTTCATAGGCTGTGGTTTCTCAGCTATCTGTGGAATGAAACATGGTGGACAGTTAAGTTCCTTGTTTCCTATGGATTACTTCCTACAGATTACTGCTGGAGCAGGAACACCCAGATCAGGTCACACAGGAAGGTGTCCAGGTGGGGTCTGAATGTCTCCAGAGAAGGAAACCCCCCCCACACCCTCTCTGGGCAGCCTGGGACACTCTTCTCTCACCCTCACCCTGACAAAGTTTTTTCTCATGCTTCTGTGGAACCTCCTGTGTTCCAGTTTGCACCCACTGCCCCTTGTCCTATCATTGGATGTCACTGAACAGAGCCTGGCTCCATCCTCCATCTCCTTTCTTAGGAATAAAATCTATGTTCAGTGGCTGTGGTACAAAATGAAGGTCCTATCAAGTTCCATAGCAACTACCATCAAAACACTTTAATAATATCTTAGCTTTTCCCTCCTCTTTGTATTTTTTAATTTTCTCCCCACCAGCTTATCCTGCCCTGCAGAGTTTGCAGTAATTCTTTTTAGCAGCTAAAAACATCTTCCAGGCATCTCCTAGCACCTCAGCTATATTTCTCTTTCCATGACATTTAAAGCTCAGGTTCTACGAGTTCAGTTATAAAAATGCAAGTTAGAAATTAAAATATTTTAAAGAAACAACCAGTCACCTGGCTGACACCATGAATATTATGCAGAGGTTAGATGTTTTTAGGCATACATAAGCACTTTTAAACACTTCTGCTGTTCCAAATGCTGCAAACAAAGAGAAGCAGCATGCCAACAGGAATCTGTGGGAAAAGGGGAGTGACACCTGCTCAACACTATACCCACCTTGTTATAGATTTTATTACTCATTCATCTTAGTAAACTCTAATCTAAGTTATTATGCCACACCCATCCCCATGGGAATGTGACCACTTAGAAGTTAAAAGAAATATTCAGCTTTTTCTCAGACCTTGTTGTGTGATCTGACTGCAGTTTCAAAATAAAACAATTTAAATAGTTACACCTGAGAAATTCCAAGAAATTTGGTGTTTACAGGCATCTTCAGTGCAGAAAGAACATATAGCAGCTGATAGGAAAACTGAAGTGTAAATAAACAGCTGAGAGATAAGGATTAATTCATTCCCAACCATGAAAGAAACAGCAGGAGTAACTCCCCATCACTAATTAACTTTACATCTGACAGCAGAGGTAAATACAGGAGGAGTTTTACTCATTGATTCTGCTCAGTTTTCTGTCATTCATTGCCACCTCCACAGATAGGAAAATTTAAAAGACAAGATTGAAAGGAGTTATGTAGAAGATCCCTCTGAGCACCCAGAATTTGGTGTGATTACACTAATTTCAAATCAAATTGCCAAAAGTTAAAAATAAAAGTTAAAAAATAAAAATGACAAGTCCTGCCACAGGAAACATCAAAACATCATGCACTGCAAAAGAATTGACTCTAAGAAATGAGTTCTGATCAATGAAGTGGGTGATTCCTTATGAATTTATTTTAAACATTCCCCAATTTAGGCTGCTAAGTGTATAAAGATTATTTTAACCTTGCAGCATCTGTGAGCAAGGCAGGAGCCCACAAATACTCTGCACGTCCTCCTAAAGAAGCAGCATTTCATAAGAGCTATTAAAAAAAGCTTTTCCAAGGTGTGGAAAGAGAACGGCGTGTTTAAATGATGAGCAGCTCAACACACCCAAAAGGTGTGTGTGTGTGCTTGAAATCATTACCTCATGCCCTGCATCATCTCATCATCCACGTGTGAATGACACAGTGGGCAGCCTGTCATTACCTGCTTCAGCTCCCTGGGAGGAAGAGGAGCAGAGAAAGTAGGAGATGTCTCCATGCTTCCCACTGTGATTTCTTTGTAGAGTGTGTGGAAACTGTAAGAAATAAAGGTTTAGGTTAAACATCAGGAAGAAGTTCATCCCTGTGGGGGTGGGGAAACACTGGAAGAGGTTGCTCAGAGAGGTTGTGGAGGCACCATCCTTGGAGACATCCAAAGCCAGGCTTGCTGAGGGTCTGAGCAACCTCATCTAGTGCAGGATGTCCCTGTCACTGCAGGGGGTTGGAGTAGATGGCCTCTAAAGGTTCCTTCCNTTCTATAATTCAATTTTAGCACATATGATAAATGTTTACCTTCATCACTACCTTCCAGAGAAACTCAACTGGTTTATGCTGCAGAAGTTTTTTGATTATTCAAAAAGTTGTTCCAGCAACACCCCTTCACCAATCTTCTCTTAGATACTTGAAAGCACTTCGGTTTTACCACGTGTCACATTGGGCTGGAAGACTTTTTCCCTGTAAGGAAAAACAAGGAAAAACACGGGCTTTACCAGCTTGAAGGAATACTGTTAAGTCAATCTAACACTCCCTCTGCTGGCAAAGCAAATCATGTACAGTCACTCCACCTAGAGGTCCCTCTGAAGACAATTGAGAAGGGAAAAGCGTTAGAACAATGAAATCACCAAAATTATTAAGCTTTCAAAAGTAAGAAATCCTTCAGATTATTTCAATTGAATGTGTGGAAATGTTAAAATTATTTTAGCTACTTAATGAGAACACCTTTTTCATTACAAAAACCTGCACCCAACTAAAACCTTCCTAGAAATACTAAATTCCTCCCCATTTTAATAATTTTTTTTTCCCTAATTATCTTAATTGCTAAATTTTTTTTTCAAAAATCAGCACTTTGATGGTTTTAGGATTTCAACTTAAAAAATAAATAAAAATCTTTCTACAAAAGCTCGTTTATTAAACCTCTGTAGGCAACAACGAACAGGTATGTACAAGCAAGTTTACACAGAGGATGATGTTACAAAAGATACAGTGGTAATTAAAATCCCTCCCTCCCCCGCATAAATAATTTATAAAAATATCTGAAATGGTGAAGAATAATGCTGTTAAATCCCTGATTATTTTCATCCAATTGCCAGGATTTTGACATGGGGGGAAATCTTAATGTTAGACCTTTTTTTTGGTTTTTTTTTTTTTAAAAACATCCCGAATATATTAAAGTTATCTACAGGATAATTAGCAAAATGTATAAAGTTTTGATTATTGTACAAAGAACAGATATATTTAAAAAAAAAAATTAATCACCAATCCACCTGAAACTCAAAGACAATATAAATCTTAGCCAAAATAATGAACAGCAAACCACAAACTCCTTTCTTTTTCTTTTTTTTTTTTTTAGAGTTTCATGTATTGGCAAGTAAAATGCTCTTAACAAATCAACAGTCCTGTTATTCCTTGGTGGAAAGATGCAATTTGGTAAAATTCTCCTATATTTTCTGACTGCATTGGTGGTCCTGGTCAATCTGGAAGCCCTTCACTGACTTCAGTTTCCAAGGAAGAATGGGGTTAAGTTGGATGTCACTAGATTTTTCTCCTTCCCACAAAAGGGATGAGGAAAGTTCTCTGGGTTTGTAAAATTGTGGGAGGAGAGAGAAGGAAGCAGGGATTTGGAGATAACAAAGGAAGCCTGGTTAAGATGGAGTCTTTTTCTTCTGCTGGTTTCTTGGGGAATTTTTTAACAGGCTTCTTATTCGGAGATAAACCCCTGTTGATTCTGCCATATTTTCAAATTCAAAGGGTGTTATGCCCACAGCAAACTTGCTCATGTCAGGAACAAGACTGGAGTTTCTTGCAGGTGATTCAACAACCACTTTCTCACCCCCTGGATTTTCTCCATCATTAACCTCGTGGTTGGGAGCAGGGATGGTGGTATCCAGCAAGCCTTGAGAATCTGGGTTATCATTGTTGGGAGCAGAAGTGGTGTTATCCAGCAAAGCTTCAGAATTCATATTTTCAGCATTTTCCTTTAAGTTTAGTAAACTATCTCCTGGATTAGGACTAGCTGTAGAATGTTCATTCTCTGTTACTTGTTCACTGATGGCAGAAAATGTGGTTTCCACCTTATCAGAGGATCTTACTTCTGCAACAACATCTACTTCGTTCCTAGATGGTGATGATGTGACAGAATTCCCAGTTAAAGGTGTATCAACTGGAATATCAGAGTCACTGTTTGTGCTTTCTGCCTGCTCCAGTGCTGCCCAGATTAACCTCTGCTGTTCCTCCAGCTCTTCCAAGGTCAGAGTATCTTCATCCATGGTTGAGTCCACTATTTTAGGCTGAGGAGCATCACCAGAAGGAGCAGTCCTAGGAAGAGGAGGGGGGGTGGGTGTTGAAGGTGGAGGTGGTGTAAGATTTGGTGGTGTTCCTTGTGGTAAAGGAGGAGGAGTCGACATAGATGGACACCCAGGTGGCAGAGGAGGTTGGAACTGAAAGTTGTTTTGAGATCTTTGTGACATTTCCACATCTAGAAGCACATTGAAAAAAATCTATTAGAATCTGAAATCTGATTAGAACAAAGTGCCAATGTTCTGATTAACTATCATAATTATTTCTTCTCTTCCTCATCCCAAAAATTTAGTTTCTCTTTATGAGCACTGACATTTCAATTCACAGCAAGTTACTTTGAACATTAAAAATTAAAACTAGGAGAAAAATCAGAGTAACTGTACCAGAATCTACTTCCATGTCAGTTGCTGGTGACTCCAAATTGTCTTCTTTTTGTCGCTTAGAATGATGAGAGCTTGGCTGAGGTGCAGACCTTTTATTGCTAGATTTTGGACTTGGCTGAAGAGAAATTACCCAGGAAAAGAAAAAGTTAATATTAAATTTTACAAGATAATTCAAATTGTTTTTAGGCTTTTTTCACAACTGTTCAAAAAATACTGCACAGTTGTGAACTGCTTGTATCAATTGCAATAATGGAATTTGTTCCAAACTATCAGCATTTCACACCCAGTGTTGTTAAATGATGTTCTCTTGTGCAAAAAAGATATGATCAAGAGATCATAATGCGCAAAACTAACTACAACTTTTTTTTCTGCAAATAACAATGAAATATACTCACTGCATGAAAATTCGAAAGGTAATTAGCAAAAACATCCTTCTGTTGGTAGGGCTGCATGGGGATGGAGCCAAACATCTGCCATTCCTGCAAGGGAAAACAAAAAGAGAAATAAATTTGCAGAGAAACACTGAAATCAACAAGACAAGATGAATGAAAGCACTGAGCAAAGGTCTCATTTATCAAAATAAATAGATATTTAGAAGGAACTTCTGGCAAACCAATGCCTTAAGAAAACAGCCTGTTGAAAAAAAAGTTGTCAGATGTAGACTATTAAATGCTAAACTTTACTAAAAGCAATTAATTTTACCCTGCAAGGTGCTCAGAAGGCAGAGGAGAGCCACTTACATCTGGGATCCCACTGGGAGTGGAGATATTAAAGCCTGGATAGTTTATCAACTTTGAGACATCGTAAGTGATGCGTTTTGGCTGATTAGATCCTTCATCTTCTGTCCCACTGTCATCTAGAAAGAAAGGAAGTGATTAATGATGCTAATTAAGGACATAACTGAAAAAAAAAATCCACATGGTTTAAGAATAGGATTTTTATGTGACTTGAAAAATAGAAAAGTTGACTCAACTTCTTCACTCTTCCATAAGAAAGGTGAAGTTTTCCAAACTGGGTACTTGATTATTGTTTCCTGAATAGGGTGAAGCCAGTAAACTGCCTGAGAACTGAATTCCTGCAGCACATTTCTTACCTTTCCCATCATAAAGTGCAAGGCCAGAGTGCTCCATTTCAGCCTCCTTGAGCCAGCCTGGAGGATACCCCAGCTGCCGCATGCGATAGATAAAGGGAGGAAGGTTCTTATCTGTGACACCAAGTGCATCTTGAAGCTCACCACTAAGATAAGAAAACAAAGAGAAAACATAATATCTCCTAAGAAAATCCATCACCAGGCTCTGCCAAAAGGAAGTCAAGACCATTTTGTGGAATTTTAAATTATCAATTTAGAATAACTTAGTTTTAGCTCATACTGCATCACCCGTCAGTTCCAAACAAAACAATTTTAGGTCAAAACCACCCCTGAGGTTAATTTTTAACATTTTATTTGTCAGGAGAGGTGTAGATATGCTTTGAGATTTTAGCAGAATTCATTAGAACAACTTATTCTATTTGTTATTTCCTAATATCATGACAGGAAGGGTGAAATTTAATGTAACACTACATTTACTGATGATTTTTCAGATTTTAGCAGACTTCATTAGAATAACTTACTTTATTTGCTATTTATTTCTCATTCATGGCCTCAACTATAGTTATCATGACAAGAAAGATGAAATTTAATATAACACTAAATTTACTTCGGAGACTGCTGCAGCCTTATTATGATTTTTCTTTTTTTGAATTATCTGAGTAGAGAGAGACATGCTCAAAGCTCAAAACTTTCAGAATTTTGCATTCATTTTTAATTTATTAGCAACATGTTGTATTTGCAATTTGATTAGCCAAATAATAAAATCTGTCTCCAAGTGCTGCTAAGCCAACAATGAATTTTCATGTGAAGAATATCTGTGCAATTTATTAACCAAAAGCTTATTTAGCCAACTAATTTGAACACAGATGGATTTATAGAACTCTGGAGAGTAACACCTGGCACTCCAAAGGTAGAAAAGCTATTTGAGAAAAGCCATGCAACAACTAATAGAAGAAGAAAAAAAGAGATACCTAATTACTCCTGGCTTAAATTTCCCAAACCTCTCTTCTACTTCTTCTGCATGATAACGTTGCTGAAAATTCTGATTGCTGGCTTCACCACAAGCTTCCAGAAACTCCTTTCTTTTCTCATTTATACGAGCTGCATTTCGTGGCTTAAAGATAATACAATTGAGAAGATTAAATTTGGATAATTTACAGCTCATGCACTCCTTTACCCAGCATAAAAGCAATATTCCTCACCCTCAGCATGCTTAATATTTTATTACTTAGCTATGGGATGCAACCATAGGTGTAATAAAAGCTACACAGAAAGAAATCAAGAGAATTTTTAGGATGTCAGCTAGGGAGGAAAGACTGCTGTAAATTAAAGAGGACATTTAAATCATTATTCTACAAAATTATATTGATTTAAGGTGTTAGAATTTCTAAGTATTTTTAGCACCATCTAATCAACAGAGATGAATAATCACCCTGAACCCAGTGCATCTCAATACTTATATTTCTTTTTTTTTTTTTTTAAAGTTTAACTGAAACATTTTTGGGAGAGCAGCAGACTTTACCTCTGGACAGTCTTTCATCTGATGGTCTTCAGAACCACAATTGAAACAATGAGGTTTTGGCCTGCTTAAAAAAATGCACAAGAAATTAAGCCTGAAAATAATTTCACAGTGTTAAATGCAATCAATTATTTTAAATTTTGTTAGGCTTTTAGTTTTAGACTTAGAAAGAAAAAAAATGTAAGCACTGCTTGCTGATTTCATGCTATCTTTTCTTCAATTGGCTACCTAATGTCAATCGTCAAAAAGGAATAAAAGAATATTGTTTATTTCACAGTCCTAAAGAGAACTGGGGAATAATCACAGTGTACTTTTCAGCTCAAAACTTTATATTGAAGAGTAATACAAACCTTTTGGGTTTTACTTGTATTTCTTGTCCATCTAAGGAGAGAATCTGGCTGAAAACTTGCTGGTATCTTTAGATTTCAATAAGGAAGTGCTACTGGATGAAGCAAAATTTCAATCTCATATAAATAGCAATTGAAAACCTAACAGTGCTTTGATGAGAATACTGAATTTTTTTAAAGTTAGAGATGGATTCTTGATACAAAGTCTATAAATTATAAAATTGTCTCTCTTTTCTATTTGCTAAGATGGGTTTATGGTGTTTCCTCCCATCCAACTTCTATCCTGATTTTGTTCTCTTGTTAAAACTACAGTCCTCTCCCTTATAGGCAGAACTTTCAAGCTAATAATTCTGACACACTTCACAGTGACTTTTTTAACATATTTTGTTAGAGTTTCAAAAATATAACTTGCTTCTCAAGTAGGTGTAGACAGGTTGCACCATATTACTTGTANAGCTCAAAACTTTATATCGAAGAGTAATACAAACCTTTTGGGTTTTACTTGTATTTCTTGTCCATCTAAGGAGAGAATCTGGCTGAAAACTTGCTGGTATCTTTAGATTTCAATAAGGAAGTGCTACTGGATGAAGCAAAATTTCAATCTCATATAAATAGCAATTGAAAACCTAACAGTGCTTTGATGAGAATACTGAATTTTTTTAAAGTTAGAGATGGATTCTTGATACAAAGTCTATAAACTATAAAATTGTCTTCTATAAAATTGTTTTCTATTTGCTAAGATGGGTTTATGGTGTTTCCTCCCATCCAATTTCTATCCTGATTTTGTTCTCTATCAGCACTTGTTAAAACTACAATCCTCTCCCTTATAGGCAGAACTTCCAAGCTAATAATTCTGCCATGCTTCACAGTGACTTTTTTAACGTATTTTGTTAGAGTTTCAAAAATATAACTTGCTTCTCAAGTAGGTATAGACAGGTTGCACCATATTACTTGTATTTTTGACCACAGTGTGTCAACTACTCTGCCCATTTGTCTACAAACATATGAGAAGACAAGAGGATCTCAAGTGAGGTGGCAAAGAGACAGATGAAGAGGTTCAGGAGAGCTCAAAAGCACAGGATTTTCCAAAAATCTAACAGCTGCTTTTAAAAAGGAAACAGATGTCAGACACCACTCGAACTGAGGTGTTAATTGAGTGCAGTATTTCAGTCATTTACAAGCAGGGTACTCAATCCACCATTTCACTCAGAAGTGAGTGAATTTTAGGCTTAATGGCATCTGTGGGAGCTCTAAAGAAAGCTGCCCTAAGGACACTTAAAGAATATCAAACCTAAGCTGGTAAAGTTCAGCCATTTTAGGAGGAATTCCCCTGTTAGCCATCTACTTCCTTCATCTAGAGGCTGGGAGATAGTACAAATATAATTCAGAGAATTATTAAGGATTGACTTAATGCACTAAAACAGCTTTCCAAATGTAAAATTACAGCAGAGTCAAAGGCAGGCTGGCTTAAAAATTTGCAATTTTCATTCAGATCCTGTAATTTTTAACACCAGGACAGGACCTTTGTGGCAAACCTGGTAACTAGACACTGCAGAAACAGACACTGGCTCTTGTCCTGACTCTTTCTAGGGCAGAAGGAACATTAGAGAATTGGGGAGATGGAATTACTTGAGAAGCTTCTCATCCAATTTCTTTTTTTTCAAGGGGGATTACAATAGTAAAAAACTGTTTTTTCCAATATTTCCACCTTTCAAAACTGGCTTGAATAAGCAGTAAAGAAAATCAGCTTTAAAATGGATGCAATTTAAGAGCATTCCAAAATTAAACATTATTAAAATACCTTCCCTCTGGCTCCCACAGTTGGAAAAAAAATCAACCTAAGAGCAAATTTGCATTTTCCAAGCCCTTTTCTTCTCCCATTCTACAGAAGGAGGAATGATTATTCCTATATGGAATGAATTATCCCAATCCTGACTGCAGCCTGGCCCAGAAAATTCCTGAAGTCACAAGATGTATTTATGGGGATAAAGCATTCACTCTTCCTAAGCATAAATCTTCTAAAAATCAATACACTCAGATCACATTACTTATATATTTTGAGTAAAAAAAGCCATTAACTGATCATTTAAAACTTTCCATTTGTAGTGACTGATATGGTTTGAACAGAAATAAACAATCTACAGAACAAAATTTGAGTTGAATTTACCGACTGGCATTCTGTGGATTTGAAAAATGGAAAGAAAACCCCCTGGTTTTAGTAAACAGGATACTTAGGTATTTCCCATCCTTCTGTCAGCTGTGGATTCTCATTTAAAATGGGTTGTCCCAGTTTATCGAGACAAAAATTGGTAAAATACAGAACACTTCCTACAACCTGTAGAAAAAAATTCAGAAAATTTGTCAGAAAAGGTGGCAGCCTGGTAGAACTTTGATAAATTTACATTGCTTGAAATACTTCCAAATTTCTTTTCCCCAAGCTCTGTAAGAATTTACAAGTAAAATACACCCACACCTGCAAAATGAACTATTTTTTCCCCATTCACGTGGTCAAAACATGCTGAACTTAACTGTGATTATGCTTCTAAATGAGATTTCACAAGATTCTACTTAAATGTCAGAGTATATTAAATATGCAGAATGAAAAGTCAGACCTACCATTGAAGAGCACATAGTCAAAAACTTACACTAAAAGCTTCTTTAATTTTTTTAACAGAATTGGAGTTTGCTGTTTTACAGTCCTCTTCTAAAAGAACACT
This sequence comes from Turnix velox, assembly GCA_013400935.1. Lineage (NCBI taxonomy): Eukaryota > Metazoa > Chordata > Aves > Charadriiformes > Turnicidae > Turnix > Turnix velox. The sequence goes on from VZTY01021110.1 coordinate 22,980, forward strand.
GGAAGGCTGGTAGGAAAAGTAAGAAATGCAAATAATTAATTAAAAAGAACAATTTAAAAAAGAGCTCCTAAATAACTGAAGTGTGTAAACAGCACAGAAAATGCAACACAACTTTTATTCTTTCATGAAATAAATAGTAGGATGGAGATGATGACATAAGTCATCATGTTTTATGCAGCCCAAAGTATGATAAAACTCACTTCCAATGTTTTCTTTGATCAGAAATATGGCACATAACAACATCTTTCATCAAAAATCTAAGAGAAAGATGGAGATAAATGTGCCCTTTTTGTCCTTTTATTCCAAGCAACACAGAAAAGTGAATGCAATGGCAATGGCAAAACTCTAAATAAAGAGAATAAACTGGAAATTCCTAGATTCTTTTGTTCATCTGCATTCTAACACTTACTCAAAGTTGTGCCATATGTTATAAGAAAAGGATATTTCAAGTCTATACCTTTTAGTCTTTATTTAAACCAACTGAATACTTTGCTTTTGGACAAATTTCAAAGGGTACCATTTTAAAGAAGCACTTTCATGGGCAGAAAGGATATTTTTCTTTGTCCTGGTCTTCTATTTTTGGAACAAAGAGATAATTTGTTCCACAATTACTAGACTTAAAATTAAGAAGGAAAATCCACCCACTATTCAGCATCTCAGCAGTATAAATACTTGAATATTCCCACCACAAAGAGGCAAAAGAAACAGCAACTCATAAAAAATTTTACGTACCTGAGGCTTAACATTGAAGTGGGTTTTTTCGTGTTCATTTTTCTTCTGCTCCTCATATTTCTGAACTAAGCTAAAAACAAAATCTTCAATTTCTTGATGATACTGCCTGTAACAGAATGGAGAAGTAAAGAGAGGGGAAAAAGGCCAGATGTCTTTTTTTCAGCTCCTTCCAAGCCCCACCAACATAAATGCAATCCATTACTTCAAGAGCAGCCTTATATCAGCTCAGCATAATATCAAATCAGTGGCAGGGGTAAATTAAATTTACAACATTTAATCACAACACTCATGAGACTCAAACTGCACTCAAGAACACTCCAAGCTCCTGGAAGTCACACTTTATTTCATAATAAAACCAGATATTGCTAATGAAAGTAACGGATTTCCTGTCACATTGATCATTGTAATTTCTCCCCATCAAGCTGAAGATATTTGTTACATAAACATATATCCATCCTCTGAGCAAACACTAACAAATCTAAAAACATCAAAAGTTCTGTTTCCTTTCAGAATTGCTTTGTCTTGCAAAGTACTTACTTAGAAATTACATTGTTCATAAATAAAATCTGCAACAAAGGTCCATCTAATTTAGAGCTGTCCACTGAGATTCCACTAGAACAGAAAAGAGACACAGGGAACAGTTACTGTGTTTGGTTTTAAATATCCACCACAGCAAAGAGTGCACAACACAGAGAGAGAGGAATTTTTTGCCTTTAAACAATGTAATACTTCAATATTCCCACTACAATGAGGCAAAAGGAAGAGCAACGAATAGAAAATTTTAAATAAAAATCCTGCATTCTATTCCTAAGCACAGCAGGCTGCCTGGTGTGAGATGGAAAGAAAACAAAACACCACCACAACCTCAGTTTTGTTCAGTAAAGTGTTATAAGATTACATGTAGAAGATCTTTTATTTATTCAACCATTATAATGTCCTTTTTCTCATTGCTGAGCTTCACAAAGAACTGTCTCTAAGTTTCATAGGCAGAGACATACACAACAAGTTGCAACAGTAAACTAAGCTCTTGCTACTCAACTTAAAAAGTCTTTACTAGAATAAGAACACCATTTTGAAAACCAAAATTCTGAGAAGCAGGATAAAGGTCTCTAAAAGATGTGGGAAAAGACATTGTCAGCACAGGCAGCTATTTCCTGTATTCCCAATATCTATAAGTTACACAAAGTGTTTTAATCAGCATGAACATACCTGGGGCGAGTCAGAATATTCAGCTTCCTTTTAAGTTCCTGATGTAAATTTACTGTTAAGGAATATTACTTTCTTCAAAAGATACAGATGTTCATTCATTAAAGGATGAAAGCAAACAAGAAGAAAACACCTAACTAGCATCCGAAGCAATAAAAATCAAGAATTTCAGACCTCCCAGGATTATTTGCAAACTTCGTGCTGTAGAAATGCAACAAAAAGCAAAAAAAG
>VZTY01021112.1:276-33508 GCA_013400935.1 Turnix velox
CATCCGGCGGTGTAACCCGTCTGTGGTGAGGTGTGGGAGGGAGTAGGTGGTTGACCCTAATAAAGGGATTAGAAGATGCTTCCTGAAGCTGCGCGCTGGCTCCTTGCAGCGAGGGGCCGGCCCGGCCGGGCTGCTGTGAGGGGTTAGGCCGGTGGGGCCGAGCTGCTGAGGGATGGAAGGGACGGAGAGCGGCAGCTTCGCGGCCTCCTCGGTCGTGGCGGACTGGAGCTTGCTGTTTTGGACTCTTCTCGCCGTTCTCCTGCCGGTGCTCATCACCTTGTGGTGCAGCTTCCAGCGCTCCCGGAGGCAAGTGTTGATCCGAGACATCTTCCGCAAGAGCAAACACGACTGGCACTACACCGACCTCTTCGGGCAGCCCTCCTACTGCTGCGTCTGTGCCCAGCACATCCTCCAGGGAGCTTTCTGCACCTGCTGCGGCCTGAGGGTCAGCGAAGGATGTCTCAAGAAAGCCGACCAGCTCTTTCTCTGCAAGGAGATTATGATGAGGAGCAATGGTGGAGCCCACAGCTCCATGCCTCACCACTGGATCCGGGGCAACGTCCCCCTCTGCAGCTGCTGTATGGTCTGCAAACAGCAGTGCGGCACTCAGCCCAAGCTCTGCGACTACAGGTACTGCAGGGGACTTGGGATTTGCATGAGGGTAGGGCTTTTTGCTAGGGTCCCCTTGGATTTGCATGAGAGTAGGGCTTTTTGATAGGGTCCCTTTGGATTTGCACGAGGGTAGGGCTTTTTGATAGGGTCCCTTTGGATTTGCTCGAGGGTAGGGCTTTTTGATAGGGTCCCTTTGGATTTGCATGAGGGTAGCACTTTTTAATAGGGTGCAGGATGGCAGGACCAGGAGTAATGGATGCAAATTGTAAAAGGGGAGGCTCAAGCTAGATATGAGGAGGATGCTCTTTACTGTGAGGGTGGTGAGACACTGGAAGAGGTTGCCCACAGAGGATGTGGATGCCCCCTCCCTGGAGGTGTTTAAGGCCAGGTTGGATGAGTCATTGACCAACCTGGTCTAGTGGAAGGTGTCCCTGCCCATGCAGAGGAGTTAGAACTAGATGATCTTCAAGGTCCCTCCCAACCCAAACTATTCTATGTATGAGCATGTTGCTGTATCACTGTGGTTTTTCCACAAGGTGACAGGAACACACTGCCCTTAAAGAGGTCCTGCAGTAGTCAAATATGGAATTCTGCCAAAAAAAAGCTTAAAAGCTAAAATTAAAATAGATGCTTGTGGGAAATCAGAGTCATGGATTCAGTGTGGCATCACATCTCGTGTCCACTTGTTCCCTTAATTGCATTAGCCCAGCAGGATGTACAAGCCACTGTATAATTAGATACAAAAGGCTCTCTTAAGTCATTAGAGAGAGATTTTATGTTTTAGGGAGTGTCCTTAAGAAGGTTCTAACACAATTGTTTTTACCGTGGATGATAGCCTGAGAGATTTGGGTAACACAGCTCACAATTTGGAGAAGTAGAGTGCACATGCATCTCTGCAAAATTGGCCTCTGCTCAGTGTAACTGGGGCAAACAACCATCCTGATTCTAGTTCATTTTTTAGGATGCTCAAAAAAACCTGATGCAGGTTTGGAAGGCTGTTTTTAATCTAAGCAATTGTTAAAGTTTGTGATGAGAGAGTTAAATATTTTCAAGGATCCTTTTCAGCTTGCACTGTCATCAGTCAGGCTGCTTGTGACGGTGTGACACATAGTGTCATGATATGCCAAAATAATGTGCTGGTGGTCTGAGAACTGAGTTCAGTGCAAGTTTTACTTCTGTTTTTCCAAAGGATGTCATCTTTCTGGCATGTATTCTGCCAGCTTTTGCTTTGCTTCTGTCTGATCTTCTCAAGTCACCTGGTAATTAAGCAGTGTGGCAGTGGAAGAAACAAGACCTCGAAAGAGGAGGGAAGGATTTTGGAGGCCAGGAAGGAAGAGAGCAAAGGAAAACAAAGTCACAGCACAGGGCACGTTTCATTGTTACTCTAGTTGTGCGCTGGATTAGTCAGAAGGACTCCAAAAATAGCTTTGCCAGCTGCTTAAACCAAGGCTTTGGATGCAGCAAACGAGGATTAACATTCTGCAGTGGCTGGCAGTGGATATTGCTCTATTTCCTCCTCTTCTAGTCCATTTTCCAGGACAAGCTTTTGGAATAGGTCAAAAAGCAGTTTTGCATAACAAAAATCCCATTTATTATGTAACCTTTTAGGCTTCAAACTAAGGGAAATTTAGGAAATTTATTAATTAATGTTGCTAAATTGAGCTCCAGTGATTTATTTGTCCTCTGGAAAAGGAGGACAGGAATTCAGTTTCTCCTGCAGACTTTCAATGTAACTGTTAAGATTGCAGGCAATGACAGAGGATATTCATAACACTGGTTTTTTGAACAAGAAAGAATATAATTAGTTTTAAACTGTTGGGGTTTTCCCCACAGAATTCACATGTTTTTTTGGACATGCAGGCACATGAACAAGTTGTGTAATTTTTTGTGTAGCCAATCCACAGCCATGTAAACTTCCAGGCAATGTTTGGTTTTCTCTGCAAGGTGCTTAAAATACTACTTTTAAAGTTGTATATAAACATAAGTACTTTTCAGAAAGTTGGTCTGTCTTAAATAAGTGAGCAAAATCAAGGTGGTAATTGATTTTTTTTCAGGTTTTTTTCATGTTTTTTGGGTTTTTTTTCCAGGTGTGTGTGGTGTCAATACACTGTACATGATGAATGCATGATGGACTGCTTAAAGACTGAGGAGTGTACATTTGGAGAATTCAAAGATTTGATTATTCCACCCTATTATTTATCCACCATCAACCAGATGCGTAAAGACAAAAGAACTGATTATGAGAAGGTAATTGTCTTCTGCTTCTTGGGTTTATATTCTAAAAAATAAAAAATCACCCATATTATAACTTGAATTCATTAGGTTGTCAGTTTAACAACAATCAGGTCAATGTTTCAATATCTATTAAGTAGTTGCAGTGTTAATTTGGAGGTGTTTGTCATTTTATTAATATGTCAATTGAAGCATAAGCTTCATGTTTGTTATTCTAAAATAACTTTTTAGTTTTATATCTAACCTCTAAAATAACTTTTAGAGATTTTTGAGATTTAGTTAACTTATTCCTTGAATGTTTCCTGATTTTTCTCCTACTTTTGTTCATTACTATGGTATATTTGTTGTCCCAGGCACTGTAGAACAGAAGTCTTCAACCTTAGTTGTGACTATTTGGAACTCAATGATAGTTAAGATCCCTTCCAACCCAAACTATTCTATGATTCTATTTCTGAATAATTGGTAACTCCTTCATTTCAGCATTTAGAGGGGACAAGTTTTGGGGCAAGGCTTTAAAAACACTTGGAGTTGTGCAGCATTTGTGTGTTTAACTGATTTTTACCTCTTTGCAGGTAGTACCTTACTGCAGGAAACACTGGATGCCAGTAATTGTACTGGCTAATACTCGCAGTGGAAACAACATGGGTGAAACTTTACTTGGAGAGTTTAAAATTCTGCTGAACCCCGTTCAGGTAATTTACAGTGAAAAGCTGTAACAAAATAAAAATTTAAATTAGAATGAACATCATTTTGCTTACACAATTGCACTAGGAGCTTGTGGAAGATGGGTAAAGGAGACCAATTCATGTGTTTTTTTCTTTTAAAAAGAATAGCTTTAGAGAAGAGACCAGAAGTGTAAAGCTTTCCTCCCAGCCCTTTTGTGGTTCTAATCCTGTTTCAGTATTTATTTATAGTAATACCCACATTCATTCTGCTAATGGTAATCGTCTGGATTTTGGAACAGTCATTAGGAAGTTAAATATTTAGCCTTCATTTGAAACCTGTATCAGTTGAAATCCTTTGCCTTCAGGTGCAAACGTCAGTGCTTAAGAGTTTTTGCTTTCTGTTGTTGCTTTCCCCTTAAAATCCATTGGGATGCACAGGATGTTGACGTAAGGCACTGAGCTGTTCTTTGGATTTCCTGGCTGCATCTTAATGCTCTTCCTTTGAAGTTCAAAACACAGCCTAATAGCAATCACTTTGTATGTGTTTTAAATGCATCCCAATAAAAATAAACCTCTTTGCATGCCGAGAATTTAAAAATAACTTATTTTAAATCTTCCATCATCACATAATTCAATGTAATGCCTTCAGGTGCAGACTTTTCTTAGGACTCTTGTCAGCTTGGTTTGCTGGTGGCACTTAGTCCTAGTGAAGCAGCTGGAGTTCTGATGTGAATTTGGGAAGCCAAATCCTGCTTGTGAAAGTCAGGACAGTTCATTTGCTAATGTGTTATTGTAAATGGAGAGTCTTTTGTTTTGCAACAGAATGGAGTTCTTGTTTATCTGTGAGGCAAATCCAGGGTTGTTTTCTGTGAACTTACAGAGCTCCTCTTTTTCCTTTCTTCTAGGTTTTTGACCTAAGCAAAATTTCACCAGCTAAAGCACTCCAGCTCTGTACCTTGCTGCCTTGCAATGCTGTCAGGGTTCTTGTCTGTGGTGGGGATGGCACAGTGGGCTGGGTCCTGGATGCAATCGATGAAATGAAGATAAAGGTAATTGTGTCTTATATTAAAAGCTGTCTTACAGTGAAACGAGCTTTGGAGCTGATGTGTTCCCACTGCTTATTTCTCACACTGACAGAGAAGGAATACATGAATTTTCCATCATTTGAAAAGCATTTTCATTATAGAGAGTACTTTATAACACATTGTTTCTGTGTTGTGTTTGTATTCTTTTCTTCTCACAATAGTTTAATATTCCTCTCCTTTGCACTATCCCTATGGTAAGCTCTCAAAAGTGCCTTTTGCCCTGCTGCCAGCTCTGTGTAACGAGCTGCCATGGAGATTAATGGTATTTATCTAGCTTGAGGGTAAAAGGGAGAAAATGAGTGCTGCAGGAGGAACTGACATGCAGTGGTTTTGTATCCTAGGGGCAAGAACGTTACATCCCACAAGTTGCAATTTTACCTCTGGGAACAGGCAACGACCTGTCTAACACCCTGGGCTGGGGTGCAGGTTATGCTGGAGAAGTCCCTGTAGAGCAGATCTTGAGAAATGTCATGGAGGCTGATGGGATCAGACTGGACAGGTAAGGAGCAGCAAAAAGATAAGTTCTATAGAACCAAATCCTGCTCTGACTCTACTGATAGCCAGCTGCAGCAGTGTGTGTAAAACACAAATGTTGTTGGAGGGAACTGCAAAACAACCGAGGTCCAAAATTAGTCTTTTATTTAAGCTGCAAGGCTTAACTCTTTGTAATTTAACTAAATGTGATTTTTTTTTACTTGATTCCAGTATAGATATGAGATTCCTAACTGTAGCTTTTGATTCTGAGTGAGAAAAGACCTTCATGATTCTAATGACCATTATTTTTCAGGTGGAAGGTTCAAGTAACAAACAGAGGATATTACAACTTAAGGAAACCAAAGGCAAGTATAAATACAGATTCTATGGAAGACCTGTATACTTCTGGTTGCCTACTTCCCATGAAATAATGTGATTTTTAAATTGTAATAATTATATTTAACAAAACCATAACTAGAAGTTCTTTTTTACAGGTGTTCACAATGAACAACTACTTTTCCATAGGACCTGATGCTCTCATGGCTTTAAATTTTCATGCTCATCGTGAGAAGACTCCCTCTCTATTTTCAAGCAGAATTATTAATAAGGTAAGTTTGGAAAAGGGACTTTTTCTTCCTTGGAGTTGTTGTCTTTATTCTCATAGTTCTTTTTAAAGTGGAAAGCAAGTTTCTTTTGCAAGCTGTAGCTTTTCTTGTTGAGGAGACTTAACTGAAGGATGCACATAGAAGTGATGTATGAATTTTAGATAAGGTTTTCAGACCAACTACACTTGAATACTTCAAATAGTCTTCACATTTACTGTCTCTTTCTAATTGTATTTTCTGTTCTCTTTGTTCTTGTTTTTTTATAGGCTGTTTATTTTTTTTATGGAACCAAAGACTGCTTAGTCCAGGAATGTAAAGATCTTAACAAAAAGGTTGAGGTAAGTTTTTTAACTTGCTTCTGTCTTTGAGCTGATTAAAGCTCAGTTCTGAGTTGAAGAACTGACATTCAGATAATATTTGTCATGATACTTAAGTGAGAGTTCCTCTTTCTTTATTAATAGAAATTTATTACAGCTTAGGATATCATTTGAAATCAGAAGTAAATTTTTAAAAGTAAGAAGAAATGATGTTCTGTTTGCATAGACCTAGTTCTTCAAGTGGAATTTTGTTAAATGCAGGAAGAGAACAAGTAGCTTGTATGGAACTACTGGATTTGATCCACAGTAATTAACTTATGTTTATCTTTTAAAGCTAGAGTTGGATGGTGAGAGGATTGAATTGCCAAATTTGGAAGGCATCATTGTCCTGAACATTGGATACTGGGGAGGTGGCTGCAGGCTCTGGGAAGGAATGGGTGATGAACCTTACCCCTTGGCAAGGTACACAGTGCATCTTTTCCCTTGTTTTCCTTTAACAGTTTGTAGTGTCAGCAGTTCTCTGCAGGAAGCTGTGCTTAGTTATCAGTCTTGTCTGGAAGTCAGGTTTCCTTTTGACAGTAGGCTATCAATTTTTTTTTTATTTTCTCTGTGTTATAAGCTTGGGCTAAGTGCATCCCACACATCAAGTTTGGTTAGATTGTTTGGGTTTTTTTTTTAAGACCTCAAAATGCCTGACGTGGTTAAGGAATAACCATAAAAGGACCATGTAACATTGGGACAGGTATTCTAGAACTCTTGAGCATCATTAAAAAGAATCTCCTTTCTTCATTCACAGACATGATGATGGACTTCTGGAAGTTGTTGGTGTTCATGGTTCATTCCACTGTGCCCAGATCCAGGTGAAACTGGCAAATCCTGTTCGCCTGGGGCAGGCACACACAGTGAGGGTAAGTGACACTTCTGAACCCATGTCCCCTACATGTTCTTTAATACACAGTATAGAATTTCAAGCACTCAACTATCTGATTAGAAGTTGTGCAGCTGAGCTTGATGTTTCTCTTGCTTAGTAAAAATTAATTCTATCATAATTCACTGTGTTCTGCTGCATTTGGTGGCCTGTGAGTGTGACTAATTGCATACAGAATTTCTGCCAGGCCAAAAACATGAAGTAGTTGTTAAAAGTTTGTCTTCAGAGCTGGTTTGAACTGCTGTGATTGTGTGTTCTTCTACTCTAATGCCAGCTGATCTTGAAGAGTTCCAAGATGCCAATGCAGGTGGATGGAGAGCCCTGGGCTCAGGGACCTTGCACTGTCACCATAACTCACAAGACACACGCACTCACGTTGTATCACTCGGGTGAACAAACAGATGATGACTCTTCCAGCCTGTCTGAGCAAGACCACGTGAGAGAACAGACAGATGAAGATGTGTAGAACTTGCAGAATTTGACATTGTACAGCAATGAACTTCAGCTCTCCAAAACCACTGAGGACACCTGGTCTAGGCTGCAAGGGTCCTACTTGTGAATGCACTAGAGCTGAGGAAAAAGCCATGCTTTTTACATTCATTGAGACTTTCACAGCTGAATTACCACAACTATTCTGCCTTTTTAGATTGGAGGTGAAGCCCAGCTTTTTAGCTTGTGTTAGTTACACTCATGGCAGCCCTTGCTGTGGAATCAGATCTTCTGCACCTGCACGGTATAGTATGGAAAGGGGATGAGCTGGGAGTTTGGCTGCTTCCACCTGAACAGTTTCCAGAGCAGAANACACGGTATAGTATGCAAAATGTTTGCTATCCTTGGAAAGGGGATGAGCTTGGCTGCTTCTACCTGAACAGTTTCCAGAGCAGAAAACCAGACCAACAAATAGGATGTGGGCTAATTTTCTGACACCAGCTTGCTCCTGGCTGCCTTCTCTTCTTGGTGAGCAAGACCAAGACTTTTCTGTGCACCTGCTGGTGCAGTGCATATCTGCTCAGCTCAGCTGGGAGCTCTTGGGAAGGGGTTTGCAGGAAGATGCTTTTGGACCAAAGGTTTCTGAAGATGTTGTGTTTGTATATTCCCTTTTCAGTGGCTTTGTAAGCCATAAGTGGAGCACTGCTGAGGTCCCAAGTACCCAGGCTGCATCAAAATAACTGTACCCTGACTTGCACTGAATGATCCTGTGACTGACTCTGTGAGAGGCTAATTCTAGTTTGTGTAAACAATAACACTGTAATTCTTCAGGAGGCTTTTTGAAGGAAAACTTGGACAGAGGAGCTGTCTTGTAGCCATTTAGAGAGAGTTTTAAAGAAATAATGGTGATTGGAGAATGTGGAGGGGTTTTTGAAGTCTTGTTAGAGATCTTACTTTGTAATTGCCTGAAAAAGATGAATGTGCTATTAATTGTTCCAGTTTTAACTGAGGAAGCTGAGAGCTAAGTTTGCAAAGGCTACCAAATTCTGGTCTTAATGTGTGTGATGACAAAAAGCATGGAAGCATTTGGTATTTTTGAGTGGCTTTTAGGGAGTCAAAGGTACTTTATTTGGCCTGAAACTTCATTTCCCTTCTGAATATAAGGGAAAAAAAGCTTGTGGGCTTATGCTGATAGGAAAGGTTAAGAACATATATAGAAATAAACAGAAATAGTCCTTTTGGCAGATCTGAAGCTTCTCAGGTTAAAAAGCTTCTCAGGTGCAACATCTTCATGGCTAACAAAAGTAAAAATCTGTAAATCTGTTGCTTTTTTTGTTGTTTCTTTTCTATTGTAGCTATTTTAAGCTCACAGCTATGAGTTGAGGTTTAAAGTTTGTCACTAAGTAATTCAGTTAAGTCCAGGTGAGCTACTGAAGGTGAATCTTCTAAGTGGGAAGAGAATTTCTGCTGAATGGATACTGTGTAAGCCAGGATCATAAGAAAATTTGAGAGCTTTTGGTCTGAACTTTGAGTGTTGCTGCTTTTGTCAGAATTCCCCTGATTGATTTTATTCTTTTTTTTATTTTATTTTCTGTTAACTGAAATAAAGGGGTGATGTAGGGTATGTTTCTAGCTTTTGTAAAATTGAACTGTTTTTTCAACTATTGTAAAATGAAATGGTGACAGAACTATTTATATTTTGAAGTAATTTATTGAAACCTTGGCAAAGTCAGTATTTTTTAAACTCGCAATTGTAATTCTCTTTGGAGAGCATTTTTAACTTGATGGTATTTGTTGTAGAAAGTGTATGTACTAGATCTTCAATACTACTGATTGTCTGAAAATGTGAGTAGAGTGTAAGAACTGTAGAGCAAAAGCCATTTGTTCCATGTTCATTAGCCTTATACCCCTTGGCAGGCTGGAATTAGATGCTTTTTAAGGTCTCTTCTGACTTCAACTATTCTATGATTATACACCTCACCTTTATTATTGTATGTAAATATAGAAAACCATAATTAAATCCATGTAAAAAGTGTTTTAAATACTGTTAGATAAATCCACTATGTTTTTGTTTTTTTATGTTCTGTTATTCAGGTGTGTTAGCTGCAGAAATCTTACTGATCAAGTTATTATTTTAATAACTTGTAAGCATGCTAAAAATAGTGAAGTTCTCTGCTGTAGTTCTTAGGTAACTGTTGTTTACAAAGAAATTCCAAGTCTCTGGAAAAGCAGGTTTTGTGCTATGAAAGGAGTTATTTTCTCAAGAGAAATTACACCACTGGCTACTTAATCTAAACTATTCCTAATACAGTTTAAAGAGTTATCTGAAGTTGATCAGATGATTATTCAAATTCTTCTGTTGCTTAAGAAGCTTTAATGGTTTAAACTCCAGGCATCTATTAAAAATAAAAAAAAAATCCAAAAATTAATTCCAAGACTTAGCAGCTTTCCCTGTTTCCCAGCAGTGAGTTGGCTGCTCTGCCTGGCTGGGTACCAGTGCTGATGTGTTGTGTTTGTGCAGGCAAACTCCTCCCACTTACTGCAGCTTCCTGGAATTCAATCCTAAATGTGTGAAATGCCCTTTGGGAAATGTAAAATTGATTATTCCTTTTGGAAAAAGAGGTGTTAGAAGTGAAAGTGGCATCTAATCAGGTGCTTGTTTTGGAAAACCTCTGGTCAATGGTCTGGTTTGGACTGGATAGATCATCTTCTTGCATGTGGAAGTGAAGAAGTTTGTGTTTCAGAATTGGCTGTTAGTGACTGTAGCAAATGTAGCCATTGTGAGCATGAGGAATCCTCTTGTAAAGTTTGATTTATGGTGTGAGGAACAGTCTGTGAGGTCGAAGTGCCCCGTTTGGAGTCATCCTTGTGTTGTAACAATATTGCATGACAAAGAGTTCTTTATGATCACACTGAAATCTTCTGGGAATTCTTGCTGTTTCCAACAAGCTGTCCTTTGGTTTCAATGTATTCTTTTTTCCAGTATGTTGCAAAGTGGGTGAAAACCCTTTTTGAGTTCTTTTTATCAAACTTTTGCAAAGTTTTAGTCCAACTGCAGAGAGTAAATATCAGCAGTGGGCTTCCAAATCCTACTGCTTGCAGAAGTGAACTTTTTTGATCTGTAATATAGCTGCTTGCTGTTGTCATGTGTGCATTGTGTCTGTAAGACTGTGATATGTTTTTTCCAATGTTATAAGTGCACAAAGCACCAGTACAAATCCTCCAGCTCCTCCAAAAAGGAAACCTGAGGCCCCTGCAGTGCATTCTCTGCCCAGGAGAGGGTACTCTGCAGCTGCCTCCCATAGCTTGTACTGAAGAGCTTTCCCTTTACCTTGCTAATGATTTAATCCTGCAAAGTAATGCTTCAAAAAGACAAAGAATAGCAGTATCAGCACTTTGGCATTACTGAAATTATTAATTAACTTAGTCTTGTGTTTTCTTTCTACTGCCATGGCAATGTTTTAGTATCAAATTAATTTGGAATTATGTTAAAATTTATACTTTTTTTTTCAGCACTGTTATAAATTGCACTTCATGTCTGTTATGTAAAGACTGTACAATATGATGTAGGCACTTGATTTTATTTTTATACGTTCACATTTCAATGTTGTCCCTTTGTATGATTTTTTTTTTGTCCTTTTCTTTAGGCACTGAGTAACTTGAAACACCATTTACTTTAGTTTGAAGCTTTAAGCATTTGCTATTGGAAAACATACTTGATTTTCTGCTGGTTGCAAAAGCAAATGCTGCCATGTTTGAACACACTTGGAGAAAATAACTTTGTTGAGGCAAAGCTGACAGTAAGTTGGAAGTTTCCTGTTTAATTTCAGCTGATCCAGGTTGGGAATTTGTTTCCCTCTGCATTGTATATTGGTGATGTTTACAGCCACTCAGTAAGTACTTCTTTCCTTCAGTCATTTAATTAGTTTATACTGGCTCACTTCCAGTTAAGATTGTCATCTGCGACAGTATCAGAAGCCCTGCTATAATCAGGGCAGTGAGCTTCTCTTCTTGCCACTTTATTCTTCATGCAAATGAGATAGAGAATTGGAAAGGTTTCCTAGAGCTTATTCTTAGCCCAATAACTTGTCTGTTTGGCTTTTTCAGTCCCCATCACCACACCCAGAGACACTGGAAAGGACTCTGAAGGCTTCCTGTCCCCTTGACCTATTTTGAAAGTACAATTTTTGCTGCTGAGGAGGAAGCTCTTTATTTACCTCAGACTCTGATAATAGAGTTAAAGGTTCTGCTTTCAGTTTGGTCACTTCCTTCTGGCTCTGATGCTTTTGTAGTGTCTGCTGTTGTATCTCACTGGTTCAAAAAACCACCTTAAAGCACAGCACCTTAGCTGTGAGCAGTGTAATGCTATCATTGTTCTACTAATTACTCTTTTGGGCTTGGCAGCAAATGCTTGTTGGTAGAGCAGCACCACAACCTAGTCGGGGAATCTATGGTTGGAGGAGGGCACTGCAGAAACTGAGTGAGTCCGACTGAAAACCCTTCTTTTATTCCTTTTTTTTCCATACTACTAGCAGTTACCTTCCTTTTAGGAAAGTGATTTTGACCTTAGGAGTAAACTAGGATATATTAAGATTCAAAAATAGTACATAATCAATCCTGTTGAATTATTTTTAAGTGGTTTTATTTTAAAATGGTCTGACATTTTCTCTTCAGAGAAATTATAGCTGCTTCTTGGATGGAGGAATGAAACAGAGACCACTTGTTCATTTAGTAATGAAGTCTACTGAGAGAATTCACACTTTTTCTCTATTTCAACCTCATTTAGGCCACAGTTCTACAGCATGATTTAACCAAAATTTCCTTGTATCATCACATGCTGAATACCCAGTTCAGGTTTTGGGCTTCTCAGGGAGAAACCTGTAGCTGGAGCAAAGCCTTGACTAAACCCAGTGATGTTACATGGACTTTTATCAGCTGAGGATCCAGCCCTTATCTGTTCAAAAGTATGAATGTATTCAAATTTTTACTTTGTTTCTCATTAATATTACCCTGTTCACTGATAATAATTACAATTAGTCCTGTTTTTGCTGGATATATTTCATTTTTCCCATAGTTTCATTTGCACCTTGTTTATGATTTCAGCATAAATACAGTTTTAAGTGAGAACTTGGATTTTGAGTTCTGTATCTTCATTCTGTATACTCAAAGTTTACATCCCTCAGAAGCCATTTTGTCTGCTACCAACTGTTGTAATCCTTGGAGTACCTCCAGTACCTCCAGCATCTTCTCTTTCTAGGATTTTTACTGGTAAACAGAATGGATTTTTATTTTTGTAGCTTGTAACCTCAATATGTATAGCAGTTGTATCTATTTAGTAACTAGTGATCTGTAAAAATGTTACTTTTAAGAGCTGTAACTTTAAATAAGTAATAATAATACTTACAAGAAAATACCAGCATGTTAGAAGCTTATAAAAAAAATAAATTATTCTTTAGCTTGGAAATACTGTGATTCTGCCACTTGGGATTTGCATTGAATGTGCTTATGTATATCTACTCTGGACTTGCACTAAATAGGAAAAAAAAATAGGATAGAACATAAGTAATAGATAAAAAAGTAGAATTTTCAATGGAGAAGAGTGACATTTGGGATTCAGGATTTCTTTTTGTTTTCCCACAGAGCAGTAAGGAAGAAGAGATCAGGGACTGTTGATACAGGAGCTGTTTCCTCATGGTGCAGTTTGAGAGATGTAGCATTTAGTGCCCAAACCTAAGCAAAGCCCCCTGTGCCCCTCCTGCTTCAGCACAAACCTGGCAGCTCCTGCCTGTAAGTACATCACATCTTAGTGGCACAGAAATAACTAGAAAACATCATATTGAACCTCTAAACATGTTTAAAGTCAAAGTCTGGTAATGTCTTTTCTGACATCAAACAATGCTTTCAAATCCCAAAGTGGTTTTTATTTGCTTTTTTTAAAGGCAGAAGACTTGAGGGTGAGGATAAGGAGGTATTAGTGTAAAACTCACTCACAAGATGTGGAAAGTGTGTATTTTATTTGCTTTGTGGGTACAGAAGGAGGGTTGTGGGACATCTTGTGAAAGTCTCCACTTTATTTGCACCATCACTGGGTTAGTCCAGTGTTTCTGAAGCCAGTGCTAATACCATTGCCCCTGCAATGGTGATGTTTGCTCACATCATTGCATGGGTTGATGTGAATTATTTGTTGTATTTGAATAATTCTTCCTTAGGGATTTGGTTTTCTTAAGTGACATAAAAGCCAGAGAAATTCCCTGAATGCAGTGAGTTTGCATCAGTTTTGAGTGAGAGCTCGGGAGGGGGCAGAGCTTTGGGTAGAAACTCTTAGAACTTTTTTCCCAGCAGCTGGGATGCAGTGTTAATGGTGGAAGAGGTAGTTCAGGAGGGGTTTGATGGTCCCAAGACAGCACAGCCAGCATTTCTCTCCTTCTCTCCCTCCCCAAAGCTGTAAGTCCAGGAGCTGTGAAGAGAAAGACCTGATATTTGTAAGCTACAGCATCTTTATTTCTGTCCTCACTACAGCTTGCTTCAAATTCAAGCAAAGAAGAAAATGCTCAGAGTTAAGATTTACCAAGCATGTTTATTGAATGTATAATATTGAAATTAATTCACTTGACAGATAAACAGTTTCTAAAACAGTTACAGGCAGAGTCATAAAACAGATGGCATGAAGCTGGGTGTATGCTGTGACAAGGGTGTCTACAATGTAACTAGTAGTTTATATATACTAAAATACAGAGCTGAACAGGCAACAGAATGTTTATTCTTCTAAAGGCAGTATTTTACTTATGTGCTTCATTGAAAAGGTTAAATTTAAGTAGATCAGTGTTACTTTCAGTGAATGTTTCATTTACTGTCAGTTCTACATTAATACACAAATCATTCCATATCCTTATAGCTATACTAACATCACAATTATGTCTTTTTTCTAAACTATGTTGGGTTATTTATAGTACTAAGAAGATAAGCATAATTAGAATAATACAATGTGTAAAATCATTACAGCTTTGATAGTAATTAATCAGCTGAAAAGGCTTTTGAATGATTATTTATCAAGCTGTAACTAATATTCTTTCCTCATGTTATATCCCCCCAATGTTCTGATATATCCAAGATATCCAAACTAAACAACAGTCCAATAGTTGAGTTACACACTTCTCATTTCATTCCAAAGTGACAGAAACTTGTTCTGTCCTTTCTGGTCATTCCCACAGCACAAACAGAAGCTGAGGAACCCAACAGCAGGCTCCTTTCCTTGTCTGTGGCAATCCAGAACACCTCATGTTACACACCACTGGTCAGACACCAGTGTCACCTTCAGAGACTCCAGCAGTGTCCAATATGGAGGAATAAAATCTTCTTTACTTTGCTCCAGGCTATGGCTAAAGCAGCCCATAGAACTAGAGGTTCATATTAACCCCCTGTTAAATTCAAGAAGCAAGCAATAGAAGATGGAGACTTCCTCCACAGCAAACTGCTGGAGGTCCCATGACCAAAGAGCCCAGAATTTTCCTTCAGCATCTACCAAGTGGATCTGCAACCTCATGGCCCAACCAAGCAACTGGAAGGAAAGGATCTCTCAGAGGAAAGTGCTCTGAGAAATCTGCAAGTGCAGAAACAAGTTCTGCAGTCCTTGCTGGCTCCTTGCAGGACACATCCCCTTTCTGCACCTTCTGAAGGGTTGTGCTTAGCTTGGTGGTTTTAGTGCTGGCTGTGCTTTGGAAAGAGACATCCTTGAGATGGGACAGCTACTCCACAGACAGTCACACACTTCTGGGTCCACCAATGATCACAGATCCCACTCTGCCCAAAGAAATGGAAGTGTCTCATCAAACTTAGGCCATCAAAAGAGAGACACCAAGCATTGCATTCCTGCAAATCTTTCTCTGAAGCACTTTGGCCAATGTGAAATGTAGCCAGAGGTTGTTCCAAGCAATTCCCTTCCAAACTGCCAGCAGTGGCTTTGTGTTTTATCTCTCCAACTCCCATAAGGGGAAGTTTTCCACATCAAAATCCACTTCCTGGACTTCTTCTCTCTTGTGAGATTTCCCTGTTCTTCGTGGGCTACCACATGTAAAAGCCAGCATGTCCAGAGGCATCAACAAGATACAGACCCAATAACCATGAGATCCTAATACCTTGTTTGCCAGATTTTCTTAAAGTTGTAAGGCAAAAATGCAGAAGTACAGACTTCTCTGTACATGGTGAGGACTTCTGAAGACAAACCAAAACCCAGAGCAAAGAACACCAGGAGAATTCAAAATCCATTCCAGTGGGAATTGAAATAAATTCTCCTTTGTGCTAATTCCTGGGATGTTTCAAAAGACTCACCTGTCTGTCTGCACACCCTGTGCAGAGAAGAACCTGTGAATATTGTCTTGAGGCTCCTCAAATGAGAGTCCCAACAGCATGCAGGAAATACAGTTGTTAGCTGCTGAACAACTGAAGATACACCAGCAGGGAATATCCCACCTCACAAAGAGGAAAAGCTTTATGAGGAAAGCCCCTGCTTTCAGTGAACAGCATGTTTGTATCCCCATGCAAGTCAAAAATGCATGTCCTGAGCTCCACAGCACACAAAAAAAACTCAGTGTGAAGATGTGAAGCACATTCTGGGTCAGAACATGAACATCCCACAAACTGAATCATTACAGGGTGCAGGCTGCTGCTCTGCAGGATCTTTCTGAGTCTGTTGTCATCTATTTCTTGACAATTCTAACTCCATTTTTTAACCATCAACTCTGAAAGTCTCAGCATGTCCATCCAGATCAGTTGTGTTCTTCTGGCTTTTATAACTTGGTGTTATAAGACCTGAACTTACTGATTTTAATACTCTGTACTATTTCCTGGAGCCATAGACTGAGAACATGTGGTTATCTTGACTGTGGCCAGCAGTCTGTGTACAGAGGAAAAGGCAACACTGAGACCTGTCTCAAAGCAAGGAACATAAATTTGTCAAGAAATTCCTGTTTCTTTCTCAAAGGGGTTATTGTTACCTGTGAAACACATTTAGATGGGAAAAATTAATTCTCAGGATCCTTTACAGCAAACCACTGAAGTAATTTCATAGAATATCAGTGATTGGAAAGGACCTTAAGAGATCCATCTAGCCAAATCCCCCAATTTAACAACTGGTTGTATCATATCTTTACTTTTAGCACCATGCAAAATCTTTTATTGCAGCTTTCACCATCACCAGTGCTTCACCAAGGCACAAAAAGCTTTAGGAATTCAACAGATCCCCCAAAGTGCTTTAAAAAGCATTTTGTGTCTCAAATGAACCAACTTTGAGACTTCCTGAACTGAGATGACTCAGATCTCAGATGACTTGCTGCAGGGCTGATTATTTGCATGTCAATACCAAGGCAAACTAAGATAAGAAATGAGACTCAAGGGCTGTTTCACTCAGCAGAGGATGAGCACAGTGCCACTGGAGAACAACCAGAAGGCAGGAACAACCAGAAATTAAGAAATGAGCCCCAAGTGTTGTTTCACTCAGCAGAGAGTGAGCACAGTGCCACTGGAAATCAACCAGAAGGCAGGAACAACCAGAGGAACTGAGACCCAAGGGCTGTTTCACTTAGCAGAGGGTGAGCACAGTGACACTGGACAACAACCAGAAGGCAGAAACAACCAGAAGTTAAGAAATGAGACCCAAAGGCTGTTTCACTTAGCAGAGGGTGAGCACAGTGTCACTGGAGAACAACCAGAAGTTAAGAAATGAGACCCAAAGGCTGTTTCACTTAGCAGAGGGTGAGCACAGTGCCACTGGAGAACAACCAGAAGGCAGGAACAACCAGAGGAACTAAGACCCAAGGGCTTTTTCACTTAGCAGAGGGTGAGCACAGTGACACTGAACAACAACCAGAAGTTAAGAAATGAGACCCAAAGGCTGTTTCACTTAGCAGAGGGTGAGCACAGTGCCACTGGAGAACAACCAGAAGGCAGGAACAACCAGAGGAACTAAGACCCAAGGGCTTTTTCACTTAGCAGAGGGTGAGCACAGTGACACTGAACAACAACCAGAAGTTAAGAAATGAGACCCAAAGGCTGTTTCACTTAGCAGAGGGTGAGCACAGTGTCACTGGAGAACAACCAGAAGTTAAGAAATGAGACCCAAAGGCTGTTTCACTTAGCAGAGGGTGAGCACAGTGCCACTGGAGAACAACCAGAAGGCAGGAACAACCAGAGGAACTAAGACCCAAGGGCTTTTTCACTTAGCAGAGGGTGAGCACAGTGACACTGAACAACAACCAGAAGTTAAGAAATGAGACCTAAAGGCTGTTTCACTTAGCAGAGGGTGAGCACAGTGCCACTGGAGAACAACCAGAAGTTAAGAAATGAGCCCCAAGAGCTGTTTCACTCAGCAGAGAGTGAGCACAGTGCCACTGGAGAGCAACCAGAAGGCAGGAACAACCAGAAGTTAAGAACTGAGACCCAAGGGCTGTTTCACTTAGCAGAGGGTGAGCACAGTGCCAGTGGAGAACAACCAGAAGGCAGGATACAGAGCTTCTGTAAATTGAGCCTTGAATTTGTAGATCAGGTTCTGCTTCTCCCCAACAGCCAGGAAGGCAACAAACCCCCCGTCCAAGTGGAGCAGGACCCCGACCTTCGTAGCCTTCACGTTGGGCAGGCATTTCTCAACATCATTATGCCAGGATGAGATTTTGGAATTGAGCCACTCGATACACCAGGAGCTGCTGTTCCTGCCCAGGCGGCTCTCTGCCCCCTGGCGGGCCATGCTGCCGTAGCAGATGCCGATGCCACAGAAGCTGTTCTGCGGCAGTCCCACCTCCCAGTAGTGGATGCCCTTCTTGAAGCACTGGAACCCCAGCACTTGGGAATAGTCGGTGAAACGCTGAGGGAGCTGGTTGTAATTCATAGGGGTGTCTGCCACGGACATGCAGGTGTTTTTCTGAGACAGCAGCACTTTGTTGTGAGCTGTGTTGAAATCCAGTGTGATGTTGGCAGTATCTGCAAGGACACAAATTGATTGAAGGTACTGAAGGGCAAAGCACTTTTATTTAGAGTGTCCTGTCTCAGCACTGCTTCCTATGGGTGTCTGTCTCCCAGCTCTCCTCCCTTCCACAGGGCAGGCAGTTTTGGGTCCAGCTGGAGCTCTGTGTTTCACAGCAGGAAAATGGAGGGTAAGTTTCCTTCCTTCCTCTATCCCCGTGGGATCCTTTCACCACCCAAATACATGGTGGCAAAAGGAAGGGAACTGGCAGTGGAAGGTATACAGTATTTGGTATAGAATGGTTTGGATTGGAAGGGACCTTAAAGATCATCTAGTTCCAACCCCCTGCCATGGGCAGGGACACCTCCCACCACACCAGGTTGCTCAGTGCCTCATCCAGCCTGGCCTTAAACACCTCCAGGGATTGAGGGGGCATCCACAGCCTCTCTGGGCAACCCCTTCCAGTGTCTCACCACCCTCACAGCAAAGAACTTCTTCCTTCTCTGCAGTCTAAACCTCTCCCTTTCCAATTTGCATCCATTCCTCCCAGTCCTGCCATCCTGCAACCTTTTTTAGCATCTTAGCAGACCATCACTTGCTCACTTGAAAGCCTGTGTCATTTCAAAGAAAATTCCAGTTTACCTTTTCTTTCTAGGGTACCCTAATGAAGCCACAAGGAGAGTAACCAAATTTATCTGGCCACTTAGAAACTTCCTGACCCCTTTATCTGGCCCCACTTTATCTGTAGCAATCAACTGACTAACAACTAAGCTAAATGAACTCCTCAAAAGTACTTTTGTCCTCTAACTACACAGAACAGGTAACACCAGTGCAGTAAGTGCAAAAAGTTTGTCTTTAAGTGTAACATTGGGTATCTTACACTTCAGAAGCTCCTCTCTGGGTTTCTTCAGGAAGCTGTCGATGAGTTCTTTAGTTGTAGATGCATCTTTTGCTGTTCCCACTGCTGGTGCTGTGGCAAAAGAAGGAAAGAAATTTTGGCAATTTGGAAATAAACCTTGTGTGCTTAACACATTGTCAGAATCCTTCAGGTTGGAACATTTCTAGAGGTCTGGTTTGGCCTCCTGCTCCAAGCAGAGTTAATCTCGGTATCACCTCACAGTCTTATCAAGTCTGAAAATCCCCTGTTGTCTCTGAGAACCTTCTTTCAGTGCTCAATTCTTCTCTGAGGGACTAGGAAGAGCCTTCTCAGAGCAGCAAGTAAACACCAACACAGAAACCATGTACTTAGTCTTTTAGTCTTTTAAGAACAATCAATGAAGGTATAAGTGTGGTGAAAGGTTTGACTTACCAGCTTTAGCAGGTTTCTTTTTCTCCTCTGAAAAATAAAAAAAAAATTTAAAAAGAGGAAAGAGAGAAGGAATGTGAGTTCTGTGAGACTAAGAAACCACTGGTAGACTGTGCCACCTCTAAAGCCATCATCATGGCTCTTCTAAAGCTAAAAAGGCAGGTAAAGCTGAGAGCCCAGCATGGTGAAGCCAGGTACAAATAGACACACACTGCAGAGCTACACATAAAGCTCAATGTGCTGTTTGCTTCCTGCTTCACAGGCTCATGAGCATGGAAGGAGTTTCATCTCCTGGATGCAGTGTGTTAGGGCAAGTGGTAACAAGCCTGTTTTCATTACTATTCCTTTTCTTTCTACTACAGAACTTGTGGTGCAGCAACAGGAGCTACAAGTCCTCTCAACTCCAGAACCCCCAAGAGACCCCACTGAGTGCTCCACACATTGGGCTGCCCAATGGAATGGACCATGTGTCAAGAGCTCAGTGGAGGTAACAGAAATAGTTTCCTACCACTTGTATTTATTTATTTTTTAAAAAAAAGGACATTATGGGTGATATTCCAGAAAGGCTGGGACCAGTATCTTGACTAAACAGCACTGAAAGCCCCCAGTATCACCTGCCACCATGTCTCAGTCACCTTTAAGACTGTTGTTGCGACATGGCCAACAAAATGTTTGAGTATTGATTAGTAAGTCCACTGTTAATCACCACTTACTGGTAGCTGGCTCTGCCTGTGAAGCAGCTTGAGCCTGGGGAAGGACTTTCTCTGTGTGGCTTTGCTCTTGTGAGGGAGGGGAGAGAAAGAAAAAAAAAAAACAAACAAACCAGAGCATGATCCAGTAAATACAAATCCATCCACCAAAGATGTTTAGCACCCATGAAAACAAACTTGCAGAGAGCAGCAGCACAGCCTCTGCACCCACACTGCCCCAAAGCACACACTGAAGGTGACACATTAAAACCACAGGTAGAAGGGGGTGACATTCTTTGGTACTTACGTGGTCCTGGAGTCTTTTTTCCAGCAGCATTTCTGTGTGGAGAAGCTGCTGGACGGGACCTACTTCTCCCAGTTCTTGGTTTTGCTGCAAGGGTGGAATTTTACACTAAGGTTTGTATTGCCAGGAACAGCAATGTATTAGTGAGAATTTTTTTTTTTCAATCTTATTTTTCAGTTAGGTGAATGCAACATCAGTGACAGCCCAGCAGAGGTGGGAACAGCACAGAAAATACCCACACCCCAGTCCAAAGGAGAATTTCTCTTAACCTGGTAAGTCAGGCTTTGTCCTGCAACATTTACACCATCAGCACCTTTACAACCAGGTGCTGTCACTCTAAAGCATTTGATTTCTCACCTCAAACCCACCTCCCAACTGCATCCCACCCATAACAACAATATAAATTACTGTAATGAATTAAGGCTAAGTTTTAATTCTGATAGCAGAAGGGCATGGTATCAATACACATTAGCTTATCCAAGTACAGAGAAAAGTGAAGAAACACTGGCATCTCTTTTCTCCTGCTTTAGCCCAGACACTACCAATTTTTGTGTGGAAAACAGAAGTTGGAAGATTCAATCTGTATTGACTCTATTTCATGCCCTTGTTTTTTTAAATGATACTTAGAGTGCACTCAGCCTTTGTCTGAGTTGAAAGGCAAGGCAGAAAATGCCAGTTGTCCCAGTGAATACTGTACCTTCTGCTGTCTTGTCCTTACACTCAGTCACTGTACTTTTCATGGTGTCTTTAAGGTTAATGGCAGACTGATAAGCAGAATGTATCAAGTTTTGGTCCATATCAATTATGGGGACAAAAGCATCTTTCACTGCTGTTCTCTGCAGTGCTGCTGCTCTCTGAAATGACAAATGCAAGTTCTCATCCAACCATCCGTGGTGCCCACAAGAGAAAAATACAACAAGGTTACTTTAAACGGGGAGGGGTTTGTACATTCCTCTCAACTTCAAAGGGACAAACTTTCCAATTCCTGGCAGAATTTTAGTAGCAACCCACATGCAGGATCAGCAGATCTACTCTGGCCTCTCCATTCGTGGCAGAGGCTGAGTTGGGGGAGCTGAGCTGGTGTTTGTGTGCTGGTCTGCAGGTTCCTGCACTCATTTTCCTGGCAGTGTGTGGAAGCAGGACAGCCCTGGCAGGTTTCTGTGACCCTGCATTCTGGGAACACAAAGAAGTGGATTCAGATTTCAAGGAGGTGTTACCTTCAGGAGTAGGATGTCGTCGCTCTCGGTCAGTGCCATCTCAACCTGATCTCTGAGAGACTGAATCTCTTTCTTTTTGCTTCCCAGAATCCCATAAATGTAATCGAACTTGCCGAGAACTCTTTTTTCTTCATCTGCAATTAGCTTCAAGGCCTGGTTTTCTCTTTCTTCGATTAAAACTTTAATTTCAAAAAACTCGTTTCTGATCAAATCCTTCTTCCTGGAAATCGTCTCCTGGAGCAGAGAAGAACAGACACAAATTTCAAAAGAAACCCTTTGTGGACAAAGTATTGCTTGCTGCTGTTACAAGAAAGCCTTTGAGGAACAGGCAGCTTCAATTACTTAAAAGAGGCATGAGAAAAAAGCTTTGTGTTTCTATGTAGCTTGGGAAGAAAACTCTGTAGCTCTCAGAGCTGGGCTGTGGAGCAGAGGCCCTGGGATGGGGCTGGGACACCACGGGCAGGGCTATAGCTGCTTCTGCCTTCAAGATGTGGCATCTCAGATTAATACTAAGTCATTCCCAATCCTCCAAAAGATGCTCCAGAGAAGTACAGACTTGCTGTCCTGTAGGCTTTTCAGTTTTTTTTGGTCCCCACCACTCGTTTCAGAAAGGATGGTACAAGTGGGACAGACTTAATCCAGCACAAAGAGCAGCCACCATCATCATTTAAAAGTGAGGATTAGTTGTGGTCCTTTATATGGGAAGAGACATCCCAGCGTTCTGCACAGGTCCAGCCCTTACAGCCCTCTAATCCTTCACCTTGGGCTGCACAAATCAGCACTTCCTGGTGCAACGAGAAAAGAGGGGTTTGAGTCAGGTGTGTCAGCATGTGTGGGCACAAAACCCTGGCATGATTGAGGGGTGACTTCCACCTCCAACTGAGCTGCCTGGCTCTGCCAAAATAGCTCTTTTCTGCTCCTTGCCAAAAGCATCTTCTCCCACCAATGCAACCTCGATGCTACAGCCACAAGAGGAGGAGCATCAGCTGCACTCAGCAGCAACCTGGCTGCTGCTGGAAGGGTTGCCCACTCACAGCAGCCTGGCTTTCGTTTATTTTCAGTGTATTCATTGCTTGGACAGCTCTTTCACTCTGGTTGTGCAGCTCCATCAGTTTCTTCTTCAGTGCAGTCTGCAACAGAAGAGATGAGGAAGCATTTCAGAGCAGCAGTGGCCACGCCTGCTCTCAGCAGGGTCACACTGGAGTAAGAACCATAATCATGGAAAGTTTTAACAAACTTCCTGCTGCTCCTTAAGCCCTACAGGACATGGAAATGCCCTTCTACACACATCTGGCTCATCCAGCTGCCTCCCCACAGCTCCACCTCCCCAGCTGCTCACTGCTGCCTCCCTTTTGATGGGGACCGAGGGCTTCCAGCAGGGCTCCAGCAAACCTTACGTCAGCTCTCAGGTTAGACTTTGGACATTAGGTTATTGCTGCTCTTTGTTTCTACTGACAATTTTATTGTGAGTTACCTCTTTGTTTAGTTCCAATTTTATTGTGAGTTCCCTGTTTGTTTAGTTCAAGAAGCTGCTGAGCGAAATGAGGGAGGGTTTTGTAGAGCAGACAGCACACACCCACACCAAACAGATGACTATTTGGCTACTAAACTTCTCAAGTGAGTTCTGCTTTTCAGTTGTGCTCACTCTAAGATAGAAAGTCCAAGTTCCACTCCATGGAGAACCAACTCCTGGCTTTTATCTACATGCTGAAGCTCTCCTGAGGCAAGTTTTATAATCCTTTCCTTCACAAGAACACAGGCAGAGCTCTGTCTGCCCACAGTTCCCCAGCCAGGCAGTGACCCCCATACTGGGATCAGCAGAGGAAGCTTGGAGCTGGTGACAACAGCACAGAGGTCATCTGGCCCTCAACAGGGGCTGGCAGTCAGCCCCAACACAGCTCCATCTTGGAGAGAGCAGGGAAACACAAAGAATGACTCTGAAGACATGCTCAAGCACACATTGGAAGGCAGATAACTGTTTGCCAAGGCCAGATCTTGGCACAACACCACTCATAGCCCTAACACCCTAGGAACCACCAAGCCAGACTCTGAAGACACTCTCAACCACACGTTGGAGGGCAGATAACTGTTTGCCAAGGTCGGGTCTTGGCATATCAGAGTCCATGGCCCCAGCACCCAAGGAACCACCAGGCCAGACTCTGAAGACACTCTCAANCGCGGTCACCGCCTTCCTCTCCCTCTCGTGCCCTCTCTGCTGCTGCCCCGGGGACTTTCTCGCTGCCTCCGGCTTCTCCACTCACAGCTGGGTGAAATGGAGGAGCGTTTCACCCGTCTGAGCCCCCCCCCTCCTTCAAGAGTTCTGGTTCTGCACNACCCAAGGAACCACCAGGCCAGACTCTGAAGACACTCTCAACCACACGTTGGAGGGCAGATAACTGTTTGCCAAGGCCAGGTTTTAGCACAGCCCATGGTCCCACCACCTAGGGAATCACCAGACCTTTCGGGGGAGCTCCGGGCAGCCCCAGCCACTCACCTCGGCGTTGGTTTTGGCCACCTGCAAGGGGCTGGTGTGACACATCTTGTGTCCGAGGAGGCAGAGGGAGCAGATGCAGGTGCCGTGCTGGCTGCAGAAGAACTCGAAGATCTTATTGTGCCGGGAACACTTGCGCTGCTGCAGGTCGCGCAGCGGGGAGCAGAGCTGGTGGTGGCGGAAAGCCGGGCTGTCCCGGTGCGGCTGCAGGTGCTCGGAGCAGAAGGAAGCGGTGCAGGTCAGGCAGGTCTGAGCGGCCGGGACCAGCCGGCAGCTATCGCACAAAATGGGGGTCTCCTCCCCAACGGACCCCCCCGACACCACCTCCTGCTGCTCCTCCTCAGCCCCGCTGCAGCCGCGGAGCTGCTCCACCACCCGGCACAGCACCGTGTTCTTCTGCAGCTGCGGGCGGCCCGCGAAGGTGGCTCGGCACTGCGGGCAGCTCAGCTCCCCCGACAGCCCGGCCCACGTCGAGGCAAGGCAAGAAGCGCAGAAGTTGTGTCCGCAGGGCACCGTCACGGGGTTGTTGAAGAGGGAGAGGCAGATGGAGCAGGTCATCTCCTCCTCCAGCCCCCGCAGGCTGGGCTCCGACGGCGATCGAGCCAGCGACGCCATCCCCTCGGCTGCTGCTGCTGCTGCTGCTCTGGTCCTGTCACCTCCCAGTAACTCAGGAAACGAAACTGGGGCAGTTGCTTTCCGCGATTTTACACTCCCCGTCTCCGCCCCTTCGGGGGGGCAGCAGGGGCAGCCCCAGCTCCAGCCCCAGCCCCGGGACCTGCCCGCCCCTCGCTCCGCAGCCACCGCCCGGGGACCGGAGCTCCGCGGTCACCGCCTTCCTCTCCCTCTCGTGCCCTCTCTGCTGCTGCCCCGGGGACTTTCTCGCTGCCTCCGGCTTCTCCACTCACAGCTGGGTGAAATGGAGGAGCGTTTCACCCGTCTGAGCCCCCCCCCTCCTTCAAGAGTTCTGGTTCTGCACCAAAAGTTCCTCTCCACTACATTTCCAGCAGCCAAAGATGCCTGATACAGAGAACTGCTCGTGTTCCTCTTTAAAGTCTTTTAAAAAGCATTGTCAGGCAATTGGCAGCAGACCTCAGAGACTTTCAGAAATGTCCAGAAATCATATAAAGAACTCAAAAGAAGCCACAGTGCATTGTCTTTAACAGTTAGTGCTTTGAGAGAAATCACTACCCACTTCTTTTGGAATACTGAAGTAAATCAGAATGGGCTCTATAAGCCTGTGTTACTCAGGTGAGGGTTTCTGCCTACATGGACAACCTGCCCTGGTCTCATAATAGGTTTTCATGATGATCTGGGAAGATTGATGTCTCCTGGCCCCTGATTTACTATTGCATAATGGTGCAGGAAGAACAATGGGAGGGTTTAGAATTGCTGCAGCTTCAACAAAGGAGTGAAAAGTTCAGGGATGGAGTCTGCAATCTGCTAGAGGCTGGTTTGTAGGAGATGGGGTTGGCTCCAGTTATTTACAGCTTCACTGGGATATACAGATCGAGATGTCACTAAGTGCTGTCAGGGGGATGCAAACACCTAAAGGGGGACTGTTGGCCCCGGTGGAAGGTTCCTGGGGAGCTGCTGTGTGTGTGTTGGTAGAGACAGGACCAAAGAGCAGCTGCTAATGTTTACATTTGTAATTTATCTCTAGGTGGACAAAGCCCTTTGGCCTGGCCTTTATCTAGTGCAGATGAACCACTCATCTTTTAGAGGCTCAGCACCTTTGCTGGATTTTCTGCAGCATTCATCTTGTATCTGCCCCTGCAGCCACAGGGATGTGACCAGCAGGGTGACTGCACAATGGTGCCTTCTGCTTTTGGAGCAGAGCACAGGAAGTTCCAGAACTTAGATGAACAATTTAAGTTCTCCATTGTCACTGTGATCTATTTTTGAATAAGGCAAACCATTCCTGTTATCTAAAAAACAACACTTGACATTAAAAATTACTGAAGAAATTTACCAGTTAAAGAGCTCCTGAAGTTATTACTCCTTTTGCTTCCCTGCAGTTACTTGAGGACTGAACTAAACCCAACCCTTTGCCTGTGGATTTAAAGCACCTCTCAGAGCCTGAGCAGGAAGTGAGAAGCAGGGCAGAATGAATTGTTCTTCGTGTACACCTGGGCTGAGCAAACATTGAGACAGATCTTGTGATATTCTTTGACTTGTCTTGGAATTCACATTCAAAGTGGTTTAAGCAGGTATGGTTTTCTCATCAAAATTATAAATAACCCCACGTTCTTATACAGCTGACACCATCTCAGTGTATTTTTGCAAGGTTTGTTGTCCCAGCAGCAAACTTTGAGGTGTTTAAGATCTCTTCAGCAGGTTCTTCAGCATATTGTGTGACTGCAGCTTGCCACCTCAAACTCATTCTGAGTCACAAGACAGGAATCTGTCATAAAATTGTAAGGGGATTTTTGTAACAAACCTCTAATAGTGAATTGCAGAGGGGAGGATGGCAAGAAGCCCCATGACAGACAGCTGGGGTTGTCTCAGCAAAGAGCCCCCAAAACTATGGGCAGAAAGCAAGCAAAAAAGGGTTTGTTAGAGCATCACAAACACATTCTGTCCTGTGTTTCTCACCCACTGAGCCCTGCCCCAGCTCCTCAGGTACAAAGAACTTGGGTGGCTCTGTCAGGGAAAGGTGTGGAATGCAAAGGGCAGAGCCAGCAGCCAGCTCCCTGTGCCTGACTTGATTGAAACTGTTCACTGAAGCAGCAGCTTCACCCAAACTCAGTAACAACAGATAAATAAACAGGATTTTTACCTTCAAAACATTCTTCTCTTTGGGCTGGATTTGTTTTCAAGCATCATCTCATCATCACAGCCCAGCAGCATTTATGGTGCAGCCAAACTGCACAAGGCAACAGAACAAGAGAGGAATCCTTTTTGGAAATGTTGTGAAATACTTGGGTTTACTTTTGCAATTTTATTAGAAAACAAATCTTTCCATTAATCCCAGCTGTGCTAGGATAGAATTTGGTATTTTTTTTCCTTTTTATCCAGTTTTGGAGAATACCCAACATGAATCCAACTGTCCATTTCTCTAAAAGACTAATTTTAACATAAAGTAGTGGCAGCTAGAGAACCACCACACACAAATTAGTTTTACTCACAGAAAGCAGTTTCCTTAAGGAGATGTTAGAATAGGGATAATGCAGGATTTTAATGTAATCTTGCACTGCTTGGAGCACAGATTTGCTAAACCACCAGGTTTCTCAGGTGTTTGTTTCTATACAGGGGTGTTCTGGTTTGTTTTTTTTTTTCTCCATGTTCTCTGTTAAAAATCAACTACCCAGAACAGGGTTACCTGACATATTAAGCCTTGCCAAGAGGCAAGTCCTACAGGGGTGGGATGGGCTCTATTAGCAGAGGTGTCAGGGTGCTGGCAGTGCCACCACCTGGTGACAAAATCTCTTTGGGGAAAGAGAGAAGAAACTTCAGCACTTAAAAGGTGACAGGGTTTGCTTTATAACAAAACAACAAGAGGTTTTTATAACAAGCAAAAAGGCTTTCAGACTCAGAGTTTTACAGATTTACACACTGCAAAAACTTTTGCCAGAGACTCAAATTATATTCCACTGGTTCTAGGTTAAGTGGAACAGTTACCAATTCTGTTTATCTGCCTCTCAAAATCACAGAGGCTTGAAATCCACAAGTTTTTTCTTGACATGTTTAGGTGAACTCTGTAAATAACTGCATCTTTATCATGTTCTGCAGCTGCAGAGGAACTGACCTGCACAAGAACAGTATTTTAAGTGGGTTTTTTTTTAAATTATCCTTACAGCAAGTTATCTCTGTGTAGCCAAGTCCAGACATTTACATGAAAATACTGACAGTACAAGCTCATATTTTTATTCTGATCAAACCTTGCAGAAGTTGGATATAAAATCACTATTAAAGATCTACTGAGAAAAAAAACCCTAGATCTATATTACAGACATTCTATAGAGAATTCCTGTATTACATAAAAACACATTCTATGAAAAAAAGTGTGGGTTTTTTTTTTCTTTTCACATAGTTTCATTTTGAAACCTTTTATTAAAAATGCCCTCCAGTGCCTCTGCTGCCCTCAGAGAAGGGCAACACTTCACAAAACAAGTCTGTACAGCTATTTACATCAGCTCACAGCTCACACTGCTCCATTTTCAGTGGTGGATCCATTAACCAGGGGGTCAATGATCAATCTGGGCTCTATCAGTGCATCCCAACTTTCTGTTATCTGAAAAGAAAATACAGAGCAGCGAGTGAGGTAATTTCTCCCTTTATCTCTATTTAGACTCAGACAAGAATGCTGTGGAATGAAGATCACAGATCCTCCCTAGGATTCATCAAACTTAGTGGACCTCAACCTGCCTGACACCCTGGCTAAGGGGAGATGCAGGTAAGAGCAGAGCATAAAATGAATAACCTTGTCAGAACTGATGCTCTAGACACCACACTGTTTATTTTATTAGCCAAAACAAAGGAAGAGGTGCACTGGTTTTGAATGTAGTTAACATTCAAGAAGTGATAATTATTATTATAGAAAGGAAGAATTATTTTTGCTTCAGTTTATTTTAATCAGAGGCATTATTATAAATGCCTCTGCCTATGGCAGGAGGATTGGAACTAGATGATCTTTAAGGTCCCTTCCAAGCCAAATCATTCTATGATTTTATAAAGGGAATCTCACTGAGGCAGGAGGTGCACACCTCAGGCTTCAGCCAAAACATCCACATAATCCACATACCTTGGTATCCTGAGGAAGGGTTAGAACTATCAGTTCTGCCCCATCTGCAGACTGGTAAACCAGGTCGAATTTCCCTGGCTCTTTAGCAGCTTTAAAAAAGAAAAACAAAACCAAACAAACTTGCATGAACTATAAACAAAAATAGTTTAAATATTTATCTTATTTAGAAAACTAGTGAACCCCAGGCTTACATATACAGATGAGTTACCCACTACTAACTCATACTGACAAGACAAATTGCATTTTGTAAATTCCCAAAAGCATCTTCAAGGGTTAGAACTACTCCATTTAAATATCTTTTTGGGGAGGGGTGTGTTGAGCCCAAGAAAAACCCAAGGAAAATGGAAATACTCCCCAAAATGTGCCTCAGACTAGTGGTTTTCCCAGTGATACACATGACAACAAGTGTTTGGTCCCAAGGTACATACTTTGTCTTGCTGATGAAAGGATCTCCAGCTCGATCTGTTTTTTATCAGCATTCCAACTGATTATTTTTCCCTCCTTCAAAAAACAACAAGAAAGGAAGTGGGTGAGATTTACTTCAGCCATGTGTTGCCAAGTTTCAGACACAAACCAGTGTGATCATGCTGAAGCCATTCATTTAGCCAAGCTTAAATCATTATATAGTTTTCTTAGAAAGAAAACATTCTTTGGGGTAGACAATCATTGGTTAAACATAGCATGTGTAGTTGTGTGATTTGTTAGAATCACAGTGTTGTAGATACATCATTGGTTAGAACACAGGGCATTGTAGATACAACTGGTTAGACTAAATCACTAAATTCTTGGTTAACTCTTATCTGCACTGATGTAGCAGTTCAAATCTTAAGCATGGGACTTCCCCACCAGTGTTGTCTTGCTGGAATCAGAGTTCTTTTTCTTTTCTGTGCTTTCAGTCATATCCCTGCATCCAAACTTCCTAAGTGCATCACTAAACCTCATTTACACACTCAACATCTCCATTATTTTCTAGAAATCCTCCCCCCAGCTGTGTGTACACACTGTTCTGTATGTGCAGTCTCTGTACTGATACTGAGTACATCTGTCTGCCAGGTTTTTCTGTCTGTCTGCAAAATCTGCTCAGCAATCTGCAGGTAATGGCTCCCATAAACCCTTCATCACTGTCTTCATGTTTATATCAGTTTATCTCCTCCAGAAACCAAGTTATTAGAAGCTACAAAATGTTACTTGTACCACCATGAAGAATTTGCTTCAACTTCCACCAGCAGCACATCCAGTGCAACCAGTTCTCTGCTTGAGGGGCTGCATTTTTGTCATTCTAAAATCTTAATGACCATTAAAAATACATGCAAGGTTTCTTAAATCACTGCTACATCCTTTAAAATTTTCAATTAGTCTCGAGCTCCAGCACTTCCATTTTCACTGTTGAAGCAGGAACAGCCAACCGGGTCAAATGGATGAGAAAAAGACTGCACAGCCTCAAATTATTTAAGCCCCACCTCATCTAAAAGAGTTTTGTGAGTGAATCAGCAAAGAAAAACAGTACCTTGTAGTCTGAAACTTCAGGAGTGTAATTTTCAGTGAGTTCCAGGCGCTGTTGAAAGAAAAACAAGTAACAGTTTGTGTTGTATACAAAACTATTAGGCTAGAAACTCCTCCAAAACTTAAAGTGGCACAAATGAAAGAGATTTAGCCTGCTACCATTCAGCATTTCACAAGTTCCTTACCTTAAAGGCAATTCTTTCTCCCACTTGAGGTGGGGCTGCCAGGAGAGGTAACACACTGTAGTCTCTCTTGGGGACCTCCACGGGATTCTGTGAAGCAAAGAGTAACCCAGTGATTTAATTGCAATATAAATAAAGCCAGAAGACAACATTTGTGCTGGATGGATCAAAGAAGTTCTGAGAAGAGTAGCTGAGTGCTTTGTTTGGAGATAAATAATAAAATCACTTAAATATCTTTCCTTAAACACATGCTCATGCTGCTAAATGGAGATACAATCATGATCTGATTTACTAAGTCAAGATCAACCTTTATTATACTAGAAATTATTATACTAGAAATAGATTATACTAATTATAGAAATAGATTATATAATATAGAATCATAGAATAGTTTGGGTTGAAAGGGACCCCAAAGATCATCGAGTTCCAACCCCCCTGCCATAGGCAGGGACACCTCCCACTAGATCAGGCTGCTCAGTGCCTTGTCCAGCCTGGTCTTGAACACCTATAAATATATGTTATATATTTATGAATTACTCTCATCCTATGCACAGTTATATAGTTAAAGCTGCAGAAAAAAGGTGACCTTCAAGTGTAATATTCTCACCTGGACAAGAATGGAACTATTTGTTGCAGCTTCATTTAAGTGTCTCTGTTTCTGGCCTTCACTGCTGTAGTTATAGAAGAAGCCAGGGCTTGCTCCTCTCCCATGGCCTTGGCCCCTCATCCCATGATACCCACGACCCCTTGGTCCCCTCCAGAAGTTCTCCTCTCCTGTTCCACGGCCCCTTCCACGCCCCGAGTTGGCAAGTGGGCTTTGAGTACTGGTTGGCAACTGTTTGATACAGTTTCTTACTGTGGAGTTACTCAGTCCAGCGTTTACTGCAGGTTTTTTAATAACAAGAGTTTCAGAATCTGAGCTGTCAGACTCAGAAGAGGAGCTCTTTGCCTTGGTGGCACCAGCTTTTACAGTGTTATTGGGCAGTGACTTGTCTTTTGTGGTACCACCTCGTGCTGCTTCCCCTTTCTCACTCTCTGTACTGGAGTCAGAGTCAGAACTGGAAGATTGGCATTTCTTAGCATTTTTACTAACTACAGTCTTAGTCTTAGCAGCATTTTCAGTGTTAGACTTCACAGTCACTTTATTAGAAACACTTTTCACATCAGAACTGGCACCAGCTTGGGATTTGTCTTTAGGAAGTGTTGCCCCTGCAGGTTTATGGGGAGATTTTTTTTGCTTTGTGTCCATTTCACTGCTGTCACTATCAGATGATGTGCTGGAAGAATCTGAAGATTCCACCTTCTTTTTTTTGGGCTGCACTGGGACTTTTTCAGTGATATTTTTTCCAGATTTTAGAGACAAGCTCTTATTTGCCTGTTCTAAAGCCATCTTTGCTGCAGCAGCCTTTGCCTGTTTTACATCCTTCTTTGTTGTCAGCTGTTTCTCAGGTTTTTTAAGCTTTTTAGGTTGGTCAGGAGAGATCTCTTCCTTGCCTTCTGTGAGTCTGTTTCTTTCACTATCTTCCTTTTTCCTTTTCTTGTGCCTTTTGTGAGAGTCCTGGACATCAGCAGAGGCTTCTTCCCTACTAGAGCAATCCTCAGGATTACATTTATTCTTCTTCTTTTCTCTTTTATGCCTCTTCTCTTCATTTCTAGAAAGCTCTTCCTGCTTATGCCTCCGCCGTTTCTTGTTTTCACTTGGTGTGTAAGAGAAATCACCATCTGTTTCTTCATAATCATCTGCAACAACCTCTTCTAACTTTACACTGTTAAAGAAAACAAATAAAAGCCATCGTTGACTAAAATTAACACTTTTTTCCCCTGCATGTGTGCAGGGGCTTGGGGTAGGTGGTGTGAGTGTCTTCCCATACTGGAGAAGATTCACAACCCCTTGGCATCCTCTATCCCCACTCAGACACCCCAAATTACTTGTCTATTCTAATTTTTTTAATTGCATCATTCAATCATTGATTTATCCACATGAATACCTTAAATTTTTCTCATTGCAACTTGATTTATTTTACTTTTTTTCAACTTAAAATACCAGATTTTAAAGTTCCTTTTCGAACACAACTTTGCTAACGCTATGTTTAACTTTCCCATCTATATCTGTGCATCCCAGCTGGGCTTTTCACCCATTTTTCTTGAAACTATATTATTTTAATTGAATGCCCACACAATATATTGAATTAGTTGCAAGTGCAGAGAGACAGAGTTTCACTTAGAGCATCAACTGGGTATTTTTAAAAACCACAGCTACCTCCAATTACAGTAACAATTGGGTTTTTTAGAAAACACAGCTACCTCCAATTAGAGTATAATTTGGGTTTTTTAAAACCCCAGCTTTAGTGTATTTAAGCCTTAGGTCGAAGCAGCGCAGGTTCGGTGCCCGCTGCAGCCCCGGGGAGGGCCCAAGGGCCTCTCCTCTCCTCTCCGCTCTCCCGGGAAGGCACCCCTACCCCCCTCACCGGGTACCACACAGCCTGAAAGCCCCCAAA
>VZTY01021112.1:34104-45137 GCA_013400935.1 Turnix velox
CTTCTGGAGCAGGAATGTGGGGGGTCAGGTCCCGGCCGGTTCACCGGGGTTAGCCCAGCGGGACAGGCCCGTAGCAAACCGGAGCTGTTTCACATAAAACTGTGGAAAACACCCTGTCCCGCCTTGGGGACCCCCCCAGGCCCTTTGTCCAGCTCTCGGGGACCCCCTAAGCCTTTTGTTCCGTCTCGGGGACCCCCTCCCCAGCCTCGGGGACCCCCCAGACTCTGTGGCAGCTGCGAAGGAGGGTGAAGCCACCTCGTAGCGAGAGGAGGTGACGGGACTTTGAGCCCCTGGTGAGAGGTGTCCCTGCCCATGGCAGGAAGGGTCAGAACTAGACGATCTTTAAGGTCCCCTCCATCCCAAACCATTCCACGACTCGGTGACACCGGCTGATAGACCTGAGCCCGCCTGCAGCCTTTTACCCTTCAGACCCTTGGGTGAGGAGCAAACCAGCCCTTTCGGGGTGTCCCCACCATGCTGGTCAGCAAAGAGTGATGATGTCCCCGCTGATAGAGCCCATTCAGTGCTGAGAAAAGCTTTGAAAAGCTTTATTCCTCCCTTTCCTGGGGGCTGCTGCTGCCTCTCGTGACAAGGAGATTAAAGGATGAGGTTTCAAAGGTCGGTTCCTAGCAAAGCCTTGGTGTCTCAGACACGGAAAAGAGGGGCTGCTGAAGTTGCCAATGCTCTACAGAGTTAATTGAGTTTCAGGTTAAATCTTTGATTCATTTAGAAGCTCTCCTTCTACCTGATCTGCAGTTATTTTCCTTGAGGGCTGTAAAATGATTTGATCTTCCCAGAGATTCAGATCAAGGTGTGGATCCTTGGGGGGACCCCAGTGCCCCCAAAGCCCTGCTATGTGTTATTCCACTGTGCCTATTGGGGTTGTGCTTTCAGCCCAGACCTTGAACAGAGTCCAAATGTTTCCCTCTTAGAAAAAAAAAATTATCCCAGCTATTGGGCTGCTATTTTGGCAGCCACTGTAAGGTCAGGGCCTGATAAGTAAGCACTTAATTACACACTTAACTTCATTCATTGGTGATAACTCAGCTGAGCGTGTGGGTATAAGTGTGGGCTGACTTCTTAAGAGTAATATTTTGTAATGGAAGCACTTCTGATTATCACACCCTAGGTTGAAGTGTAGTATTTTGCAACAAACGTGGAAAATTCAAAGCTGAGCCCGTTTAGCTGGTTTTTATTGTTATTTCTTCCCCAGAAGGTGCAGTTTTGAGGCAGTCCCCAGAACCCAAAGAGCTGTGGGGCTATGTCCAAGTTCGAAGCAAGGCACACATGTTCTGGTGGCTCTACTATGCAGATAACCCAAGCAAAGACTTCACAGAATTACCTCTCATCCTGTGGCTTCAGGTAAGGTTTGGTGAGAAACACTGAAATTATAGTTTTTCCCATCTCTGCCTGGATCAGTGTGATGGGTACCTCACAGCTCTGCTGAAACAGGATTGAAAATTATTCAATTCTAAAGAGTCATGCTGTGAGTCAGGTTTTCAGGTTGAGAAGAAATCATGAAAACACCACTCTGCAATTGTGGGGTGCCCTCAAATACTCACTTTCTGTAAAGTCAAATTGTAGAAATAAGAGGTTGTTCATACATAAAACAGCAGTGATTTTTGTGCCAGACAATAAGAGTACATTTTGTTATTGCTACTGCTTTGTTGAAGAGTTTACAGACTAAACAGCACTCAGAGAAGGAGCAGATAAAACCATCAGAGGCTCACAAGGACTCCTAAGTGGAAACAAGATAGCTCAGAGATGAGTCCTATTCCATCAATAGTTTGATACAAGGCAGTGCTGTGTGCTCCATGTTCACCAGTTAGTTATGAATATATTCACTTGATGAGTTGGTCTTTTTCCTTCTGGGTTATTTCTTCACAGTGCAGTTGATAAAGCAAACTTCTGCATTCCTATCAAGAGAATAAGGAGAAAGGTTTTCAAACTGCACCCACGTAGCATACAACTCATTAAATGCTTTCACAGGGGGGTAATTGCCTCTCTGTTTAAATTCTTGCTTGTGGAATTGGAATATAAACACATAATGAAACAAGAAGAGAAAGAAACAGAATTTGCCTTTGCAAATTAACGTGCAGTGTAAAAGTTGTGAGGTTTTTGTTTTGTTTTTTTAATTTACAATCTGCCATTCTGCTTACTGCCTTGCTTTTATTTTTCTCCTCTCTGTCATATCTATGCCTTGCTGCTTTTTAACCTATTTGTTGTCATTTGGTATTTCCCCACAGGGAGGTCCAGGATCTTCAGGCTGTGGATTTGGGAATTTTGAAGAGATTGGCCCATTGGACAGAGAACTGAAACCAAGAAATACAACCTGGGTATAACACGGCTTCTAATTAATGTGTTGGTTTTGTTTTTAATTATTTGGGGGCAGAGGGGTTGGATTTTTTGGGGGGTTTTTGTTTTGGTTTTTTTCTTGTGTAAGCAGATGATTCCTATCATCACAGAACAAGTTTCCTCTTAAAATTTTACAGAACTCTATTTCATCTTAAAATAGTGTGGTTAATGAAATGGTTTATATGAAAATGCTGCTGGTGCTCAACTGAGGTTTCATACAAGTCTTCTCTCTGCTTACCCAGCTGCAGGCAGCCAGTGTCTTGTTTGTGGATAATCCTGTGGGCACTGGCTTCAGTTATGTGGATGATTGTAGTTTGTTTGCCAAAAACCTCTCCACAGTTGTTTCTGACATGATGGTTTTCCTTGGAGAATTCTTCAAGTGTAGAACAGAATTCCAGGTAAGTTGAATTGAATTCTTGATTAGAATCCTATTTTTCTTTGCTTTTAGAAAGAATTAATGAACAGGCTTCTAGCTGGGCTGTATTTGCTGTTAGGTGGGAGTTAGTGTGAGTATAACCACTGCCTCTTGCTTCCCAAAGTTAATTGATATCCTGAATTTGGTGCTAGTTGGATAAGCAGTGGGGTGGGTTATTGTCTCTTGTGTGATCTAAGAAGCTGGTAGGATCACATCTGTTTCTAGTTTCAAAATACTGAAGTGTCTGCATCAAAATTTCCCCTGGTAATTATTCCAGGATGTTAGGAAAATGTTACCTGCAGCTTAGAATCAGAAAATAATCAGTGTTTGAGGTGAAAAGCTGCTGCCTGGGCTCTGTGGATGTGGGAAACAGGTGAGGTATCTTGTGTTCTCTGTCCAGTGGCTTCATTGTGTGGCTTCTCTCTCCTCAGAACATCCCATTCTACATATTTTCTGAGTCTTATGGAGGTAAAATGGCTGCTGGGATTGCTTTAGAGCTGCATGAAGTAAGTAGTTGGAGGATGTAGTTCTTTTATCACTTCAAAATGTGGTGTTCTACAAGTACTTCCTGGAATAGATTCTCCCTGTTGTTGGTACAGTCTGTTAATTATATCTTTCACTTAAAGAAAACTTCTAGAGTAATGAATAGCTAACTAAAAGTTCTTTTTGTGTGTGTGTTTGTGTTTGTTTTTCCTCTTATTCACCAAGGCTGTTCAAAAAGGGAGCATAAAGTGCAATTTTATGGGGACTGCTCTTGGAGACTCATGGATTTCTCCTTTAGGTATGTTTAAAATCTTCACACTGTTGTTTGTTGAGTTTTTTTAATCATTCCATGGGTACCTAGAGTCAAAGATGCTTTAAATGAATGAAATACCTACAGATCCTGGTAAATAAAAAAGAAATACTTCAACACTGCAGGCTGTGAGTGAAAAATCTCTCTTTAGAATGTATCTACCTTATGAAAAGTCAGAGAGCAATATCAGTGAGGAAAATACTTGCATTTGAAGTGGGTGATGGTGAAATAACCTTAGGGCTAAACTGAGCTGAAATTACCTTTCTACTGATGAATTTATCTCTATATTTTTGACTCAATCATTCTTGCTAGAAGAAAAGAAAGTAGCCAAAAACTTACATGTTTGAAATCTGTTCTGTTTATTTAGACTCTGTGCTGTCCTGGGGCCCCTACCTCTATAGCACTGTGAGTATCTTCTTAAATTCTTGATCTTCCCCTGGTTACCTGTACTAGTATAAATAGTATAAATAGATGTTATTTTAAGAATAAAACCTTAAATAAATAGAGACTCTTAGCAAGATATGAAAGTGAAAATGCAATTCACACCCTCCTCTTTTGTGTTTGCCTTCCAGTCTCTCCTTGATGATATTGGCCTAGCAGAGGTGACTGCTATTGCCAAAGAAATAATGGATGCAATAAATAAAAAT
Organism: Turnix velox; assembly: GCA_013400935.1. Lineage (NCBI taxonomy): Eukaryota > Metazoa > Chordata > Aves > Charadriiformes > Turnicidae > Turnix > Turnix velox. Next base: position 38,315 of record VZTY01021112.1, read on the forward strand.
CAATATGGGCTGGCCACTGAGCTCTGGAGCCAGGCTGAAGGGATCATTGAAAGGGTGAGTTCTTTGAATATCCATTAATAACTAACTAGTGCCTGGAGAGGCACACGGTTTCATCTTGTTCATCACCAAAATTTCAGCTTAAAAGATAAATTTTGCTCTTGAGTTTTCCCATTGAAAGTCTGCTAAAAAATCTCATTCTTCCTTGTATTTTTTTCTCTACAAGCAAAGCTCTGCTTTCCTCGAACTGAAAAACTAATTATGGAACTGCTTTTTGTGTTTGTGGGGTTCAGTTTTGTTCAGTTTCATAACTGACAGTTGGTTTCACTTCTTTTACCATTTGGAAGGAACTTGTGGTTCCCATTTTGCCTTTCTCTTAAAGTCTCTTTGCCTTCTCCCACTTGTGATATTGCTGTCAGGGTACAGTCACTTCATTTTGTTAAAGATTGGTGTTGTGAACTGATTTCTAACCTTTGAAATAATGGAAGAAGGGTTTCAAAAGTTATTTCTTTAATGGCAACACTTGTTCTTTAGATTGAGACAGTCTGCTCCCTGCTCAGAGCTGCCATTCTGCAATTCTTGGCCTCATCCAGATGTCAGCCATTCCCAAAGAGAAGTGGCTGATACCTAACCTCATATTCTTGAGGAAGCATTTGAGATTTTGAGGGTTTGTGGGTTAGAAGGTTGTTGAGCAAGAGGTAGAATCCAGCAGAAGAGACAGACCATCTGAAAGCATCATCTGCTACTGAAGCTTTCTGCCATGACTAATGAGTCTGCAGTGATTTGTAGGGTGTCAGCCTTCCTGTAGCTTCACATCCTTTGCAGAGAAGTAAATAACATCTCTGGCACAGCACACGTGTGAACAATACAGGCTTGAGAAAACCTCCCTGCTTCTCCAAGCAAATGCAGAACAAAAACTTGTCCATAAATATCTTCCTGACATGTAGGTAAAGTAGCAGGTCACAGGGTCTTTTATTTAGGTTTTATTTATCTCTCTTTTTTTTCAGAGGCAAGTCTGTTCCTCATGTGTGGGAAATATTTTAGTTACAGTGTTACTGAAATGATCTTGTGCTTTCAGAACACAGACAATGTGAACTTTTACAACATCATGACTAAGGATGTTCCAGAGATGACATCAGATGCACAAGAAAATCTCCGTCTTGGTAAGTTTTTTATTAGTATTTCAGCTTCTGCACAAGAAAATCTCCATCTCAGTAAGTCTTATTTAAGTTCTTGAGCTTCTGAAGTCTGGATTCACATACCTTTATTTCTTAACACATCCTTCAAATGGAGCCTTCAGATCCAAAAGATATCAGTACATTCTAGAGCATAACTTATTTGCTCTTGCATAGATAGGGATAGATAGGAATGTGGAACAACCCTTCTACAAATTACACCTCCACCTATACATCCTGCACAAACTACTGCAAGGAAGTAATCAGTATAATTGTGCCATAGTTTTATGCCCTTTTAAGTTACCTCCTCTTGATGTCTTTCATTTCTGACCTCAAGTTAGGACACAACAATGTCTCATCAATGTAATAACATGACTCTTCTGTTCCATGATGTTATGCATCAGTGTGAAAAACACAGGCATAGGTTTATTTGTGGACTCTTATCTTTCTGTTGGCTTCAGCAGGGAAGGTGAATGGCTCAGTTTGCTCCCAGAAGTAAAACCTTGCAGTCAAAAAGTCAAAAATAACTAGTCTTTTGAGAAGAAACTCTGTGTGGCTAAAGCAGAAACTGATCCTTGAAACAGTACTGTGTTAGCCAAAGATGGTTGAATTCTTCCCAAGTCATCCCCTGACACATAAATAAGGTTTTTCTTTGGTGGTTTTTAGTAAAAGCAAGTAAATTCCTTGATGTTGCATTTTATTGGAAAATAATTTCTTGGCCATGATGGTTAACAATGAAAGTTACCTCTCCAGGATGATTGTCCTAAATGTGTCACCAATCCAAGAGTGTTTTTTTCTCTCTCTCTCTCTCTTTCAGTTCAACTTTACCAACGCCACATCAAATCCATGCACAAGGAGAGTCTCAGTGAGCTGATGAATGGACCCATCAAGAAGAAGCTAAAAATTATTCCTGACTGTGTGAAATGGGGAGGTACTTTCCTGTCTGCCAGTCAGGATCTCATGAGAGCATTATTGCCTGTTAGAGTAATGCAATCTGTGGGAAGATACTTCATTGTAGCAAGCAGTCACATTAAATTGCCATTATCCTTGGGCCCAAGGAGAAGACTTAGTCTCAGAAATGAATGTGTCTGTCTCTAGATGCTTCTGATTGTGCTCCTTGTATCTGTCCTTAGTAAAGCAGCTAAAAACACAGGGGAGGAGGAACATCCTGTGTGTCTCAGCAGCTGCTTTTTTGTCTTGAGTGCAGTCTTGCAGAAATTCCTGTCAGTTTTGCTTTGCCAGAAATTTGGTACCATGAAATGCTGCATGGAGTGGAGGGAAATGGAAAGGAAGCTTTGAAGGGTTGATAGCAGCAGCCTGTGTGTGTGTAACAGGAGCAAAAAGCTTTGTGTGAGCTCCACTGGGGTCATGGTTGAGTTCTGGATCTCTTAATTTCCTTAGGCTGAAAGTCATGGGCTGAAACTTTGGGCTAAAACTGATTTTATAAAGCCATGAACTGCATCTTGGGACCCTCAGCCAGTTGCTTCTGCTTCAGTTTGGGGATGGCATTACTCATCAGTTAAAATTTGTCTTCTTTTTGGTTCCAACTAGGTCAGTCCAGAGATGTCTTTGAGAACATGGCTGAGGACTTCATGAGACCTGTCATTGATATTGTAGATCAGCTTTTGGCAGCCAATGTCAATGTGACAGTCTATAATGGACAGCTGGATCTCATTGTTGACACCATGGGTAAGGGACTTCTGCCTCATGTTGCAAGACTGCCCATGCTGTCTTCCATTCACCTTTTTCTTATTGATTTAAATCACCTGCATTCACAGACTCTGCAATTGTCTTCCTGCATTGTGGAAGGTTTTATCCTTTGTCTCTGCTCACTTAGATACTCAGATGTCCTTGAATGAACAGCAAAGCAGTCAATAAATCAGGAGTATTTAGGCTGTCAAAACAGATTACCGGTTAGTGGTGCTCTAGTTTGCTACATTTTGAGCTAAAATTGAGCTGCAGTTAATGTGTAAATACTTCCAGCAGTTCAGATACAAGCTGAAGATTTGTCCCTGGTGGTGTCTTGGAATTAGTCCTTTTGCTGTCTTGATCTCCACCTCTTCCAAAAGAAACCTGAAAACAGAAAACCTTGTTGCTGAGTGACTGTAACAAACAGAAGCAATGTCTCTTCTGATTTCCAAAAGGGGATTTAGTGTGGCTGATCCTTCTCCATGGTAAAACAGTCAAGGTGTTTCAGGAGTAAAACAAACTATGTCAGAATTATTAGAGCTGCAGAACCTCTAGAGGCACGTTTTCAACTGCTGCAATCATAAGTCCATTTCATACACATCTTCACTGCTTTTTGCCTTCTCCCTGCCTTTGTTTATCTCAGCTTGTCCTCAACAAAGCTTTGGTCATCTTCTGAGGCACAGCAAAACTGGTTTTAGAGTCTGAGTACATGGATTTTCTGCTAATTTTGCTGTGTAGCTGTCTAGTACATCCAGCATCTAGGCATCCAGCAGAACTGAACTTCCAAGTTGCTGTGTCAGCATTTGTAATTAAATGTCTCTTATCTCTAACAGGCCAGGAGGCATGGATCAGGAAACTGAAATGGCCTAATTTGACCCAGTTCAACCAGCAAAGGTGGAAGCCACTCTACGTCTCTCCAGAATCCACTGAGACAGCTGCTTTCCACAAGGCCTATGAGAACTTTGCTTTCTTCTGGATCCTTAAGGCTGGGCACATGGTAAATAATCCATTTGTGGGGTGGGATGCACCATCACCAGGAAGAAAACTCGGATGCATTATGTGTTTGCTCTGTGCTTTCTTGTAGCAGCTGCTTACTTTGTGCTCTTATCTCTGTGCTAGGTTCCATCTGATCAAGGAGAGATGGCCCTGAAAATGGTCAAGATGGTGACCCAGCAGCAGCACTAGGGAAGGGGAGGCCACTGATGTGGTTTCCTGGCCAGTATCAGTGCTCTCCCAGGATGTGAGCCCAGAACAATAAGCTGCAGGAGGAGCAGTGGTTATTTGGACACATCACCTGTGTAATCTTTCTGATAAGGTGCACAAGCACTTACAGAAAGGCATTTTTCTCCTTGAATGAGTTGTTGCTTTTGAATTTGTGAATTTGCTGCCTTAACAGTGTTTGTGATGACTCTTACAGAGACAGGTCCCACTGTTGTAAACTGCTGGCTCTGAGCCTTTGCTTTATGACTAGGAAGGAAACTGCCCTTCTCTGAACACTCTTCTCTTCATGCACCAAGACTAAAACTGATTAGAGTCCTGACAGATTTGCTGTTTGCTCCTCTCAGAGAGCTGTCCTGTTTCATGAGGCCGTGGAATGTCTTTTCCTTTGTCCTCAAGCCTCAGCTCGACTCTCTCAGCTAGATTGCAAGCTGAAGGCATGGATAGGCCAGAAGACCTGCCCTAGAGGATTTGCAATCCATCTCTGGCCACTTGGTGGAGTAAGGAGACCTTGAAATACCACGGGAACATCTGGCAGCCGTGGTCTTGGTGCTCTCCTGGGAAATGCCTTGGAAACATGAGTTTGAACCTGTGAATCCCCAGTGGGAATGGTTTGATGTGAACTGGTGCAGGCAATCATTTAATTTCAGCAATAACTTTTTATGCACACAGATATTTTGGTCTTTGTGAGCATAACCTCTATTACAGCAAGGCTTTATTGTTGCAAATAACAACTGAATTATTCTGTATTTTCCATAATACTTGGTGTGACTCCAATTCCTGGTCTGGGACTGTTCAGCTGTCCCCCCTGCACACAAAGATGTGAGTAAGATGGTGCAAAGATGCTCTCTCAGACAGTGTGGGACAATGAGATAGATGAGCTTTGAGCCTTTGAAAGGGATGAACTCCACTTCAGAGCAGTCAGACTACCAGCAGCTGTCTCCACATAGGTGTGCTTTCCATAGCTGTGAGGGGTACCAGCTCACAGAGTTTTGAATACTTTGAATAAGTGCCCCTGAGAAGTGTGCAAAGCTGTTTAACCTGAAGATGAGTTCAAGGGTCCTGAGATAAAAGCTAAAACATCCTCATGGCTTGGGGATCCTGCTCCAGCTAGAGAAGTTCAGAGAAGTTTGCTGATCAAATATTTGGATTCCCTTTTCTCTTTCAGACCTCTCATATCACAAATTCTTTGCTTCCTAAGGGTTATGTCTGATCTCTACCCTTGGATTTGCTTTTTGCAGCCTGCAAAGACCATTTTTGTACATCAGTCAAGGGAACAGGAGAACTCCATTGTAAAACTAAAGGAAGGTCAAGGTGACAGGGGCTCTGGAAGCAGCTCCTTATCTTTGTCAGAAGGTGGATAAGTGGGGAGCTGGATGGTCTGTGTTGCAGATTGGCAGCTGACTTACAACCTACAAGGCTGTCACATCAGCCTCTTCTCAAACCCTGAATTAGCACATAATAGGGATGAGAGACTTGCACTTAAAGAAACAAAATTTACTGAAGGAGAACACAGCTGCTGATTCCTGACCAAAAAAAGAAGATGAATTTGTCTGCCTTGCTTTTATCACAGGATTTTTCAGGGTTCTAAGAGCCTCATGGATCTCACTTAGGGCAAGAAGCAAACTGATGGGTACCATCTCAATTCAAAACTTGCAGTGCTTTTGTGGTTGTTATAGACAAGCAGTTTTATCAGTCATCTAGAGAGCATCACTCCAAGAGGATTGAGGATGGCATCTGGGCTCAGCAACCACAGTGGGAGAGAAGCGCCCTCAGAGTGGGTACCAGATCAGCCCGTGCTCCTTCTCCAAGATGCTGCCTGTCATTCCTGGGCTGAGGGAAGGAGCCTAAATGATTCCAGACAGAAAAAAGCAATAGGGGCAGAACAGAGATCAAATGAAAAGTCAGCCATGGACCACTTGTGGAAAGCTCTAACGGGGAGCCCTGCAGAGCCTGGGATATCCCTTCATCACCAGCCGTGTCTCATTAAGAATCGTTAAGAAAAGTCGAGCCAGGAGAGCTCCCATGTGAGAATCCTTGAGCCAGATAGAGCCAGGAGAGGTCCCGTGTGTCTCTGCCCGGGCAGGGGAAGCTTTGCATCTCCTTTTCCTTCATTGCCCTTTAACTCGGTGCCTTCTGCGTTCTTCTCCCTGCCTTGGACTCGCTAGATCAGCACCAATGGCTTTTTCTCAGGGTAAATGGCAGTGCGACTGGTTTTATTTGGGGTGTAGAGGAGGGAAGGGACTACAAACGTATCTGTGACTGGGGAAAGGACCGGAGGAGATACCAGACCTGCCGAGCCCCAGCTGCTGGAGAGGAATGTGCTGTTCTCATGCCCCTTTCCCACCTCCATGTGGCGACTTTTTTACCCAGGGAAACTACGTTTCTCTGCTGCTGCAGACCATCACCCTCCTTCTCTGTGACCACCTGGATCCGCACCCCTCTCTCCGTATCTCTCTCCCATCTCTCCGTGCCCCTATCCCCGCACCCCTCTTCCCTCCGCACACATCTCTCCTATCCCCGCAACTCTCACCTCTCCTCGTACCCCTATTCCTGCACCCTTCTCTTCCCGTATCACTACCCCCGCTCTCTTCTCTCCCGGTGCTCCCATCCCCGGACACCTCTTCCCACTCACCTCTCCCTGTGCCCCTATCTCCTCCCCACGCTCCTCTCCCCGTACCCCTATCCCGCACCCCTTTTTCTACCCCACCCACCTGTCCCCGTACCCCTCTCCCCTCCCCACG
>VZTY01021112.1:45194-63076 GCA_013400935.1 Turnix velox
GTTTCCCCGTGCCTTTATCCCCGCACCTCTCCCCCATTCCCGGTCTCCCCTCGCCCCGTTTCCCGCCCGGCGCCTCCTCTCTCCTCCGCGCGGCGCCCCCTTGTGGCAGCCCCGCCCCTGCCGAGCGCAGCCGAGCGCTGCCCACCGCCTCCTCCTCCCTCCTTCGCCATCCTCCGCCTCTGCCCTATTGTTCTCCCTTCCCTCGCTCCTTCCCTCTGCCTGGGGCTGGCGTCTTCCCTCTGCTCTCCTCCATCCTTCCATCTCTCTCCCCCCCTCCTCTCTCCGCTGTCCCTCCCGCCCCGCTGCCCGGAGCTGATGTCACGCACCCGTTGAAGGCGCGGGCGATCATGGCTGCTGCGGCCGCCGCCGCCGCCGTGCCGCCGGCCTCTACCTAACGCCCGCGATGGAGCCGGCGAGCCTGCTGCGGTTCCTGCGGAAGCTCAAGGAGGTTTTCGACGTGTGCGATGAGGATGCGGACGGCTTCATCCGGGTGGAGCATTTCATCGCTCTGGGGCTGCAGTTCGGCCAAGGAGATGAGGTGAGTGAGGCGACCCCCGGTACCGCCGGCATCCCGCACCCGGCCCGGCCGCCCCGCAACTTTCACCTGCTGCTGCAGCTATGTAGGGAAATGGGGACCTGGCTCTGCCCGGCCAGACCTCCCCAGGACCACTCGGGGTCCCCCATCCCGTCTCCATCACCCACCTTCCCTCAGCGCGGCCCGGATCCTCCGCGTCCCTCAGCGAGCTCCTGGCTCCTCTCATGGCGGCCCAGCCCTTCTCCCCTCAGGGACTCACCCCGTCCCTCAGGGGGTAACAAAGCCCCCCATGGCGGGCTGGACCCCTCTTTCCTCAGAACCACCCTTTCAGGATCCCTCTTCCTCACAAAAACAGCCCAGGTCCCCCCTTCCAGCAGCAGGTCCCACACAGCTTCCCCCTTCCCTCAGGGGGTCCCGAATCCTCCCGTTCCCTCATGGCGGCCCAAACCCCCTGGGCTGACCCGGCTGTGGCTCTCCTGAGGTGGAGGGAGCGCTCTCGGGGGTGCTTTTGGGAAGTTGTTTTTATTCTGGTGACAACATGGGGTTTTCTGTGCCCTGGCTGTGCTCAGCGGGGTACCCGGCGCCGTTGGGGTGTTGGGGCTGAGGGAGAGGCTGTGGCCCAGCCTGCCCGTGGGCCAGTGCAGTGTATGAGCTGTGAGGGGAGCCCAGGTGTCCCCTGAAACCTGCAGGTGAGGGGTTGGGAGCCAGGAATCCATCCAACCCCCCAGTGACACAGCGGAAATCTGGAGTCACAGCTCTGGTCTTGGTGGAGCATCAGTGGGACCTCTGAACCCATGATGTTCCTGTAAATGAGAGGGGAGTTTGGGCTGGGGTCTGTGTGGGTAATGACATGTGTTAGACTTCAAACCATTCCTTTTAATATCCCTTTAATTGATTCAGTCAAGGGCTGCAGCTCCAACAGAATTAACCAGCAAGAAACAGTTGCTCTCCCCAGCAGCACTCTTAGGGTGCTGCACTGAACTCTTCCACTGAAAGGCTGGGATAGGATTTTTAAATAAAATATACAATGGAAGGACTAGAAATAATAGATGTAAATTGGAAGGGGGGAGATTCAGGCTGGATATAAGAAAGAAATTCTTTACGGTGAGGGTAGTAAAACACTGGAACAGATTGCCCAGAGAGGTTGTGGATGCCCCCTCCGTCCCTGGAGGTGTTTAAGGCCAGGCTGGATGAGGCATTGAGCAACCTGGTGTGGTGGGAGGTGTTCCTGCCCATGGCAAGGGGGTTGGAACTCGATGATCTTTAAGGTCCCTTCCAACCCAGACTATTCTATGATTCACAACCTGTCCCAGCAATTCTGGCTGCTGGGAAGAAGGAGTGGGGTTGGGACTAGGATAGGATTCAGAAATCCAGTGTCAGCCAACCTTTTAAAGTATAACAAAGCAATGTGAAGAGACAATGAAACGGTAGTTTGTAAAGGGATGGCAAAGATGCAGCAAAACCAGAGAGAATTCACAGTAATTCTTGGAGCAAATGACTTGTATTTGGCTTACTGCTGGGAATGAAGCACAGCTTGTGAATGAAATTGGGAGGCAGAAGGCTGATTGCTTGCAGATAGTGACAGGTCTGTTAAACATTTTCTTAATGAGAAGATGAGGGGTTTTTTTGTTTTAACCAGCAAAATAAAAGAGGAGAAATGAGTAACAGAGAGCTTTATTGATTTTTGGCTTTCTCTGTCTCTTGGTAAGTTGTATAATTTTATATAAACTAAAAGAAGTGGTTTTGAATGCTTAACACCAGATGCATTGCATCAAGAAGTGCTTTTTGCATTACTGCATTTATTTAGAGGCAGATCAGTGCCTGTTTTCAGCATCCTTGAGGAAAACTGGTCCAATTCCACTGGCTGTTTTACAGCCGGATGGCACTGATGGTCATGACAGTCCTTTTTGTTCATAGACATCTCAAAGGTGGTGAGAAAGAAGCAGGTTATGTAAGATGCAAAGAAGTATTTGAATGATGATCTCTTAAGCTTAGAGTGAGTTGGAGTATATGGGCTGAAAAATATTTAAACAGAATGCAAAGAAAAAGTGGAAATCTCAATAATGGTGGCAGAAGAAAAGCACCACTTATCAGTGGTAGTATCTGGCTTGCAGGCTTACTGTCAGGGAGAGATTACCTGCAATGAGAAATGCATCCTTTGTATTTTGTTGGTTGTAACTAGTGGTGTTCCATAAGGTATTTGCAAAATTGGGTCAGAGAAACCTTTATCTACGTATCTATCAGGGCTGTATTATAACTTGTGCTGGTTTGCTTCCCATTGTCTATATGTAGTTGTTGGTTAGCAGTCCCTTGGCTTCCAAGATTTGCAAATGACCAAAAGAAGCTCATTTGGGAAATACAGATGTGGTTTTCCAATTGCAGGTAGGCTGTAGTAGGTGAGCTGGCTGGGTTTTAGGTCTTGCTAAAAACAAACTTGCCTCTTCTCTACCTTCTCTGAGCCACCACCATCCAAAGTTTGGAATCTATAAATCCTTAATGCTACTTTCTGTAAGGTTTGTGACTCAGACTGTGTAGAGCACTTCACCTTTTTTTAGTTTTATCTTTCCATTTCCTTTTTTTATCTTTTTTTTTGGGTATGTGTCTATGTCTGTACTCCACATGCTGAAATTTATCATCGCTGAAAGGTAACAGCTCTCTGAAAAGTGCCACAGGGCAAAATATTGCAGCAGCTTTCTCTTCAATTAGAGCAGTCCTTACCTGCATGGTCAAAATAGTAAACTTTAATGTTTCTGATTAACTTTTTTTACTGTTTTACTTCGAGAGGGCTTTTGAGGTCTCTGCATCTAAAATCTTGATGCCTTGCTTCTTTAAGGGCACACCATCACTACTGTACCTCATTCCATTCTTCCTTTCCTGTGCATACTGAAGCCTTCTTGCCACATGGTGATGGAGAGTCCATTGCAGGAGAGTAGCCATTGCCTCAGAACATCTCTTTAGGTTTTGGCTGTGGAATTACTTGGGTACTTGCCCATTCAAATAGTTGTGGAACTTAGGATTTTAATCAGTTTGACATTTTGACCTCATGTTTGTCCCATCTGACTGTAGGCATTTAACTGAGTTGTCTAAATTAATCTTCCCCCATGGTCACTAACGAGCAATTGAACACTCCAAGAGTATAGCAGGGCCCAAGGATTAAATAAATCCTTCAGAGTCGCTTCTTTATCTCCACTGACAACAGCAACGCCTCGCTGAGACTTGGTTCAGTGCTTAACAATAGGCTTGGGCCCTGCCTTCTTGTTGAATGGTCTGTCTGCTCTTTGTGGAGGAATCTGAAGAGAGACATGAAGGGCTGTTTCCAAAGCGATTTGAGTGGATGGCATGTACTCACTAGCTGAAGAAACACTTCGCATAACATTGAAAAATGCCAAGAGCTGCTCACCATCTGGTTCCCTTTCCCTGGCAGCCGAGAGTCTGGGAGCACAGTGAGTGACGTGCTCAGCAAGCCCCAGTTCTGGCAGTGGGTTGTGTGAATGTGTATTTCAGGGTAGTGCCAGTTGATGTTTCGTTGTTGTAGATTCTGTTTCAACTCTACACTCAGCAACAAGGGGAACCTACTGAGCATGGTGATGACTTCTTTTTTTGGAACAGGTTGATTTGGTTTTGGAGGTGTGCAAACCATAGGGCTGCTTAGACAGTGATCTTTCCCATGGTGAGATCAACTGATAGAATCATAGAATGGGCTGGAAGGGCCCTTACAAATCATCTAGTTCCAAACCCCCTGCCATGGGCAGGGACACCTGCCATTGCTTGGCCTTAAACACCTCCAGGCATTTAGGGGGCATCCACAACCTCTCTGGGCAACCTGTCCCAGTGTCTCACCACCCTCACAGAACAGAACTTCTTTCTTCTCTCCAGCCTAAATCTCCCCTCATCCAATCTGTATCCATTACTGCTAGTCCTTTCATCCTGTACCATATTAAAAAGTCCTACCCCAGCCTTTCTGTAGCCTCCTTCATGTATTGAGAAGCTCCTCTGAGGTCCCCCTGAGCCTTCTCTTCTCCAGGCTGAAAACCCCCAACTCCTCATCAACTCCTTATCAGTTAATCCTCATCAACTTCTGATGTCACATCTGAGAGTGAACTCAAGCAGCTAATAAAATCCATAGGCCAATATAATTCATTTACACTCCTTAAAGCTGTTATTTGCTCATGGCCCAGATATTTCATATCACTTACAGTGACTTGGAAAAAATGCAGTTATGTAATCACATAGTGAGATGCTTAATTTATGGATTAGTCAAGGTACAGTCACTGTAGCCTTCCTAATGGGATGCAAAGTAGCAGTGTGTATGTTTCAGGATACTCCAAAAGGCTGTTTTAAAGGAAATGTGTGTTTTTCAACAGCTGATGTAAAGCAGGCTTGGCACTTACTGTTAATCAAACGTTTTCTTAAGCACTTGGTTACAGAGAGAGAGCTGGAGGTTTGCTGTGCCCTCACAAGTTTAATTCCTTATGTAACATGTTTGCATTTCAAAGGTAAGAGCTCTGAGGGGGTTATATGGCAAGTTGAGAATTGATCGTTGCTGTGTTTTGCAATGCAAGTCAGTGATCTGAAACGGTGAGTTGCTAATGCCTGAAGGGAAGGCAAACAATTTTGGTAGTAATTCTTGATATTTAAATGATGTTTTGTAGCTGCCTCAGTGTTTGCACTTAGTACAGGTGCAGAGATATTGTGTTATCATTAAATGCAAAGCAAAGAGAAAGGTCAGTGTGTGGTACCATATCTTTGTGTACAGTAGGGCAGGCAGCAGATAGAACAGGTGAAGTTAAAACATTCAGTTTCCTAGCAAGAGCAGATATTTTCTATGTAAATGCTTCTCTTTCTTCCTCCCCTTTCTGTGCCTGATTCAATTGATACTGTTGGGTTGTAAAATCAGTGTTCTTCACCTGTGACACATCTGCATCTTCTCCAGAAATTTGCCCTTGCAAATCCTAGGGAGGATTTCAGATTTCTAGCATGTACTAATTTTACTCCTCTATTAGATTAAAATTTGAAAAGCAACTCACCCTCCCTTGCAGCAATTTTGTATAAGCCTTGTGGAGGGGAAAAAAGCCACTGCCATATAGTATTTGTGGGGATGATCCCAAATACAGAATATTTCTTGGCTTCTAAATTGCATTGTTGCTTAGAGTTTAACACAATTGACTCATGCTCAGCAGTACTGCTCTTATAGCAGCAAAGTGGGGAAAAATCAATTTCCTTGTAATGTTTAGATAAGCAAATGTGATTGTTTTTATTCTCTATTTAGTTGACGATGTAATTCTCATTAATTTTATTTGATTTAATGCTAATATATGCAAAAAAATTAAAAATCCTTGGCTTGATTCTAGAATCAGACTGTCTGCTTGAGAGCTAAAAAGGGAATTCTGACAGTTGTTAAAATATGGGGTATTTTGGGAGGCACATGTGACCTCAGACCTAGATACTGAAGAAGTTAACTCTGTGTCAGGTGTGATTCTGGACATGAATGATAAAAGAGAGCATCAGACATGATCACTGGTACTCTAACATCTGGGTTTCCAACAGCAGTGTGAGTGTAAACAAAGCACTACAATACCTCTCTCTTGATAGGTTTTAGGAAAAGCAGAAAGCTGGAGGAAGACTTTTCTTAGCAGAGTCTCTTCTGGACTGGATTGGTGTGATACTGTGTCAAAAAGGAGCTGTGAAAGGCTCTGAGGGATGTGGGATTGTTAATCAAAGGGATGTAAAGAGATATTCTGCTGTTTTTTCTCATGGGGACCAGGAGCAGCATCAGTGAGAACAGGTTTGGCATTTTGACCCAAGGAATCCTGATTCCATTGAATTCAGCAGGGGGGGTGGAACTAGATGATCTTTAAGGTCCCTTCCAACCCAAACCATTCTATGATTCTAATTGACTACTTGATTTGCAGCCTGTTACTCGAGAGCTGTTCTGTTTCTGCTTTAATTATCTTTCTTCATTTGGTGCTGATGTTCATCATGCAACAAACCAAGCACTAGCTTGTGGCCACAGTGCTGTGCAACTCATTTTACAATCAGTCCCTTATGCCTGCTTAATTTTAGAGAGCATGCTGACAATGATACTAATTGTGCCATCAACACCAACCTGTGGTTTCTCTAAATGAGTTGGGCAGAAGGATCCCAAAGGGAAGGGGGAAAAAGGATGCTCTGTTCAAATGAATAGACTGCAAACAGATGGCAGTGAATGAATACAGGGGAAATGCAGGTGAAACACATGAGGCAGTGAAACAGGCTATCAGTATTCATACTGTTGGAATATGTGTGAGTGTGTGTACTAATACCACATCCAAAACCTGATTTCTAGGACTAAACTGCCAGCCTGGAATAGGAATTTGATTTTTAAGGTCTAAAGTGTGTGCTCAGGGCAGACTGTAATTAGATTGCAATGGCAATTTCAGCACAGGACTGAACTTTAAGTAACCTTTCAAAAACTCATTGTTCCTTCAGGAGCTCATGGGGCTATTTATGATATTGGTGATGAACTCAGGGAATGTCATAAGGTCTCAGATGGATAGAAAAGGAGAAGCTAGCAAAACATTCAATTTTGATTGCATTTTAAATGTAAACTCCCAGACTGTATTTGATGCTTCCCTAATTCTGTTGAAAGTCAGTGACTCTGAGAAGCTGCAGTCATTCTTGAAAATGTGGATTTTATTTCCCAAGTCCAGCAGAGTCTTGTCAAAATTTCACATTGTCCCTAAAACTAGACTCAGGAGGTGCTAAACTAAATAACTCATTCTCAACAGAGCAATTTCCCCCCACTGTCAGAACTGGCTGCTGAGCTTTCTGTTATTGATAAGGGAGTTATTGTTCCCTTTAGGTGAGGTTTCTGTGATGTTTGCTGCCTGGCAATTCAGAGACTATTATTAAAGAGCTGATGTGATTCCCATGTAGGTTTTGTGAAGCCTGGTTAAATGGGTCACTACATGCCAGATAACATAAGCAGTATCTGTGCCACTTTTTGGGACAGTACAGCACTGAGCTGTGTGTCAGCCATGCATAATTTTAATTCACCTTTTTTCAATTAATATTACTTTTTTGTGGGGGTGTGTTTGCAGGATTAATAGATTTAGGTCACAGGCTGTAAATGAGTGTGACTCAGCTGTGTGAATAGATCGGTTGGCTTGGTTGTGGGATGAATTTACACTTTGAAAGCTTTTAATAGGTGATGAATATTCAGGGTCTGCCACACGGTAGGAGCTCTAAAACCAAGGCTTAGATTTCTACAGCTCTCACTCTGGGAGTGTTGTTACAAAAGGTGCTTTAGAGGGGTAGAGAGCAGCTCTGCTCTGATCCCTGGGGTTCTTTTTCCATCATGCTGTTGCTAACGGGAGTGCAACAGTGCCTTATACAAACTGGTGGCCCTAGAAGCCAGGCTTTATCATGCTCAGAGCATGTTGCCACTTAGCCCCATTTGTAGCCATCAAATGGGTGCAGAGGTGTCAGAAGGGGATTTAAAGTGACTCAGCATCCTGTAATAATTCTCAGTTTGTCACTTTTAAAAATACTATTCACAAGAGTAGTGGACAAAGGAAATAAAGATGTTGGTGCAAAGCTACCCAAGTTAAGAATCACCCACAGCCATGAAACACTTTAGGTTTTATATTTTTATCTTGTGATAGAAATTTCCTGCCAAAACCTCTGTGGAATTAGTTTGACAATCTGAGTGCAAGATAAGTGGATAAGAAAAAAGGATTTGGCAGGGCTGTGAACATCTTCAGTCAAAAAGGATCTACACAGCATCTCAGCAGAGTCTTCACTGCCTTCCTGTGCCAGTATTGATCTGGAGCTGATGATAAAGTCAAAGAGGTGACAGGGCTGATGTGGAAAATGTCTGGTTTAGGTGAAACATCCATTAGCTTCCCATGGGTTTGTCCTGTTGGGCAGCTGAGAGCAAGCAGGAACATCCTTTGAATATGTTTCCTACTTTGAAACACTTGCTCTGTGGATGTTCTGAGTGTGTGCTGGACTGCTCAGCCTTCCTGCAAGGTGAGATTCTGAATTATAGGGCTGGGAAGGAATCAAGATGTTCCAAAATACATCTCCACAGCAGGTCTGAGGCAGAGCTTTGAGATAATGCTGTCAAACTAAATGATAACACAAAATATTCTGACAACCTACTTGATCTGGGAACAAACACTGTCTGTTCCTTGGCAGGGATTTCTGATTAAACTAAATCTAGTTGCCAACAGCCCAATGAATGCTAGCCACTGTGACTCAAGTCATTGACTCCTCTCTATTGGCATAAAACATTCAAATATTTGAATTAAATAAATTCAAGAGAAAGAAAACATCTTTTTACTTGGAAAAAAAGAAACTACATGGTAGCTTTATTAAGGATCTCTGAGATCCAGTCCACCTTAATCACAGCAGTAAGGAGGCTCATGTGCACATGCCAAAAAATAAAGTGAGTAAGAGGAAAATTTTGGAACAGGTACCCAACATCTCCAATCTGCAATTATATCTGACCTTTTCAAATAACCCAGGTGCAGTAAAGGTGCTTGAATACGTCACACCTAAGATAAGCATCAGAGAGATATTTCCTGGTTTCTTGAGAGCTCTTGCTCTTCACAGTAAAGAGCAATCAGGTTAATCAAAATAACCAAGAAAATGGGAAAAACATGCAGGAAATTCTCTTCTGGCTCACCCAAGTGTACAGATTGCATGCCCTGCTTTCACAGTAAAGTCTTGCAGACTGGAAGGGCAGAGATGTCAGACACTGAGCAGTCTGTGCAACTGTTCACACACTTGGTGAAAAGCACATGCTCCTTCATGTTTTGTTTCCTCTCCTGTCTGTTTTCTACTCCTGTGTCAGTCTCTTCCTTTTCTTTTTGCTACCAGCTTCTTTTATCCAGTGAAAATCCCCTCCACAGCCTTGAATTGGGGCCTTACCTGTATTTTGGATAATCTCTGCCTTGGAAGAGAAAGGACAGTTCCATCAAGCTGAATTAGAGAAAGAGACTTGACACTAAAATCTACATGGCCAGATTAGAGCCTAATTTATTTACTACAAGTACCTCTCAGAGGAAGAGAAGAAAATCAGATGTGTATTTAGAAGAGCATCCTCTATTAAGGGCCATGGTGCTTAGAACAGAGCTAAAAATAGATGCAGAGAAAATTAATAAGCCTGAGAATCATAATGATGTGTTGGGAGAGATCAGGGTACCTTTCCTGCTGTCTGTTCAGTGCTTAGAATTGACCAGCTTTTTAAAATTATGGGTCTGACTCAGGAAACAATCAGCCCTGACACTTTCAAATCAGCTAAAGGGCACTCAGCAGAAATGCTAATGGATGAGCTGTAGTGAATGCAGAGGGAGAAGGATGGAAAATACTGTCTCAAAGGGGATCAGCAGATTTCTCTGCAGTTCTCAGGCCAAAAGACTAATGACCATGACATTTATTGTAGTTACCTTTCAGTGTTCACTTTTTCTTCGTGGTGACAACAGTGATTTCTATTTTAATTTCCTCATCAGGTAAAACAAAACCTCCTAGCTCAAGCTACATCTTTACAGAACAAGGAGATGTGTCTGTGGCACTGAAAGAAGTTACAGCTCTGATTATATGCAAAATTCACAGTTTTATCTGAAGTGGGCTCAGTGAAACCTGGACCACAATGCCCCATGAGCATTGAATTAAAACTTAAATGCAAGCTGTACACTTGTTCACATCTTCTCACTGTCTTTGTCCTTGTACTAGCATTTCACTGATCTTTTCAAACAAAAGCAAAAATGTTTCATCTTAGATTGACTACCTTTGGTCTTCACAGCTGAAAATCCCAGAAGCTTCATATTCTGTTTTTTATTGGCATGAAAGAGATAACAATGGGGAAAACCTGTCTGTCCTCTGACAATCTTGAAAACACTGGGAATAGGAATAAAAGAAAACAGATGCTTTAGTGACCTCATGGAAAACTACATGGAACAGTTTAGAATTTCTTTTTGCATATTGTTAGATGAGCAAATTCTGTTTATGATTTTTATTCCCTGAGAATGAAGGACACTTCAAGGGTTTCACTCTGTTCTTCATTGCTCTAGTGTTGGTGCAACTGTCTTGAGTTTTAATGAAATTCTGACTGAGATTGGAATAGGGGCTGTAATTATTTGATTAGGGCTAAAGGAGCTGTACCAGTTTATGATTAAAACTTGGGATCCTGTTCTTTGAGTGAATTTTATATTAGTTCCATGATTTTAGTGTCATTGATCCCTGCTTGTGCTCAGCTTCAACAGCTCATGCTTAAAGTCTTTTTCCTCATCCCAAATCTTTACTGGCAAGTTATTTGCACAGGATTTGCTGTGCCTTTTTTCCTGCTGTCAGGATTTGAGCTTGCTGGCTGTATGCATGGTGCTAGGTGGTGATTTCTTTGGCCTGTTTCCTTCTTTCTTTTGGCAGATCCTGAGTTTGTTCCATTGTCTTTATGAAGTGAAAAATGCAAAGCAGAATTTTCAGTGACTTTTATTTAATCAGTGTTTCATCTTGACATTGTCTGGCTTGTAAATTTTGCCCTTTTGAAGTTGATGTATGGTGGATTTGTCACTGGGCTGCTCTGGCTGTAGATACCTATCTGCTCAGCAGTTGGTATGTAACACACATTTATTTCTGGGTTGGGGAGGTAGAACTGGAATTAAAATTCCCTGACACTATCTGATAAATTGTCCTGTTCAACAGCAACGCCAAGTGTGATGTTTTATTGCTACCACCTGACCCTCTGAATATTTTATTCTCCTCAGGTTCTTGCACTTCACGCTTCATTATTTGCTCCAAACAGACCATGAGCTTTGCAATATCTTGTGCCTCTGCTCCCCTCTCTTATTTCTTAAGCTATAAAGGGAAAAATCCACATCAGGGCTGAGCCTGTATGCAGGGACTGGGCAGTCCTCATGTTGCCCTATCTGCCAGCCTGACTTAATCTCTTTTTCTCTTCCTTATCCCTTTCTTTCCCTGCTCTGGTTATTTTTAGAATCTCTCCACCTCTGCATGTCAGTTGGGAGAGCTGTGTCACAGTAGATGAGAGTACAGGCCAAATGGGTTCAAACCAGCCAGGCTGGCTGTTTCTAATGGGTTTTATATAACACTGCACAAGGCATTTGCTTCTTTTCAGATGTGCATAATACATGCCAGTTACTCACTGTAGTATTGTTCAATACTACATATATTTTTTTAGTAACAGGAATAGGTCCTTCTCACAGGGCCTATTTTAAGACTCAATCTAGATATAGAAAAGCTTTTTTTTTGCCCTCTTAGAAGTTCTTGCAGTGCTCTAATTGCTGAGAGTATTTTAATTTCTGCAACAGATTTGGATTCTGTGGTGTTTAAAGATCTCTTTTGGTATGAACTTACTTTCCTTATCCTGAAGGTCCTGGGAGAGGACAAACAGGGAAGCTCATGATCTCTCCGTGGTGTAAGGACTGAGCCTGTGTCTCAGCTGGTGGATTCAGCCCAGGTCTGCTGAAAGCTCAGCTTCTCTATCAAGAACTGGAACTGTGTATGGAAAGAAGTGCCAGGAAAAGTATGTATGTGTGCACCATCCAGACCATTTCAACACAGAATTAGCCTTACTAATTACTTGTCCTCCTTCTTTAATTGAGTATTTACTTAACATTTGACCTCATTTAATATACTCAAACAGTCTGAGTTGGCTTTCCCAAGCAGTCTGCAGCTCTTTATTCAGGCAGAATTCCCTTTATACCAGTTATGCTCATTCTGGAGGGGGGCCAGCAGCTCTTACCCTGGCTAAGCCATGGCCTTTTAGACAAGGAGTGGATTTTTTTCCATCCTTGCCATCAGATGATTTAGATGCATTTCTGAGAGCTTTGCTTCAGTGAGGACAGCAGCAGCATCTGGGGGAGTGTGGGGAAATGCCTGTTGAAATGAGAGGGATTTCTTAAGTTCAGCAGGGATGCACATGAGGAATTGTACAGAAAACTCCTACTCTGTAGATATTTTTCCAGTGTCACAGGCTGAAGAAGCTTGGAGCACCCTGCTGTATGGATGTCACACATCATAACCCATTCCAGCTCAGGTTTCTGCTCAGGAGAGCAGAGTTTTTCCATTAGCCAAATCTGTTTCAAGATCTGCTATTTCTGGTCATTTGCTGGGCCCAGCACTCTTTATGGTCCACGTGTTTCTGGATAAAAAGGTAAAAATCACAGTCCAGGGGAAAAAAAATTACCTTTATATCAGATATTATATTCTCAATAGTGTGTGCAGTGAACTGAGATTGCTGGGTTCAGACCCTCACTGAGATTCTTACAATACCAATTCCAATTGATAACAGTTGAATCGAGCTCACTTATAAAACACACAAGTACAGTTCCATTGTAGCTCTGCACCTTTATTTCCTTTCTCTTTGTGTTAGGCCTTGGATCTCTCTCCCATTCAGTCTTCTAACAATTAAGAAGTGCTAATATCAACCAGGCTGGAATGGCTAATAAAGGTGCAGAGCAGAGGAAAAACTGTAACATAAAGCACCCTTGTACAGACAGCTTCTGAGCTTGACAAGGGCGTGCATTTTCTGTGCACACAGGCTTTGTATTTCATATACCCCTTTCTACACAAAAAAGTTGGCTAATCAACATTCTTTCTAATGCCTTTCCCAGTGTGAAAATTTCCTCCTTGGCAGTTTGAATGATTTATTTCTCTATAGGGGAATTGCTCATGACGTGGGAACCTTGGGAGGTATGAGGTGGCTTCTGGGCTGTCACACTGCCTCTAGCAGGCAGTTGCAACAAGGCAGAGGGGAATTAGGAAAGATTTATAAAGTGCTGGCTGTAGGAGAGCCATGATCAGGAATCTACCCTGCCTGTGTGAGCTGATGAAGCAAAGAATCCCTCCTTCTCTGGTGGCTTTGCTCTTGGTGTGGGGTTTGTTGCTGTTGCAGCCCCCTCTTGGTGTGGGGTTTGTTGGTGCAGCCCCCTCTTGGTGTGGGGTTTGTTGCTGCAGCCCTCTTGGTGTAAGCTGCCCTGACTTGTGCTCTGCCACTGCTGTCACAGCTCACTTATCTGTGCTTCCCCTGTCTTGCTTGACATCAGTGGAGTCAGTTCAGAGCTGTCAGCCTCATTTCAGACTAGGTAATTATCCCCCCATTACTGCACATTTCCTCCTTGGTTTGGTTAGGGGAGGATGTTATCTCCCAGCCACGCTCTTCAGAAAGGTTAAGCATCTTTCTCTCCAGCTAAGTGGAAGATTGTTCCTTTAATCATACCTTCCTGCCTGATGTTTGTCATCTTAACTCATGTGTGTCTCCCCGTGCCGAATTCACCCGATACTCATTCCTCCCAGGATTTGTGTCAAAGCATTAATTTGCCGTGAAACTTCTTTCATTCAGTTTAATTTCAGGGCTGCTGCTCAAGCGTTTGCATTTGAGATCAGATCTCAAGACTTACATTTCCTCAGTGTCTGTGAACGTGCCAAAAGCCAACCACACTCCCTTCTGTCAGCTGGGCTCTAAACCATTTTCAGGAGCCTGGGCTGAGAGAGCTGATTGTGCTGCCCTGGGCAGATCTGTTGCAGGCTCTCTGGCCACCACCTAAATTGTTTTTGAGAGTAGCTGTTGTGGGGGAACTTGATCTTTAAGGTCCCTTCCAACCCAAACTATTCTATGAAACACAGTACTGTGTCCTGGTTGTGTATTATTTGGTTTGCTTTATGCATTAAGTAGAGAAGTTAACAATAAAATTAACAATTAACAGTAAAGAGAAGCAACTCTGTTTTCCTTGCTTTGTGTGTTTGAGGCTAGGGAGCCAACCTGTAAAAACCTGGTGGGACCAGATGGAGTCTGCTGTTGCTTTTTCAGCTTTGTTTTTGACTTGTGAGTCAGAGATGAACAAATGGAGTGCCATCATATGGCTCATAGAAAAGTGTCTTGTGATTTTTGCATAAACAGTGCAGACTGGAGTGGGTGCCTGGAGCACACTTGTAGCAGTGGCACTGGCTTTAGCCTCTGGTCTGGTGTATTTTCTCCAGCTTGTGTTTGGCTTTGGGCACTGTTTTCAGTGGTCTAGGGGATGTCCTAGTTGTGTGCCATGACCTACCTACCAGTCATGGATCAGATTTGCTCTGTTCTCCCCAGTCTTGCCAGCTTCTTCCTGCTGGTCTTAGGTATTTTGTTTGTTTCTTGTGTGTGATAACACCTCAATTAAAGTGTGACTGCATGTGTCAGCAAGGAAGGCACTGAAAAAGTGCTGGCTGATGAGCTGACACCGTGTGCCCCACCTCTCTCCCCAGTTTTACTTCAAAAAAACTATAATTATTCCTGGAGCTGATCCCATTTGGCTGATGTCTCGCAGCTGGAAGCCATGAAAACCATTGTTCTGTGCAAGTTCCCTTTATGTGCTGACGAGAATGATCACACACACCACGAGCTGCAAAGATGAGGAATATTTTCTCTGGAAATGAATCCATGCTGCATCTCTTGTAAATAAGCCAAACATTTCCCTGCTTCCTCTTCACAGGCAAAGCCTGCTGCACCCTCATGACCAATTGCCTAATGCATCTCCTGAGGTCTAACTGTTTTATGCTATGCTTGACTTATGCTAATGAATTAGATGACAATGGGCTGTGCTTCATTTCAGCTCATCACAGCTTTTGCTAACAGCCTTCTTTCCCAGGAAGCCTGGCTTTCAGCTCTGGTTGAAATGGAGGAGAAGGTGTTAATGCAATCCTTGCTTATTTTAACAAGTGGGTGAATCAGTGGTTTTAGGGAAGCAGTTTACCAGCTTAACCCTTTGCTTTCCAGATCAACACCCAAAAAAAAAAAAAATTCACTGTAGAGTGAGCAGATGGTTTGGGCATATTTTTAGCCTTGCTCTCTGTTCCCATGGTATTCCAGACTGTGTGGGATTCCCCATAGACTGTTGTAAGATTTGGTGGGCCCAGCCAAATGTCTTGTTTTGCAACACAGCATCAGAAGGAAGGAGGGAAATCAAATCCTCTTCAAATCAGCTCTTCCTTCAGGGAAAACCCCAATGGAGACACCAGTATCTCACACTAGTGGATTTCCTGAGCACCCCATTAGATTGTGCATCTCTGATACATAGCGGGTTGGTTTTAGTGGTAGTCTTAAATAGTGGAAACTAATTAACAGCTGGATTCATGATTTAGGAGGTTTATATAAACACAGAAACAGCAAAGTGTTGTCAGTAAGGAGGCAAGGGGAGAAACTGGTGGTGTGTGGATGGCTGTGGCCAGCTGCAGAGTGAGGGTCACTTAGAAATGTCAACTTGTACCCCTTTCCCAGATGCAAAAAAGACAAGTCAGGGTGAGTGAAATTCTGCCGCTGCCTGGATGAATCATGTGGGAACTTCTCTAGTTCCCCCCTGCAGCATTTACATATTTAGTCTCCTTTTGCTGTTTTTGAGGTTTCTTGTGCAAGTTCCTGCTTCAGGAGATCCTGAAGGCACCACAGCTCAGCCTGACCTTTCCTGCAAGTCCTCATCTTGCCATTCTCACAGCTCCCAGGTGCTCCCTGCTTGCACTTCAGTGTGAGACGTGCTCACAGGCCCCTGCAGTATGAAGGCAAACTGCTGAGATGAGTTTGTTTATTTCAAATTGCACCTTCTGGCTGTGACTTGGATCCTGCTGTAAGAGTTCAGTGGATGGAGCCAGTGTGGGGTCTCTTGGAACTCAATTACCTCTAAATGTAACTAATTTTCTCAGTGTTAACAATCTCTTCTGTACTGGTCAGTTTTTGAAGAAAATTAAAAGAGGTCAGTAGAGGTCCAAGTATCTTCTTGCCTGGAAATAGAAGCAGGATTCAGTTCCAGTCAGAAAATCTTTTGCTGGAAAAAAACTCCTAGCTGTTTTGGCAGCATCATTCTGAGAGCTGGCCAGGAGTCCTGGGAGGTGCCTCTGTATTGAACTCACTTGCAGGAGAAGATGAGTTTCAGTAAATCTCTTCTGGAGTTTATCAGTGACCTGTCTTCTTCTCTCCCTTTTCCTCGAGGCAATAAATAAGCAACTTTCTGATTCATTGCTGGGAGCCAACCCTTTCTGAGGAGGAGGAGAGCAGGACATTATTTCTTTACAACGTGAAGCAGGAGGCTGGCTAATGCAGTATAGACAGCAATGAAGATTTAGGGCTAGCTGTGGTGCTGTGCTTTATTTGGCTGCAGCTTCAAATCGAACTTAAATAATGCCTTCAGTGTGGAATTAACTAGGAAGAGCTTCTTGCCTTATCCCAGAAAGCTACTGGTAAAAATGCATGACTCTGCACTATAGATTTGAAGCTGTGCACAGGGATTTATGTACAATACACATGTGGATATTAGTGCACAAACTCTGTGTAAGTATCCACCTAAATATAACCCCTGATCGAATCCTTGTAGTCCCTGACTTGTGCTGGCAGCTGTATTGATCAGCATTGACTGAAGATACGAGCACTCAGGGCACAGATTCCATCAGGCTGATCTGGGAGTTCTTCATCACCCTCTTCTGCACTGATGTCAGTTATTTGTGTTATGGAATCTAATTGAAAACCTGTAAAATTAGATTTAAGGGAAACTGGACGCTGAAGCACTTTGCTCAAGTGATAATTTAATTTACAGTTAAGGCATCACTTGGACCTAAATGTGAACATATTCTGGATTCCTCCATACTACACACAGCCAGGGATGTAATATCTTATTTAATTTGATTTTTAAAATGTAATTTATAGGACTGAGCAACTGGCAGACTAAAATCATTGGATCAATTTTGAGAAATAAACCTCACATGCCAGATTCAGTGAGAACACCCAGTGACACTGCTGTGTTACAGCACAACATTAAATAGTGCAGAAGCTTCTCAGCTGGCTGCAGGAATCTCTACATTGCGGCCTAAAACACAATTTGTTGCCTCTTAGCAGGAGAACTACAGGAAATGGGATACTCTAAAGGAGCCCTGCAAGCATCTGAAATGGTATTTACTGACATTACAGTGATGGGAACTTGCCATTTTCAGGGAGTTACAGGCTGATCTGCTAACCCTGAAGGCTGGTGGGTGATTAGACTTTGTTGCTGTGTCCATGATGGGACAGATGTTGAGCTGGTGGCTGCACCAAGGTCTTCATCAAACCTGGAGCCAGGCAGAGTTCCAGCAGCTGCCACCTGCTGAGGCCTCTACAGTGAGGCAGGAACATTCCCAGCTGTAAAATCTCACTGCTCCTGGCCTTGAGAGCTTGTTTTATTGTACTGATTTGAATGCACCAAAAACCAGTTGGAAGACAAGAGTTTCTGCTACCCCTTCGTCTCCTATAACATGTTATTCATGAATATGAGCAGGGATAACACTGACCAGCTTCCCCATATCAAGCCTGTCCCTGCTTAATTGGTTTCAGTGAGGATTTCTGTCT
>VZTY01021112.1:63094-75557 GCA_013400935.1 Turnix velox
TTTGTTGCTGTGTCCATGATGGGACAGATGTTGAGCTGGTGGCTGCACCAAGGTCTTCATCAAACCTGGAGCCAGGCAGAGTTCCAGCAGCTGATGCTTCTGCCACCTGCTGAGGCTGCTACAGTGAGGCAGGAACATTCTTAGCTGTAAAATCTTGCTGCTTCTAGCCTTGAGAGCCTGTTTGATTGTACTGATTTGAATGCACCAAAAACCAGTTTGAAGACAAGAGTTTCTGCTACCCCTTCATCCCCTATAACATGTTATTCATGAATATGAGCAGGGATAACACTGACCAGCTTCCCCATATCAAGCCTGTCCCTGCTTAATTGGTTTCAGTGAGGATTTCTGTCTGGTCTTGTTTGTGTGCATTAAGCACACACTGCAGTTTCTGGTGCTGTATTTTGGGAGCAGAGATGTCTTCTGCTATAAATGATGGGGCAATAGTAATAGCTGTTGATACCAGATACGAGGAATTTGATCACTGTATCTGACAGCTGGGCTGTGCTGCCTGCCTGGCAGGGCTTGAATTGGCAAAATCTTCTGCAACAAGAAAGTTTTTAAGAAGATTTTGAGCTCATTGTGGGCTCTGAACTTATCTTACAGCTCCTTATTTCTTCTGCCTACATTAACATTTAATTTTAGAAAAGGAGAGGGGAAAGGATTTAGTGTAGATCAAATTCTTCCTTTCTTATTCCACACAGAATTTTGCACGTGAGAAAATTTATCATTTTCTCATCTGGGTTTACTTGTTCTAAGTGAGGCCTTTGGCATTTATTGGCACAGAGGGAATTCTAAGTACTGAGAGAATCTGAGGGAAGGAATGTCATGCGCACACGTTGGTGCATTATCTGCAGGGCTTTCAAGAAACTGCCAGGGTTTTGCTAACATGTTAAAAAAAATAATACACCAGAAAATTGAGAAACTGGGTCATCTGGATTCGTGTGCTGCATTTCCTTCCAGCTGGGCTTTTGTTGCTGCTCTGACTGACACATCTGAGCTCACACTGTAGTCACCAGGACTGTGCAGCATCCTGCATGCCTGCTGTCCTTGTGTCCTACACTCATCTTGTTTATTCTCCTGGGTGTGTGGAGGGCTCAGATCAAGGTCAGAGTTGTGCTACAGCTGGCTGTGAGCTTCCTGTCTTTGCCTCTGCGTGGGTACCTCCTTGATACAACAGGTAATAAAAGGCACAGGGGCAGGAGTCATGGTAGAGAATGCCATGCAGCAGATTTATCACAAAGAGAACAGCCAGCTGTGGTCTCTCAGCACTGTGCCTGCCTCCCTGCACTGTTCTGCCTCTCTTCCTATTCTTCTTCAGCTCCTTGTTTCCCTATTCCTTCATTCTAGACTGCACAACAGTCTCCCCAGTCCCCTCTTGACCAAACAGTCTCCCTCTTGACCAAAACCCTCTTGAAAAATCTGTCAGACCATCGTTGGGGTAGATGCCAATTTGGTGTCTGTGTTTAAATTCAGTGTAATCTCATTTTATGGTGAGCAGTGATCAGAAGGGCTAAACTGTGAGACAGAGATTATAAGCAGTAAGTACATCATTTGTTCACATAAATACTGAGAAGAACCACCCTCTCTCATTGAGTTTTCTCACCTAGAGTTTGGATTCTTCAGGGAATGAGGCTATTATTTGTGTGCATTTTTGTCTGTCTGTCCTTTCTCCTTCACCAGTCATTGTTGATAGGAGGTGTGGAGATCACTGCAAGCTGCACACACAGCAAAGGCTCCCAGGGAGGCAGATTTTGTTAGTGACTGTGCTAAGATGAGAGCCTGGGTTGCAGATTTCTCCCTTATTAAGCTTTTGGGATCCACATAGGAAATGAATGTGCATTAATGTGTCCCAGCTGCAGAATTTCAGTCAGGGCACCTGCCTTACTCAGCACCAGATAATCCAGATACAACGTGATTTATCCTTGCAGAACAATTTGTTGGCTGATTCAAGTGAATATTACAAGTATCTTTTCATTTGGGGTCTTCTGGGGAGGATACAGACCAACTGAGCAGCAGATGATACACCCAGCTCAGCACAGATTTTATGATCTTCTCTTTCAGGTGGAAAAACTGGCAAAATACTTGGACCCAAATGATTTGGGAAGAATCAATTTTAAGGACTTCTGTCACGGAGTTTTTGCCATCAAAGGTATGTGCATGTTTCTCAAAAACAATCTGTTTCTGTTCCACTAATGCTCCTCTGGTTGCAGAAAATGTAATAATCAAAGACATCCTCTCTTTTGACTATGGTTATTTGTAGTGACAGCGGGGCAGCTCTGGGAACAGAGCCAGGATGTTTTTCCTTTATGTGGATTTTGTGTATCAGTGGTGAGCAGTGCTTGAGTTCCTACATCCACAGGTGGTTGCCTTTTGGATTACCCTTTGCTTTTCAGAACAAATATGATGTAGCTTGAAGACAAATGTAGCAGAAGCAAAAGCACCTCTGTGGTTAGCAGGCAGTGACAAAGTCCAGTACTTTCAGGTTGTCATCTGGTTCTGCTCTCTATTGAAGGAAGTTAAAGAGACCCTTAGTTTTAGTTTCTGCTCTTTATTGAAGGAAGTTGAAGAGCCCTTGAGTTTTAGTTTCTCAACTAGGAAACGTAGGACTATTATACTCTTGAAGTATCTACCAAGTATTACTAATTGAAGTTTCAAAGTACCTGGGGATGTGCTGGAATGAAAAGAGTTAATTATAAGCTAGCCATGCAAGCCTTGTAGGTAGAGATGAGGTTGGTCTCCTTTGGAAGGAAAAAATACTTGATAGAAAACATAGATGTTGTTCCTATAGCTTATGCCTTGAGAGTTTTCATCCTGTCCCACCTTCTGGGAACTTATATACTTAAATCCTAAGAGGTCTGCTCCTGGAAAGACATGACTGACTCAAACTCTGGAATGCTTTGTGTTCTGACTTTATGAATAGCTTAAAGCCCTTAGGTGGAGCATCTTGTAGGGTCCAAATAATATGCTTGATGGATATTAGAATGTCTACGTGACCAGATACAGAGAAATCATCTAATTCTGCATCACCTAGAGCTCTCTTAGCACATGGTTAGCAGTGTCAGCAGTTATCCTGTGTCACTGCCAAGTGTGTATAATTGCAGGAGCAGTTTTATCTATTTCTGCTTAAAGATTGTTACAGCATCTCTTCAGGAGAGCTGGTTCTTTTGTTCACCTCACAGCAGGCAAGTTTTAATTGGTCATTAGTTACCAGCCAGACTTTTCTCAAAAATGAAATAATTCATAAGAAGGCTCAGAAAGGGTATATCTACTTTTCAGAATGGAAAACCTCCACCATGCTATTACCTCTCCCTTTTCAGTGCAGCCACATCCCAAGGGCAGCAGCAGGCTCGTTATCAAACAAAAGCCATTTCCCTTGGCAGCAAGAGATTATAAATATGATTCTTTGACATCTCATCCTATTGCAGTGGCTGGGGGCAATCAGATTAATAGAGCAAAATGAGATCCTACTATAAATCCACTGTGCTTTTCAGTAGTGGAGTATGAGGCTGTGTTATTCTTGGGATTGGAAGCAAAACATTTAAATTCAAGCTTTATTATCGTAGTGCCTTCCTGTATTTCTTGTTTATGAGGCTTCAAATAAATTTGTCTCATGGATATTTGCCTTTTATGGTATACTGAAGTAATTTTTTGCTGCAGAGAGGTGATGTAGTGGTTTTCTGGTCGTTTTGGCTGTTCTGAATCTGTTGTACTTATGCAGTGCATATTTTCTGCCACTTGTGATACTTAAAGGCTTGAGTGGAACTTTCTATTGTGCTGTGCAGGCTGATAAATTCCACAGTCACACGAGTTTGCAGGACCAGGCTCTTGGTATGTCTACAAGGCTCTAATTAAGTCTGACCTCTTCCTTCTATTTAAAGATTTCTGTTGTCTTTCCAGCAGTCTCTGTGCTTTGATATTCCACTTCAAAAAGCCAAACCCTCACTGATAAAGGGTGAGCTCCCCCTACTGACCTCAGCGCTGCAACTCACTGCCATGAGCATTATCAGCATGAATACAAATTAATACTTAATTAAAAGATAAAGTCATGGAAATCATTCTGAACACTGTGTACTGATTGGAGGAGGATGGCTTTCATAATGTGAGAGACTTGAGATACATTAACTGTTGATACAGTTTTTGGGAAGATAAACTTTCAGCCCTGACAATTTGCTTTCATTTCACTTTTCCAGGCTGTGAGGAGTTACTAAAAGATGTCCTGTCTCCTGATAACTGTGAGCTACAACACTATGAGCCACAGTATGTTGACTACTATTACCAGGTAAGAGAAGCACTAATTTTGTCTCTTGTTAATCCCCTGAGGAAGCCTCTGGAGTGATGTGCAGTTGGATCACTGTAAATGCTGTTGTTTTACTTGGCCTCTTGGCTTGTCCTGCATAGACTGGCTCTCAGCAAGCCTTCCATGCTGCATTTAACACAGGGTGGTTGTCAGGTGCTGTAAGAGTATTTAAGATTTGGAGATCATCCCTCTTAAAAGCCTCACTATTTGCTTGGCTTTGAAGGGAGACATCACATTCAAGCTCACTGGCGCCACACAAGTAGAAAACACAGATTTTTATCTCATTAAATGAGTCAGACTTTGTAGGTGAACAAGTCCTCAGAGACCTTCTGCAGATAATAAACAAAGCCTCAACAGCTGTTGGCAAGCAGAAACAATACACCTTGGGTAACCTTGATAGTATTTGGGTAGAAAATATTTCATGGAAGAAATTTTTTGCTGCACGGAGGTGATATAATGGTTTTCTGGCTGGTTTTGCTGTCCTGAATTTATTGTACTTATCCAATAAATATTTTGTCTACAGGGTGGGGTTCTTCCCCACCTGCAGACAGGCTGTCAAGGACAGGAAACGGTGCACATTGTTGTACATGCTTGTCTCACAGCTCCTTTGCACAGCTGCCCTCCAGAGGGGATTGTTTCATCTACAGGTCTTTGAGGTGCAGTTTAGAAACTGTTCGCTAGATGTCAGTTGAAGACTGGGAAACGGCTGTGAACTGGTTCTGTACTTGCTTGTAAGGATTCACTGCTGTGGCTGAAGGTTTTAAATTTAGGAAACCAGAGGAAAACTCAGGTGGGTTTGAGAGTAGCACCACTGATGGGATTTTTTCCCCATTCCTAAGAGGAATTGTGTGTGAACATAAGAGGATGGTGAGAGACTGGAGCAGGTTGCTCAGAGAGGTTGTAGATGCCCTCTCTCTGGAGGTGTTTAAGGCCAGGCTGGACAAGGCACTGAGCAACCTGGTCTAGTGAAGATGTCCCTGCCTATGTTGGAGTGTTGGAACTAGATGATTTTGAAGGTGCCTTCCAACCCAAACCATTCTAGGTGAGCATCAAGGTCTGTACTGTGCTCCATTTGAGGCACTGCTTCAGTCAAGTGTGGTTTATTAGCACAGCTTCTGTCTCTTACAGCCTTTAAGAGAAATAATAGGAAATTATCAGGAAACAATTGCCAGAAGCAAATTTCTACATCCTCAGTACCTTTCATGGCATTTGCTGCTGTGGCCTCAACTCTGAGTTTGGCTCCAGTATGAAGGGAGCCAAAAGTCTCCCTAGTTGAGCGTGCAGGTGGTGAGCATCTGGTAGCACTTCAGAGCTCTTGGACATCTTTTTGGAGATGGTGCCCACCAGCAAGTCCCCAGCTGAAGTATGTGTGTGAAAACCCAGACCCAGATTCAGCCAGCTCAAACAAAGCAAAGTGCCTGTGTCTAGTATTTCCAAGTGGCTGGCTCTGGGCCTTCCTGGGCAACCAGCCAGCTGAGAGCACTAGCCCCAGGATGCTGAGGGAATTCAGCTGGCTCTATCTGCAGCTCCATGGCTGCAGAGGGATATTGCAAGCCCTGGGAAGCAGTGACCTGGGTGTAGGTGCTCATCTATCTCAGCACCTAAGTTTGGGGAATTGGGAATTAGCAACAGGAGCTGGATTTTTTACCTCTTCATCTGGCTGTTCAGGTTTGAAGGGAGTCTGTATCTATATCTAGATCAGCTGATAGATGACAGAAGGTGAGGCTGAGGCTGAATGCAAGATCTCAGAGCCATCAGGTTGCAAAGTACCTATTTGAGTTGCTGAGTTGCTGTTTGACCATGTGTTTTCATGTGAGTAATGGCCTTTTAATCAGAAATCAATGCACAAATGCTGTACGTGCAATCCCAGTGGAAGAGTGTGTTGTAAGATACAATAACAGCAGAGACCTCATTTTAATCAAGGCTGTTTCTTATTAATTATTGCTGCTGCATTTCTTTTATTTTTTTTTTTTGCTACTGTCACCTGTAAATAAGAGAGCAAATCTGCTTCTTAATAAGGTTGATTGCTGCATGTCAAAGAATGAGCTGCCTTTTCAGTGCTGAGTGTGTTCTCCTGCCTGCCAAGCGATTAATTACACTGTATGAACACCAGAAAAATTGTTGAAACATGACAAATAAATTGTGTTTGCCTCTGGGATGGAGCTGGGACTCCTGGCTGGTCTGCTGCTTTGAAAATATTTTCAGTGGCAATTAGGAGTCTCCCACTGGCTTCTGGGGGGAAAAAAAAAAGGGTTTTTCCTCACTAGCTGCTTGAGGGTGTCAGAGCACGGGGGGCCTTTTGGCACTGGGAAAAGATTGGGATCCAGATGGGGTTTTCATTGGGCTGTGGAGGAACACAGTAGTCTGAGACACAGCTGGGCTGAGGAGAAGTGAAGGGCCATTTGCATAGGTCTCCCTTTGTCAGCCTGAAATTGCAGTTATTATCTCTGATTGTGCTGATTTATTGAACAGCAAAGCCCAGGAAAGTATTGAATATTTTATTGAACTCAAACTTGCAGTTCTGCTCTTGTTTCTCTTCTCTTAAATAAAGCTCTCCTGTTTTTCCACTGGGGACATCCCTTTCACTAGTTGCAGCAATTCATTAGGGAACAAATCCCTCTGGGTCATTTGGGTAGAGGGGAGGGAGCAAAGATACCAAATCTCACCTGAGCCTAAGAAACATCTATCACTTGTAGTTTTCCAGAAGCATCTTCTGCCCAGTTTGCAATGGAAAGGCAAGGGGAAAAAAGCTTGATAAAACATGGCTTTGCAGTCAGAGAGACTGTAGGTCTGAGCAGGATTAAACACAGGCAACACACTGGCTGTACCAGTGAGAAGTTTATTGTAACCTCTAAGGGTAACACTTTGAGCATTTCAATTTTTCCTACTTTTTTTCCCCAATCATGGGAAAGCAGCATCAACTCTAACTGCTGAGAAACCCCCAGTGAACAATTGCCAAGAGCAATGCAGAGCACAGAGTGCCCCCAGTTGGGACTAATTTACATGGAAATTGCCTGCTTTCACCTGGAAATATTCTGAATGATGGGGTTTTTTTATGTTTGAGCATACATGCAAAAATAAATGTCCTTGGTACAAAACACCTGCATAAAAATAATCTGCCTTCCTGGCTGCTTGAGCTGATTACAAAATGCTGCCCTGGGGAATGGCCAGACAGAGTTTTACACTTGGGGCAAGGCAGGCATCTTCCAACAAAATAAATGCTGACTCCTCCAGAAGCAGCCACAGAAAGAGATTTGAAGAATATTTTATTTTTCAAAACTAGTTTGAGTTGTTGATTTGGTGGAACATCACGCACTGCCATTTTTTAAAGAGGAAATTACTTTTTCCCTGACTGGTTTTTGCTTGATTGTTACACAAAATATCATCAGTTGAGTACAAAAGATGGGAAAAGCTCTGATCAATTTAAAAAAATAATTCTTCTCTTTCTCCAAATGTGTTTTGGATTTTCTTTCAGAGAAAAATCTGAGGTTTTTACCTTCTCAAACTAAGCTGGGCCAGGAAAATATTTTGAAATCTAAGCGCTCCCAGGCTGAGAGAAATGCTTTCCCATCCAGTTCTTGCCCAGTAGATGGATGGGATTTGCTTCTCCCAGGTATAGTCCCACTGTCTGAGGCCTGAAGGAGAATTCTCAGGGCTGTGGAGTGATAAAGATGTTCCTTGAGTTTCCATAGTCCTCAGAAAGGTGTTCAGCCATCCTTGCTGTGACTTGGTGACAAAGATGAAGTTCTAATTGCTGTGTCCTTCTGGGCACAGTCACTTTGGTGTTGATTTTCAGCATTTATTTCTGCTCTGTGGCACAGGTAGGGTTTTGTAGAGCATTCAGAAGCTTTACCATTTGAAAGCCTGTCACCTGTCTCTATGACAGCATCTCTGATTCATAGGCATCTTCTGTCTTTGAGGCATCATCTTCGAGTTTTTAATCTGCTGATTTTCTGACTAAGCACAGTTTTGGGGGTGGCTTTGTGGGAATTGTCAGTTGCCATGGCAAAATCTTCCTCCCATCCTTGTATCTCCATGGATAAACCAATTTAGGCTGTGGCTCAGCCTCTGGGTAGAGGCTTTAAAATGACTGAAAGCTGAAAAGCTAGTCTTTTCTGTTGAGGAACTCACATCATCACTCACTTAATTCTTCAGGTAAGTGTGGTTTTGTTGTTTAGTTCTCTTTTTTGCATTTTATTTGTTGTACTGAAAACTTTTCCACTTTAATTTGTTGTGTCTTCAATGCAGCATTATCAACAGCCTAGGTAAAAGAAATATTATGACAGAACTCACTGTGTGCTGTCCTCTCATGGAAGAAATACAGCTGCTTGGTCAGAGGCTGCTCAGGGCAATTTGTACTGCATTTATGGAAGAATTTCAGTGGGGAGGCTATGAAATTGAAATATAAGAGTTGGTTGCAATGTAAAAAGTGGTGATTTAACCAGGTTTATATTTTTTTTCATCAGTTGAAAGTTCTATATAGTCAAGATTCTGTATTATTATGAAAATGCAGAGAGAAAATCAACCACAAAGAAGTGTCCTAGCTAAACAAAACTAGAGAAATCCCTCATTGCACAAGCAAATGGAAAGGATCTGACTGCTTCTTTTCTGCTTCAAACCAGAGAGCAGTGTATTTTTTTTGGAGGCAGCTTCTCTTGCTTTTCAAAACAAGAGCTGCACATACTGCTAGGAATTTTCCCACCTCCATAGGTGATAGTTTCAATCATGCAGCTGCTGATATTTTAGGGTTCAAATATGTGATTTCAGGAGAAAAGAGTTGCCACCAGAATTACCCAGTACTTTTTCTAACTATGAAAGCTTCAGAATGCCTGTCCTTCTTCTTTACCCTTGCATTTCAGCCCTTGCAGTGCCCACAGTCCCCATAAAACTGTGTGGGATTTGTCCTGCCCATCCTAGTGTCTCTCCTCACCAGATTTCCCTATGATGAGATCTTCCACTACAGGAGACAACCTCATGGAGGAGCCACATGGGGGAAACTCTTTTCTCTGTTGGAGAAAAACTATTTAAAATGAGACCATCATACTCAGCTGTGCCCACAGAGCTAAAAAATTAAATCTTGATTATCTTGTCTATTTTTAGAAGCTGGAGAAAAATCAATATGTGATTTTTAATTATTTATTTTTAACATGCTTCACTGAAGATCTTATTTGCTTGGGTAGAGGGAGGCATTTCCAGTCCTGTCACACATCTGGGGTGCGATAAGCAATTTGTAAGTGAGCAGGAAGAAAAAAGTAGGGCAGCAGCAGCAGCCTACAAGAGAATATCTAGGAATTACTCCTCAGGGATTTGTGCTACGCTGCCTCCAGCAGCTGAAATAACAGCATGAAATTGCGATTAAAAATTAAAAAGAGATATGGGCCATTTGACCTTCTTTTAATCAGGGACACAGGGGCCCTGTCTAGAATAAGGATGCAAAGAAATGCAGCTTCTGTTGAGTGATTGCCCTGCCAAGAGGAGGCTGCTGAAGCCCAACTGAAGCTTGGGAGAGCAGAGAGATCATTTCTTTCTGTGAGTTCACAGAAACTCAGGCAAAAATTAATTTGGTCCCTGAGAAGCCTTGTTAATTAGGAATTTTGCTGCTTGGCTCACCTTTTTACCTGACCTGTTGTAATTACTCAGCTGGGTGTACTATCAGTTAGCTTTTTGAGGTGGATGTGTGTGCACTGGGTCCCAGCTTTGTTTTGGGACTTGCTTTATGATAAGCTACCAGCAAAGTGAAGTTGGAATAACAAAGTAGCCATGGCAATGTTGATACTGCCTTGACGTAAATGCTGATGGGCATTTTGGGCTGACAATGTGAACTTGGCAGTCTAGTCTCAAACCACTGGGGAAGGGTTTGGAAAGGAAATTCATAAAATACACAGTAAGGTAAAAAAAAAAGGCATATCAAAAAGGGTGATTCCTTGGAGCTTTTCCCAGCCTGTGTTAGTAGGACTGTGGTAAACAATTTGGATCTGAGAGAGACTTTGAATTTTTTTCCTCAGTGTGTGTTTGCACAGCAACATGTAGAGCAAAAGCAGGATAATCACAGAGAATCACAGAATATCAGGGATTGGAAGGGACCTCTAAAGATCATCTAGTCCAATCCCTCTGCTAGAGCAGGAACACCCAGCTCAGGTCACACAGGAACACATCCAGGTGGGGTTTGAATGTCTGCAGAGAAGGAGACCCCACACCCTCTCTGGGCAGCCTGGGACACTCTTCTTTCACCCTCACCCTGCCAAGGTTTCTTCTCCTATTTTTGTGGAACCTCCTGTGTTCCAGCTTGCACCCATTGCCCCTTGTTCTATCATTGGAGATCACAGAGAGGAGCCTGGCTCCATCCTCCTGGCACTCACCCTTTCCATATTGATAGACATCAATGAGGTCACCCCTCAGTCTACTCTTCTCCAAGCTAAAGAGACTCAGCTCCCTCAGCCTTTCCTCATAAGCAAGATGCTCCAATTCCTTCATCATCTTCATTCCTCTGCACTGTACAATAAGAGAAACTCTTCAGGCTCTGCACTCTGACATATACATCCCACATAGATAAATATGGTGTGAATATATTGTAGAGCTTTGTCCAGCAAAACTTAGGTTAAATTTTACCCACAGTAGTAATTTATTCACAACATCTCATATAAAATTGAGGGAATTTTTAATGCTACTACCTTCTTCCAGCAGTAAAGAGGATGTGCTTGGATTGCTGTGGTCACAGGCAGAGCAATAGACAGAACCTCAAATATTTTTATATATTTTCCACAAGAAGCTTCCTGTTCTACATTTATTACTGGCAAGTGTATGTTGCAAAAATGTCTGTGTTTTTCATTACTGTGTCCTTGAAGGTTAATGTCATTGAGGAAGATTTATTGGGGTATCTAGGGCACGTGCCTTTCATCAGGGGATGGACCATATGGTTACAAAGCCCTGAGGCACACTCATGGAAATGTCTAGTCCATGGAAGATGGGAACTTGTCCAGAAAGGGGAGGAGTGTTTAGGGACCACTAAGAACTGTTGGTCAGATTCTTAGAAGGTGAAAAATCAGCCTAAGAGTATGAAAGTGTGCCTATGTTCCTGCTCAATTTCTTTTCCCCACCATGTAAGCTTTTAAAACTGCTACAGAAGGAATCTTTTGAGGAAATAAGTATTATACAGTATTTTGTCTTTCATAAATATTTGTTTATCTCTGAACTCTTCAGCACAAGAACAATGATCCCTTTATGAAAGACTGTTTGCAGGGTTTATCTCACTGCAGGAGCTGACACAGGTTTGTCATCAGGGAAGTTGTCAGTGAAGAGAAAGGGTTAATAACTGGATTTTTTGTTTCTGCCTTATTTTGAAACTTCACTTAATTTTTTTCTATCTCATTGCCAAACCAGCAGTAGAGATATTCCAGGAGATTTTTATAAATAGGAGTTTTGTGCAGTAATTCAGAGTTTTTCACCTGTTGCTTAGAACAATTCCTTGCCTGTGGAGAAAAAATTTAGAGTGAGACTTCTCATGTTACTGCACCATCAGGAGATATCCTGTGTCATGTTGTGGTGCTCGAATCAAAGGGGAAGGATTTTGTACTCGGATACCACAAGAGATGCCCTTGCCAAGAGTGACTGATACCCTGCTGCTCTACACAGAAAAGTTTCAGCAGTGAAATGAACTAAATAACACTGACCTGTGTGCTTCATGAGGCAAAATCCTAAGGCTGGGAAACTCCTGGAGTATTTTCTCTGCAGTTTTTCAGGATTACTATTCTTTCCCCGTGAAAAAAAAATTGTTAGAAGTTTCCTGACTTCAAGCCAGGGCATTACTTGCTGAGCTGCTGAGGGATGTGATTTTCCTTTAGCTCCTATGTAGTCCTGTTAGATCAAAAGCTTTCTCAGGAAGAGACAGTCTCTCTTGATTGTATTTGTATAGTCCTGTCACGTGGGGCTCTTCTTTCACCTCCTCCTCAGAGGACAGGACTAGTTCATTTTGGAAGGAAGAGATAGGAAAAGGAAGAATCCAGCAGTATTAGGAGGATTTTAGTATTCACTGTGCAAAACACTTGTGTTTTTTCACTTAAGTGCTTTATCTTCTTTCTTTTGAGGGAAGTGATACCCAAGAGAGGAAAGACTCATAAGAAGGACATTGAGATGTTGGAGCAGGTTCAGAGGAGGGCTATGAAGATG
>VZTY01021112.1:81925-98422 GCA_013400935.1 Turnix velox
AGTAGAGGGGCAAAATCACCTCTCTTGACTGGCTAGTCACACTTCTCCTGATGCAACCCAGGATTTGGTAGGCCTTCTTGGCTGCGAGTGCACACTGCTGGCTCATGCTGAGTTTGTCATCGACTGACACCCCCAAGTCTTTCTCTTCAGAGCTGCACTCAAGCCACTCTCCACCCAGCCTGTGTCTGTGCTTGGGATTGCTTCCACCCAGGTGCAGGACCTTGCACTTGGCCTTGTTGAACTTCATGAGGTTGGCTTGGGCCCACCTCTCAAGCCTGTCAAGGTCCCTCTGGATGCCATCCCTTCCTTCAGGTGTATCAACTGCACCACACAGCTTGGTGTCATCTGCAAACTTGCTGAGGGTGCACTCCATCCCACTGTCCATATCTCCTACAAAGATGTTAAATAGCAGGAGGAGATATGGTCCTGGAACCATGGTGCCAGAAGAAGGGACTGACCCATCACAGGGCTGCTGGAGAAAGCCTGAACCTTCAGACACCTTCAGACACCAGTGCCACCAGTCCCTCACCTGCCTCATCCAGCTTGGTCTGATTTTTTTCAGCTTCTCTTTGTTGTGGTGACATTTCTTGGCACTGGATAAAGTGCCAAGTCACTCATTAAAGCTGTTTTCTGTCAATGCTGAAGTGTCCAGTTTTGACAACATTTTAGCTCAGGAGAAGGGAAGTAGTGTCTGAAAGTCTGAATTTAGATATCTTTCAGTGTGTCAATTTAATTTTGACTAGATTTTCAATAAGTTTGCTTAATTACATCAACATTCAAGAAAACTATTGATACTGTTTTCTCATAAAGGTATTTGGGGAGAGTTTTCATGTTTTCTCTCAATGTTTTTCAAAACTATCTGAATTCTTCTCCCATAGTTCCTACTTCTAGCCTGAGGCAGGTGAAACTCAGGGCATCTATCCACTAAAGCAATCTAGGAATACAACAGGAACTAGATTTCATTAGAATTTGTTCTTTTTCCATTCAGAAGAGGGATGGTGAATGCACAGTGCTTTTCTACCAGCTGTTAACAGTGTTCTTAGCATTCTTTTAGACATGTCTTGGGGCTCTTGGAGTTTTTCCTGACATCTTCTAACAAAGAAACATATCACTTGGTGTTTTTACAGCAAACTGAGGCTTTTCTGGGTTACACATGTCAAAGCTAAGTAGTGGGTGTGACTTCCATTACCCACCAGAGAGGAAACAGAAGGAAACAGCCTGATAAAATCGTGGTGTTTTATTAGGCAAATTTCCCCATGTAAGGCTAAAAAATCGCTGCCTGTGGAATTTATTCCAGATTTCAGACCTGCTTTTTTATAAAAATCTTAAAGGGTGAGCAGATAAGGAGTTAATTTACCTTCTCAGCTTTAGAGCTCCTGAAAGATTAATGGAAATGGTGAGTGGGAGAGATACATTTTTAATCATGCTCAGCTTATTTAATTGTAATCTTCATCAGTCTTTGCTGTGGAGCACAGAGCCCCTCCTTTGCAGTGCACTGTGAGCCTCAGGCATATCCTACTCTGGGAGAACTGGCTTCATGCCCTACAACCCCCAGCTCTTGGAATAAAAGAAATTAAGCTGCTGCTCTCTCCATGGCTGGTCTTTTTCTGGGCTGTGGAGACAATGATGCCAGCTTTGGTGTGGAGCTGAGCAGACCCATCCTCTGGTTCATCCTGAAACTGCAGTCCCTGCAGTGGGGCTGTAGTGCAAAAGTTTATTCATGTGTGTTACTGCAGCAGCTGCTTTTATCAATTCCATGTTTCTAGATGTCAAGAATCTTGCAACTGCAGGTCATAAAATTTTGGCATAGCCAGCTCTTACAGTTGTTTGGAAATAAGTGATTCCACTGCAGAGCTCAGCAGCAAACCTGACCACAGAGGCTGTGATCTCTGAGCAGCTCAAAGCAGAGTGGTGAGACAGAGAATTTGTTTCAAAAGGAAGACTAACGTAGAGAGCTTGTTACAATTCCACACAGAGAATGTTTTGTGAATAAGAAATTACTTCAAACTGCATAGAAGTTTAGCTTTACCTGAATCCTAGAAAATGATGCTGTTCCCAGCTCTGAGCAACGCCCCTGACCCTGCTGATGCTGTGTCTGTGCTGGAAGCTCCTGTTGAAAGGAGCATTTGATTAGGAATGCCTGAGCCAGGGCGAGATCTGGAGGCTTTGGAGTCTGCCCCGGGTGTCTTGGCAACGATACACAGCTGAGAGCCCTGAGCAGGCAGACAGGGAGCGTGTCCCAGGTCTGCCCTCACATCCCACTTGTGTGAAGGCAGGAGAGAACTTCGCTGCTACCAAGACGGGCTTAGAGACTCTGCAGTTCCCTACAGAGACTTCCACAGCCGTTCTCAGTGAGTATAACTTTAAATTAAAGAATGATATTTTTTTTTTCTTCCCCCAGAAGGCACCTCTCGTTAAGTGTGCTGTAGAGCAGGGATGTAAATCAGGCTAAAAGCCTCAGTTAAAATCTACAGAACTCTGCTTTCAATTACTGTGAAACTGCTCTAACCAGCTATTAACGAGGTGAGAGGAGATTGAAGGAGATGAGTCTTAGAAACGAGTCTCAGGGACTGGGAAAGCAGAGCCTGACCCTTCCCCCTTTGTCAGCTTTTTCTTTTCATGAGTGAGCTGTTGCATTGTGTGTGCAGAGCTACCTACAGCAAAGCTGCAGCAGGAGAGGGGAGCTGGGACAGCCTTCATGGATCCTGCATCCCTTTTGTGGGCTCTGCAGCAGTGCAATGACCAGCAAGGCATTGCCTTGTGCACCAAAGGCAGATACTGTGATAAAGTAGCATTGTTTTGAAGATGAGAACTTCAACTGGGCTGCATTGTGTGTTGTGAGATGTCTGTTTTATTATGCAGAACTAGAATGTGCAGTGGGTTCTTGTTCCCTCTGAGCTCTTCTGCTTTCTCAAGTGTTCCTGTTTGCTTTTAGTGGATTAAAATGCAATCGTGGAAATACAGGTCCTGCAGAGATAACCCAAACCAGAGGGGAATGCATGGTTATGCTTTAGGATAAGGGTGCCTGAATTCATCTCTAGCCTCTCTCCCAGCCTTTTTGTATGACCTCGGGGAAAGAGCTAATCTCCCTTTCCCACTGTTAGAGCCTGCTCTCCCTGGCGTGTGTCATCCCTGCGTGGGTTGGACCTGGGGTGGGTGGGTATGACTGGCTGCTGAGTGCTCATAGCAACCTCCTCCTGTGCCTTTGATGCAGATAGGAGTCACTGCAGGTATGTTTGCACTCCTGGATCAAGTGTTTTGGGGCAGGGATGTGCACAGGCAGTGGAGCAGCCTGTGAAGAGGGATATTCATATGAAGGATGTGTTAGTGTAGTGCAAGAGACACATAGGTGCAGCAAATGGCAGGGCTGGCTGTGCTCCCTGCAGGGAGGAATGGGCAGGGCAGTGGCATGGCTCCCTCCTCTGCTGTTCTTACACTGCTCAGTTGCCTAAAACTCCTCTGGAGAGCAGGTTGCAGCAATGCACAGAGCCCCCGTGGCTTCTGCACTGGGCAGTGACTCATGGAGCTGCCCAAGAGATGAATGGTCTGCATGTCCTCCTGCGAGGAGCAGGGACCACTCTGTGCCACCCATCCTGACGCAGCAGCTCTTCTCAAGCAGCTCCTTTTGTGGTGATGAAAGAGATTAGTCACTGAGTACAGTGAGTGAAGAACTCAGATCTTAGGAAATAGTGAACATTGCTGTGGGAGGAAGAGAGAGAAGTCAGGACTCGATTTATCAATGCTCTTTGATCGGGCAGTCGCACAAATCCTCTTTGTAGGGAGGACTGGGAGTTTAAAGAAACTGTAGTTCAAAGGCTTTTACACATCTGTGGCAAGAGCTAACGGTGGGGCCAGCTCCTTGTAGCTCTGGTGGTTCCTTGTTTGAATGAATGAATAGTTCAAGTAGGGGCTGTCCTACTTGAGTGGTGGCCAGATGCTGCTGTGGCTGCCCAGTGCTGCTCACACACAGCAGCCTGCTGGCTGACACCCAGCTGTGGCTCAGCCTGTAACCACTCTGGCTGAGAGGTAACAAGGATCTGGCTGACTCAGCTCTTCTCTCTTTCCACTGTAGAATCATAAAATAGTTTGGGTTGGAAGGGACTTTAAACATCATCTTGTTTCAACCCCCTGCCATGGGCAGGGACACCCCCCACTATACTTCAGTGCCTCATCCAGCCTGGCCTTAAACACCTCCAGGGATTGAGGGGGCATCCACAAACTCTCTGGGCAACCTCTTCTTCTCAAGGATTCCTAACCTGTTTTTTCCCCCTTAGATGAAAATGTGATATTTTAGTAACAGATGTTACTTGTTCATCCCCACAAAATGGGATTTTTCCTGTTTCCCTCATTCATCTCAGTGTGTAAAATGTGCTCCATGAGGAGTCTGTCCACAAGCACAGAGCAAGTCCCCTTTTATCCTTCCTTGTGCCTCATGAAAAGTGCTTGTGTGTGGTAAATAAAGCTTTAGTCTTGGTTAACTCTGGCTTGGACTGCCCTGCTAAGTATTTAGGCTGCTCTGTCTCTCCTCCCTTTATCTCCTCTCCCCTTTCTTTCTGTTCCTTCCCCTATTCTCCAGTAACACTACCACCTAATTAGGTCATGGATTGTTTCAAAGTGAAAACCTTTCAGGAAGTTTTCCAGTAGCTGTGGGTTTTGTTAGTCAAAGCCACTTGTTCTGCTTGCCCAGCCTTGCTGCTTTGTGCCTCTCCTCTCAACTGCTTCTGACACTCAAATGTTTCTTCTTCACGTGGCTGCAGCAGTAAAAGCCATGTTAGCTCCCTAACAAGCTGCTGCTCACTCCTCAGGGAGCTCCCAAAGAAACATTTTGACTCTGACATAAATTTGCTTTCCTGCATTCCCTACTGTTTTATTAATGGGGATATTTTCACGAGATGAAGATTCTCACATGAAGCCTTCTGCAGCTTCAGCTGCTCTTCCTCCCTGGAGCCAGAGTGCTGGCTCTTGGCTGCACCAGCCATTGGGAACCACATCTGGGTGGTGACACACACACACATTGACACACCCCTTGCTGCTTTCAGAGCAAGAGTAGAATCACAGAATCATGGAATAGTTTGGGTTGGAAGGGACCTTAAAGATCGAGTTCCAACCCCCCTGCCATAGGCAGGGACACCTCCCACTAGATCAGGATGCTCAGTGCCTTGTCCAGCCCTCCAGAGAGGGGGCATCCACAACCTCTCTGGGCAACCTGTTCCAGTGTTTCACCACCCTCACTGTAAAGAATTTCTTTCTTATGTCAAGTCTAAATCTACCCCCTTCCAATTTACATCCATTGTTTCTAGTCCTCCCATCTGATATCATATTAAAAAGTCTTTCCCCTGCCTTTCTGTAGGACCCCCTCAGGTACTGGTAAGTTACTCTGAGGTCCCCTCTGAGCCTTCTCTTCTCCAGGCTGAACAACCCCAACTCCTTCAGCCTGTCCTCATAGGGCAGTTGCTCCAGCTCTTTGACCATCTTTGTGGCCTCCTCTGGACCCCCTCCAGTAGCCAAGGGATCAGCAGCATGCATTGAAAGCTGGGAATATGGACTTCACATCATATACAAATGACCAAATCCAGGTCTGGTTGGCCCCAAATTTTACAGTATCCATACTACATTGTCTCACTTAGCTCCCATGAGGTGCTGTTTTTCCCTCCAAACGAGTTCAGTCAAACCATAAGGAATAAATTCAAAAGACATGAGTTTTGTACTTAGCCTTTCCTATTGTTTGAGGTTTAAATGGGTCAGCCTGCAGGAGTTCATTGGGATATCCTTTTCAAGCAGGGTGTCCTGTCAGTTTTATGTGGAAATAACAACTATCCTGATTTTTTTTTTTTAATTGCTTCATCTCCCTGCTGCCAGCAGTACATCAGAAATCAGGGATCCAGGTTTACCTCCTGTAGGAAAAGGCATGCTGCCAGGGAGGTAGATCTCGGGGCTTTACAGAAGGAAGTGTCACATTACCAGCTGATTAAACAGGTCTGACAAAGCCTAGAGCACCAAGCACTGAGCCCAAAGCTGTAATCCAATAACTGTCTTAAGGGTAGCCTGCATAGCCTTGGAGGGAGTTCCCAGGTGACAGCAGTGTCTGGAGCCTCAAAGGACAGACCCCTGGGTCTTGTGCATTCCTCTGGGTTCCAGGCAGTGAAACTCAGTTGTTCCTGTTCCACTTAAATTGTGTTTTCCAGAAGGGACTGAGAGAGGAATGTATCACACAGCTCAGTGCCTGTTAAAAAGGTGTTTAAAAGGCTGATGGCTCTGACTAAGGTGCCTGTAGCTCCAGACACATGGACATCCCAACAGGACCAGCAAACTTCTAGTGAACCCACATCCAAAACTCAACATGGGGCTGTGGAGCTCTGTGTTGTAGCATCCATGGAAGCTCTGTCTTCTCACTTGTGGTTTCTGGGGTGCCTGTGCCAGTAGTTGGGTGGTGCTGCTGTGGGGAGGGGTTGTGCCACATCTGTGTGGATGCTTTAAATATCTTAGGGCTTTAGGCTGGCATTAAATGTCTGCAGCCAGGCAGCTGAAGCCAATCTTCAGTCACATTGGACATCAGATAGGAGTGACTGATGACACCGATCCGTCCTTGGGCTGTCAGTCTGTCTCTGCCTGCCTGGGGCTGAGCCACAGGCAAGAAAACAGAGAGCAGACAGCCCACATAGGGGATAATTGACAGCAGGGGCCCTGTATGTCTGTATCTGGTGGGCAGCTTGCTTTAACCTATTTGGATGTCAAAAAAATCATCGCTTTTCCCAAGAGCAGCAGATGAAAAATCAGTTTCAGCTGAGGAGCTGGTGTGATGTACTTTATTGAG
The DNA here is from genome assembly GCA_013400935.1 of Turnix velox. Lineage (NCBI taxonomy): Eukaryota > Metazoa > Chordata > Aves > Charadriiformes > Turnicidae > Turnix > Turnix velox. The sequence goes on from VZTY01021112.1 coordinate 88,740, forward strand.
GCCTTGGGGAGACTTTCCATTTTGATGTTAACTGTGATTTAATGGTAAAATGCTAATATCACTTGGGAAGGAAAGACAATTGATCCAGTCAACCACCCTCACAAATAACTGCTGGGGAGCCAGAGCTCTGCTGTCGCTCCAGATCGCTGCCCACGGCTTAGTTATTTGTCTGAGCAGCACTGAACAAAAAAACACAGATGTAGAAGGAAACACATCCCCTCTGCCAGAGCAGAAAGTTAATCATGTGAAATATCCCCTCCCTGTAGCTGCCCATGGCTCAGGGAGGAGAGAAAGACTGAAGACAAAATTTCCTGAACAAAGATAATTTTAGCCCTGTGCAGCATCCATCCTAGGAAGGTGCTTCCTCAGAGCCCTGGGGGTGGCATTGCAAGAATGGGGAAATGAGCAACCCAAGTTCTAATTTTGTCCTGTTTTTCTTGGAGAAATGGCTTGGAACAAGTTTTTGGGCTGCAGACCTCACCTAGCCTGGATTCTTGTGGCTTTCTGTAAGTGTTCCTTTGAGCTTTCATCACAGAAATATGGAACAGAAGCAATTAAAGGGTGGGAAGTGTCTGAACACCTTCAAAAACCACAGCTCCTGTGCTTTCCATCTCCTGTTGGAATAAATTTGGGATGCATAGGAACTATTGCAATGATCTCAGAAGAAAACACAAGCTACAGACATGAAACCCAGACTGCTTAAACACCAACAATGGGCCCATTTTACGTCAGCTGGCATTTGTCACACTGTTATCACAGTTTGTGTTTACCACAGTGTTCTTTGGGGAGCCATTAAGATTGTGTGTGTAACCCAGTGAAATGGCCACAAGAATCTGATTCAAAATATTTGTCTTTCTCACAGCCAAGGCTCAAGGCACAACAAAGTCCTTTCACCCTGCTGGGCTTTTGGAGGTGTTGGAATAGTTGTGTTTCATAGAATCATAGAATAATTTGGGTTGGAAGGGACCTTAAAGACCATCGAGTTCCACCTCCCCTGCCATAGGCAGGGACATCTCCCACTAGATCAGGCTGCTCAGTGCCTTGTCCAGCCTGGTCTTGAACACCTCCAGAGAGGGGGCATCCACAACCTCCCTGGGCAACCCGTTCCAGTGCTTCACCATCCTCACTGGAAAGAATTTTTTTCTTATGTCAAGTCTAAATCTACCCCTTTCCAATTTACATCCATTGTTTCTAGTCCTCCCATCCCATATCATATTAAAAAGTCCTTCCCCTTTCAGGGAAGAAAAGACATGGCAGAGGCAGAAGGTGACTGGGTCCCTCTGCATGTACTGATCTGGGCTGAATTTTCATCCAAGAGGGCCCTCAGATTTTTTCAGGGTGATCACAGGATGTCACCGTTGTGAGACATAAATCTAAATGACAGTGTGTTAAACAATTATCTCCATAGGAGTGATAGTTTGGGATGGAATTGAAGGGGCAGGATGCTGTAGCCCCAGCAGTGTGACACAGAGCCAAAGGGGATCTCTTCAGTGACCCATCCTTTGCAGAGAGGGGACAGGACACTGAGGAGCCTGACACTGCATTAAAGCTGCCATCACTTGTGTTGTTCCAGGCACTTGAGGGTGAGCATCTCTTATCAGTAGATCCTATGCTAGTGGCTGCTCTGTTCTGTTGATTGACAGCTGTGATAATGAGCTCATTGTGAGGAGGCAATCAGTGCACAGAAATGTTTTCATGTCTTGTGGTCTGGGATCTTGGGCTTTTTGTGTCCTGAGAGGCTCTGTCTCTAGTTGGCTGGGACAGAGCAAAAAGCAGAACATGAAATGACTTTACAAGAGAAATCCCTGTTGCTTTCTCATCTCTGCATTAGGTAGAACTGTTTGTTGCAGTATCAAGATGGTTTTCTGAGCCTTTTAATTTACCTTTGCAGTGAAAGTACCTGGGGCAAGGCCAATCCATTAGTCTCTGGGTTGTTCATAGGTGCCCCATTTCAAAGTAAGTTCCTTTTGCTGCTCACTTGAGGAACCTCAGATTTGGGTCTTGACTGATAATACTGAGAAAGGGATACACATTTTAATTTAATGTGTATTAATTAATTTCCAATGACTGGAAAAAGGGTGATGTGGAGGAAGAGGCCATCATTCTGGTTGCAAAGTTTAGCAAAATAGTTTTCTGCATTTATCTCTTATTCTCCTTTTATTTCACTGGAGCTGTGGAAGGTCATTTTCCAAGAAACCTCACTCACCATGCAATAATCTTGGGTTTTTTCTCTCTTTCCACTGATTCTCTCCTTATCATGCATCTATGATTGCAAGAAGACCCCAAACCAGCAGCAGCCAGAAGTTCCCATCTCTTAGGGACAAAGTTAAAATCCACTAAAATGAAATGCCATGGAAAATATTGAGTTTTCATTGCCTGGTGCTACTAAAAGTGACTTGCTTTATACTCCTGCTGAGGTGCAGAGCTGGTAGAAGTAACTGGCTCGACAGATTGCAACAGATTTTTGAATGCAAATGGAGCTTGAATAGGAACTACAAATCACAGAGGTAAAGGAATGTGCTAGGGGATGGCCCAGGCTGGAAATCAGATCGTTTTGATGTCTACATCGAGTCATTCAGGCTGGAATGCAATTTGTATTTCAGCTGATAAGACTGTCTGTGGGTGACTTTTAAATTAAAATGTGTATGTTTCTTGCTGAGAATGGACTTCTCTCTGTAATATCCAGCTGTGTCCCTAAAATACTTTGTAGGCATTGCTTATAGAAATTAGCAGGGGGGTTAGATCCATATGTTAATATTTAGTGCTTGCTATATTTTTAGCTGTATCCAATGTTTTTATTAACATTAGTTACTGGATCTTGTTTAACCTGTCAAGCCAGCTCCTCTCCTCACAGAGTCTCTCAGACAGGAGGAACTGAAAGCATCTGGTTCCTCATTTGGTGAAGAGTCAGGAATCTGCTGAAAAGTGGAAAATTAGGAATGTAGCTGAGTGCCACTGTGCCACCAAAAAGTGCAGGGTGACAGGAAATAGACCAGTTCGTGGCTTTTCTATCTGTGGTGACCCAGGGATAGCAAAGGACTTTCAGCTTTCCCTCTTCTCCATGAGTTAGTCTTTCCTAGATGTGCACCTACCCCATTCACCTGATAAATACTAAGACTGGAGACAGGAGGGTGCTTCTGTGGCTTCTATGAAGGAGATCACAAAGTGAAACAGAAAGTAATGTCTACCTTGCATTAAAAGAATCATTTTTATCAGACAAGTTTACTTTTAAGATGGAAAAGTGTCCAGTTTAGGACAGAAGAAGGAGGATCACACATCCTGCCAGCTCTGATCTATCATCTTCTGTTGCATGGTCATGTTATCAGTCTAAACACTGTCCTGGATTTGCAAATCTCCATAAGCACAGATGTTCTTTGGGCACAGGGGGTTTATTGTCCCAAGCAAAACTGAAGGGAGGTCTTGAGGGCTGTCTTGTTATATGGATGTTGCTGCTAAAAGCAAATTCTCTGAGCAAGTGAGCACAGACTGTTTCTGTTATCGAGTTCCATGGTCTCTGCTTCATTGAGACCACATGGCCCACTTTGTTTTTGTAGCTGCCTTTTATTAAAACTGACAAAGAGGAGGTATCAGGGCTTGAAAAGATGAGTCTTGAGAGTCCCCTGGGCAGCGTTTTCTTGCTGTAAAGTGATACTGGCACATTTGATCCACAGATGCTTTTAACATGCTCATAAAACAAGAGTCTTCCTTTCCAGGGTGGTCTTCTACACTACAAAGCTTTCTGGGTCTGTCCATGCTAAATGAGCCAGACCCCAAGAAATGGAGAGAACCTGCAAATCCTTCTAACTTAAACTCTCAGGATTTGATATCCTGTGTTGTAAACAGCAGAGAAAAATTCCTGTGCATGTAGGTATATTCCTGTGTGTTCAAGGTATATTTTGCTGCTTCATTGAAGGCTCGTAATGTATTTTATATTCATGGGGGCAGTTTTTCAATATTCCTGTGACTAATAGAAAGCTTCATCCTTATTTCTGACGACCAGTGATTATAGTTCCTACTCCTCTCCTGTTCTTGTAATACCTCACTGCCTAAGGAGGCAATCAGACCTGTATTTTAACACACAAACCAGAGGATTTTGGGTAGGGTGTTATATTTGAAGATATCTTAAAAAAAAAAAATTAGATCTGAGAGATTTCACATTAGGATCTAGCATGAATGGGAATGTTTGACCTCAATCTGTCTGTGCAACTGCTCCTGATCTGTGAAATGGAAATACCATCTTGGCTCATTTTGAAGAGGCTTTATGAAGATGAATTAGTCTTTGCAAAGCACTCAGATGTCAGAGTGATGAACACCACAGAAAAGCTTTGGGGGGGAAATAAATAGTTGTGTCTGCAGAGCAGGCTGTTAGTAGTAGCTGTAAATAAGGCATGAAGCTCTACTTTGATCAAGGAGGCTGAAGCAGATACTGAATAGTTGCTGATAAACTCAGCACTATCTAGTCTGTGTCCTAAACAAATGCAGACCAGTGGGGAATAATGTGTGATTTTATCATTAAAAAGATATGTTCACACAAGCAAGCAACAGGACCAAAGTGAAGTTTCACAGTTTTTGATTTGTTTCTCAAACTTTTGGAGAGAAACACAGAAGATTTCCCCAAGTGCAGCCTCATTAAGCCACCAAAATGTAACCCACTGATGGCAAAGAGCTTGCAAGTAGCTCATCTCTTGAGACACCAGTGGCTAAGTCCTCTGAAATGTCTTTGTGCTGTAATTGCAGACAGTAGGGTTAGGTCCAACTTCATTATGAGCCCAAGGAATTGATGCTAATTGGACCTCAGCCAGTCCCATCCTGTCTTCAGTGCTCTTGTCTGGGCAGAGACATTCTGGGGTGAGCCCTTTGCCTGACCCGAGCTGTTTGATCTGCTGGGCTGCCTGCTCTAGTCCTCAGGACAGTGTACAAGCAAGCACTCTGCTCTTATTAATGTTAATGGGGATCACAGGAGGGACAGGCACCCATGCTCTGCCCCATGGTGTAGAGTCTGAAGAACTGCTTCCTCACTTTCTAAAATAAGCCTCTCTGGGGGGCTCGGTTTTGGGGAGTGGGAGGGGAGCAGGGGTTGAGCTGGGCAACATTCCCTTGCTGCTGTAGTTTGGAGCTGACCTCACCTCATCCAGAGATACAGAGATCAGGAGAGCAGAGGGGATAAAAAAGTGAATAAAGCTCTGAAAAGGGTCTTGTCTGCTGTAAATGCAACCTCTTTCTTCCCCCTCTACAGACTTTAGCTCAGCAACTCCATGTTTTTCCCTTGTTCATCCTATCTTGGCCTCCTCATGACTTCCCTTTCAAACAAGTCTTGGGAACAAATTGTAGCTGTGACAGAGTTCACTCTGCATTCCCTCTGTCTCTTTTTCCCTGCCTCAAAGTCTGTCTTTGCCTCTTTGGGTTGTGAGATCTCTGGGGCAGAGGATTCTGTTCCCTGGCTTAATTAGGAATCATTCTGGGTTTGTTCTTTCATAATAAAAGGGATTCTTCTTCATAATAATACTGCAGTAATTCACACCAGTCTCGTTGCATGTGCTTCAAAGGAGGCACTCCAAAATAAGATGAGAGTAGATGAGGTGAAGATCAGAGCAGCTGTAATCACTACTCTGCAGTATCATTTTGAAACAGAGCAGTTATGAGCAGTAAGAACTTGGCTGGCTGTTAGTGCAGGGGGAAATCCCACACGAAAGGTGTTTTACCATAAGTATCTGTGCTGAAAAGCCACCAATATTCAGCAGAGAGAGCATGATTAAAGGCTCTTGAAGCATAATTGGAGTCGCCAGTTTTCATGAGATAATGAAGATGTGGGTTTGGTATATACATCCTAGTGATCTCATTATCTTCATTATTAATTAGTCTCTCTTCTTCACATTTCGGCTCTGGTTTCTTGTCATTAGGTTGAGTTCCCTGTGAGCAGGGTGTTAGTGAGATGCAGAGGAAGGATCCAGCCTCTGGAGCAGCAGAGGAGGTGCCAGCCTTTGTTCAGAATGGCTCCAGAAGAAACTGTGGTGCTTTGTACAAGATCAGCAGGTTGTCCTGCCATAAACCCTTCCAACAATGTGCCATAAACCCTTCCAACAATGTGCCCTGCCCAGCCTTTCCTGGCTGGGAGCCCTTGGTTTGTGCAGGCACTGTGGCTGCTGCTGGATGTCAGCACTGACTGCTGTTTAGGCACTCAGCTGTGAATTTAGCAATCTCCTTCTAAGTGAATATTCATATTTTGACCAAATTTCCTTTGGCCTGCTTCTGCAGGCTCCTTTCTCTGGATGCTTTAGCATTATTATGTGGGATCTGGCAGTACCAAGCATCCTTTTTTTGCCAGGGCAGCCATTTCTTTGCTTTCCTGTGGTAATAGGAATTAATAATGTCCATTATGAGGAAGGCTGTCACTCTCCTCACCTCAGGTCCTGGAGGGGACTCAGGGTATACATCTACTTTGCAAATACAAGTGTTCAAGTGGGTGAATGAAGATGGGAAGTGTGAGGGAATGCCCTGCTGTTTCCAGGGGCCAGCTCTTACTCTGCTGAAGGTACAGCTTTTATTTGAAAAGCAGGGAGTGTGCTATGGACACAGGCAGAAAATCCCATGCTCCTGAGGGTCTCAGTGCCCAGATCCCACTCATGCAGACTCAGCACGAAGCCTGGAGCACATTTCAATGTCTGTGGTCATCTGAGCTGTTAGCAACCAGCAGAGATTCCTCAGCTGCCTGAAATCACAACAAGAGAGCAAGCCTTCAGTCTCAGATGGGAAAAACATATCATGCAGCCTGTCCTTCAGCAGGGCTGACTCATTGGAGCTGCAGCTGCCAGTCTTACCAAGAACAACTGCTCTGGAAGGTCTGTGTCACTCCCAATACCAGTCTCATTCCTCCAAGAGAAGGCAGAGGTGGCCACCTGTCCTCTGTGGGATCTTACTCCACTTTACCCATCACAGGAAACAAATCATAAATCCCATTAAACAGCAAATTCTCACTTCACCGTGACACATAAGTAAAATGTAAGGTTTTTGTCTCAATGGAGATCAAAGCAAACCCACTTAATTTCCACTTAATCACTCTCAGCTTTAATGAAGTGAGAAATGTGCCTGTATTTGCAGCTCTGGTTATTACTTAGGGAAGTTTTTACACGGTCATTCCTTAATAGAAGGGTTTTGTGTAAAATTTTCACTTTTTCCTGGCCTGTTACTGAGGAGGGACTCTATCAATGAGACATTTACACCTTCTCAATTATCACCATGCCATAATTGGCTAAGCCCTGGGTAGAGTGTGGAGTAATTCAGCCAGCAGGTGCACCAAACTCATCTCTGCTATAATATTAGCTTTAACTGCTGCTTGCTTTAGCTTTTAAACATTTCTTTTACATTTTGCTCATCACAGGCTATGGAAAGCACAGCTCTGTTGGCTAATCACTGTCTCAGGAACTGTTTCATAACAAGCTGTAATGCTGCCTGGGCAGTGTAACAATAACACTTCTTGCATCTTTCAGGAAACATTAAAAAATGTACCATAAGAGTAGTTATTTGTGATTATTATTTATTCTGCACTGAGCCCTTTGACTCTCCAAATGAGCACAAAAAGGAAAAGGGGATTTTAGAAGTGTCTGATTTAACAAGCAGGGAAATTGTCCTGGAAGAATTGCTTTCCTGTTAATTTAGATTAATGAATAGGAGGAGGTCTGGGGGGCGGTTTTGATCCTTGTTACACCATTCATTATCAGCTCAGCTTCCCAGGAGGGCTCCCAACCATGGAGGCTGTGGAATCCCACTGTCACTGCAGGGAGCCCAGGGTCTGCTGGGTCCCCAGGGTGCAGGGACCTGCTAAGACCTTCCTGCTGAGTGGCAGGGACCTCCTTGGACACAGGAGGTCAGAATTTGCCCCAGCTAAAGGTCCACTTTGCTTTCATCTGGTGCTGTTGTGCTTTATTACACCAAACCTGAGGCATCAGCAATGCTTCTCTGCTTGGCAGAGAGGGAATTCTTTTCATTTTCTTCCCGTGAACTTTTCGAAAGGGTCAAATTCAGTGAGCTGCTTTGAGCTTTGCACATAAGAATTGAAGTTGGTGCATGATTTTTTTTCCTTCTTTTGCTTTTTGAGCTATACTTTACACTTAGAGGTTACTGATTTGATGAAGATGAGGGCAGGCTCGGGATAGAGGTAGAACATGCCACATTAAGCTGGTGGGTGAGTTTAATGGATGTGGGAGCCTTGTCACTGCCTGCTTTGGTCAGTTTTCTTACAATTTCTTTATCCTTTGTCCAAGTAACTCCTGGGCCTCTCTGTGGAATGCACACTGTCTTTGAACCTGATAAAGTGCAGAGGATTTGAGGACAGGAGTGTCATGTACTTAAAATGATCTTTCATCTGGTATCTCTGTAACTCTGTAAATGATCATGAAAGGACACCGTGAGCAGTTTCACTCTAATTCTTTCAAAATACCCAAAGTTAACTTTAAAAGCAGGTTTTGGAGCTTGTCTGGCTCCAGTGGGCGGGCAGTGACTGAGGATTCTTTATTCTTTCTTTTTCCAAGTCCCTCAGTGTCATCAGGCTGAATCCTGGGGATGGTGTTTCCTTCCCTGTGTCACTCTCAGTGCAAGCAGAGGCAGTCAGTTTGGCTGAGGGACAGGAGCTTTGCAGAAAGTGTTTGTTTGAATTCCTGCCTCTACTCCAAAGCCACAGGAACAGATCCTATTTCTTTAATTTTTTTATTAGCACAGATACCCCGGCAAACACAATTCTTACCACAATTCTTGCAAAAAGAAAAGGAAGTTGAACAACTTCTGAAAAAGTGAAGTGAATTTAAAAATAACAAAGTTGGTGTGAGCCTTCTCAGCCCTTTTTTGTTTTGCTTTTCTTTATCTTGTAATTACAGGGATTAAAATCAAGGACAGAACAGGCATCACTTCCTAACGGCATCTGTTTGGCTTTGAGCACACACTGAGGGTGGTTTTGATCTAGGTTTGAGCAGAGATAGATGTGTTTATATTGTGGTTTGGGATGGGTTGGCTGGTGAGGAGATGACAGGCATTCTCCTTCACATTTTGCTCCTCAAACCAAAGACAAAGTATATATTGATATAGAATTATTCAAGTTTTGAGACACATTTAATTGCTCAGGAACCTCGAGCAGCTGCTTGGGTTGGGAAGGAATCTTTGAGATTATTGAGACATGAACCATGAGTACTGTGTCCAGCTCTGGAGCCCTCAGCACAAGAAGGACATGGACCTGTTGGAGAGAGTCCAGAGGAGGCCACAAGGATGATGAGGGGCTGGAGCACCTCTCCTGTGAGGACAGGCTGAGAGAGCTGGGGCTGTTGAGGATGGAGAAGAGAAGGCTGTGGGGAGACCTCACAGTGCCTGAAGGGGCTGCAGGAAAGCAGGGGGAGGGGACGGAGTGATGGGATGAAGGGCAATGGTTTGAAACTAGAGCAGAACAGGTTTAGATTAGATATCAGAAAGAAGTTCTTCCCCATGAGGGTGGAGAGACACTGGCCCAGGTTATCCAGGGAGCTGATGGAGGTCCCATTCCTGGAGACATCCAAGGATAATATAGTGCAGGATGTCCCTGCTCACTGCAGAGGGTTGGACTAGATGGCATTTGGAGGTCACTTCCACCCCATGATTCTGTACCCTCTTCCTGGAGGCAATGGTGCTCAAAGGGCAGGGTTAGATGAGACATGAGGAAG
>VZTY01021112.1:99064-112523 GCA_013400935.1 Turnix velox
GCTCTGCCCCGTACGGGGCAGAGCGGGACCCCGCGCCGGGGCTGCGGCGTGTGTAGGATCCACGTTTTATGGGATTTCTCCTTCCTTGGTGGGTTTAAAGGATGGGTGGGATGTGAAGAGCATCCCTGTGCCCTTCCTGCTGCGGTATGTGCGTTTTCAGCATGTTTAAAAAGGCAGGGAATAGCGCAGGTGGAGCGAAACCCTGCAAGGCTGAGGTTTATTTTGCTTTCTTGTTTGCCCAGGGAGGGGTTTTTTTCCACCTAAAAAGGGTGGAAGGTTTCTTGCTGCGAGTGGATGATGATTGTCCTGCATTAAATCTTAAGTTGGGAGGGTCTCTGCTGTGAAATGGGGGTGTTGAGGGGTGTGGGTGTCTTTATGGGTTGTGCCATGCTCAGGTTCCTCACCTGGAGACACCCAAATGACTAGGTTTTAAAAGGAGAAGAGGAGAAATACCTCTTAAGGGTTTGTTCTGGGGTTATTTTCCCTGCCTTTGGGTTCTTGTTGCTTATTGTTGAATGTTTTTGATGCCCAAGTGTGGTTCTGAATGAATTTGCTGTCTCTGGAGTGACATAGGCAGGGAAAATTGGTTTGTGGGGAGATTGTGGCTGTCACAACAGGCTGTTCTGGAACTTATTTCTCATAATAGGGTCCAGGATGGGCAGGACTAGGAGTAATAAATGCAAATTGTAAGAGTGGGGGATTTAGGCTGGATAGAAGAAAGAAATTCTTTGCTGTGAGGGTGGTGAGACACTGCAAGAGGTTGTCCAGAGACGTTGTGGATGTCCCCTCAGTCCCTGGAGGTTTTTAAGTCCAGGCTGGATGAGGCACTGAGCAACCTGGTCTAGTTGGAGATGTCCCTGCCCATTTCAAAAGGGTTGGAACCAGATGATCTTGAAGGTCCCTTCCAACCCAAACCATTCTGTGATTCTTTGTAGCCCCCTGTGGGACCTACATTGCCCTGATGTGGTCAGTGAAGTGGTTGTCCTGCCTCTGGTGAGCTTAAATAGCAGACTTGGTTCTCTGCTATATTTTCTTGCTAGCATAAGAGAGCATTTCCCAGCAGAGGTCTTCCTCTGCAGCCTTTGGTGGTGGAAGCTTGGGAGATGTTACCAGTTCTTGGTCTGGAGTTGTGTTTTGTGTCTCTGAAATGGAGATGAAGTGACCTGTGGCAGAGATCCTGGGGCAGGAAAACACCATCCTCACTTGGTGTTCTGCTAGCACTGATTTTTGGGTGGCAGTTTTAGTGTTGCTGCTTTGATATTGGTGTTGATCTTCATTTGTTCTGGCAGATTTATAAGGTTAATGGCTTGAGGGGGCAGAGATAACAGTTTTTCCTGGAGTTACTTGGCTGATCTACCTACTTAGGCTAAAGAGGAGGGACAGCTGAGAGAACACTTCTAAAATAGGTTCAGAAGAGACTCCCTGAGTGTGGAATTCGTGGTACCTGTATTCAATCCTTTGTACCGATATAATTAGTGATTCTTTTCATCCCTTTTAATGTGTTCTCATGGCTCCTCCTGTTAAAAATAGTCTTTAGACTAAAAATAATCAGATGGCATACTGAATGTGGGTTGCTCCCCAGTGATGGGACTGGATTGCCCTTCCCTAGGTGTTTCTTGATTCTCAGTAAGAAATGAAGCGTGGACTTGTTGGTGATGTGATTGATTTTCTTCCTGTGGCCCTTCTGATTTCTGGGGAGGGGGAAGAGCATGATGCCCCCACCAGATATGTACATATTATTCACACAAGTGGGTACAGGAGGAGATTGTGGATTTTCTAGTGGCTGTTTAGCAGCATCTGCCCAAATTAAGAAGAGCTTGAGCTGTTTCCTTTGCTGGATGTGGTAGCCTTCAGGCATTTTTTTCAAACCTTTTAATGAGCTGCTTTTAACTTTGTTATTTGAAGAATTGCTGCAAACAGCAGCGAGTCTCCCATGGGCCACCTGATGTGCAGATGTTTCACCAGGCTGTGGTTGCCTTGTTGGGGCTCTTGCCACCCTGGTGGTTGGGGAATCTTAGCCATGTGCAAAGGCTGCAAAACAAAACATTTTCCATGCCAAAACAGCAAGGGGAACAGAATGGTTTTGTCCCAGTTACTGATTAACCTGCCCTGTTGTGTGTGCTGAGCATACCTTGGTCTTAACTCTTCCAGTCTTTTGGATACAGCATCCTATTAATGGTTATAAAACTAATCCTGGGTTGCTGATGAATTAACCATGATCCAAACATTAATGTTTTCAAATTTTTGCCATGTTTGGGTAGCTGACCCCTTAAATTTTGAATTGCAGCATAGTAATGTAATTCCTTTTGTTCTTGCTGTTAGTTTGGTGGCTGCAGTGAACATCAGGCAGGCTCTGTAAGTGCTTCCAGACAACGTGCTGCAGCTTAGCACTGGGAATCTCTGCTTTGATTATTGTTTTTGGTGGTGTTATAGATTATTTCTACTTGGTCCCATTCTGTTTTGTCTGTGCAGGTTCAAGGGTAGAAACACAAGCTGCCTACACATAGCTCTGAACTCTAAAATAAGCCATGTTTTGTGTTTTACCATATAAGTTGAAAAAAATTACAGCTTGCTGACTGTGCCAGAGCCAGAGTAGTTTATGATCACCAAGTTCTTAATTTGTGTTTGTCATGTGTTGAGCTCTGTGATGTGCTTGGCAGGCTTCAAGAAGTAATAAACCAAAGCCCTTCCACAAATGGTGCCTTCACTTCACTGGAAGAAAAATAAAGGAGCAAGTGTGTGAGAGCCTTTAAAAATAAATAAAATGCCTTTTATAAATAGATGGGGAGACTGAATTTAAAAAAAAAATCAGTGCTTGCAAACTGTACTGGATAAAGGCTGTAATTCCAGTTATTCCTGCAGCAACATTTATTCCTTAACCTGTGGTTTTGCCCAACCTGAAGAGCAGCCAAAGTCCTGGAATTCCTTCTTCTTCCTAACGAGGAGCTCTTCAGAGCTGCTTCAGTGTTTCTTGAGCATGAAGTAGATCAGTTTTTATGCTTGTCTGCATTCAAAGTGACCAATAAACTCTGGGAAATGTTTCCATATAAACCCCAGCAAAGCCACATCCTTAATGCTTTCCTTCTGTTTGCCAACATAAACTACTCATCATGGAGCATGGCTGGATTTCGTGCTGTGCTGGGGAAACTCGAGATGTTTCTCTACCTCTTGGGGTCTGCAATTGCTCCCATTGCCCAGCCATTCCTTCCCTCTGGAGACTGCAGTGTAATCTAACCAGGCAGAAACAGCATTTGTGAGGCAAGAAATCTCATTTTCTGTGTTATTTTTTGAAAAATGTCTTTATATTTCCTTCTGTTTGCTTGAGGCCCAACTCACAGTGATATAGAAATGCAAATGTTTTAGTTTCCAGGCTCTTTAGGGGAAGGGAGTTTGACCAGGGCTCCTGTAAATAATTACCTTGGGCACAGGCAGGACTGTTCCTCCCTGGGACAGCTTCATCTAGTTCCCCTTTTTTGTCTGTTGGTATTCCTGGAAGTCCCAGGAGTGTTCTCACCCACCCATGATCTGGAGCAACATTTAGATCTGCACAAGGAGCTCCATGTCCCTGCAGCACCCACAGACAAGTGTGATGCAAGGTTTTTGGTGTTTACTGACTACCTGACTGGGGGATTTTGAGGTCTGTCAAGGAAAACAAGTTAAGTTAGCACGTGAGCTCAGCTGGCTCTTGAGCAGCAAAGAACATCCTGTAACTTAGACTCAGCTGGTTAAGGGACTGAACTGAGAAGCTGAAAAATAAAATAATCTCAAAATAAAGATGTTGCTTTGCAATGAGCTTCCAGCTCTCTCTGTCATGGTGTTTACTTGTAGTATGACTTGTGGTTTTCCTTTTACACTTGCTTTTAAGGTTTTCTGGGTTGTCTTTGTATTAAACTCTGTGATCCCATAGTGTGAGGAGCACTGTGTAGCACCCAGTCTTCATAATCTTGTCACCAACTGTCCATGCCAACATGAAGGAAGTGCTGCTGCCTGTCATACACCTCATATCCTTGATCTTCCTTTACTGGTCCCATTGCCCAAAGACACAAGTTTAACAGTGACTGACCTGAACATTAGGAAACAGTCTCTGCAAAGAATCTGATGTTTTCAATCCTCCCTCCCTGTTGCTGCTCCCTGTTCTGTCTTTAAAAATAGAAAGAAATTGTCTCATCTCAAGGCAAAGACTTCTCAAGAGGGTTAATTATGTCACATTTATTATCTGCTCTGCAGATCTTTTTTGGCAAATACCATGAATAATATTTTCCTTTCAGTTGTATACCAGCTTTTTTTTAAAGCCAAGTGCTGCAGCTCCTCTGTGCACACTGCAAAGGTGATGCCAAGTTGAGTACAACTCATCTCAGCATACCTTGGTGTCCTGTCCTGGGGGAGATGGTGGCAGGTGGGGACCTGCTTGTGGGCTGTCCCAAAAGTTCATTCTATGGGAAGGGCCATGGTACTGATGTGCAGGGATCACAGACAGAACAATTTCACAATAGAAATGTTATCAGAGGATTTTTCTGATATTCTGGTCTCAGTCCTGCTCGTGCTGGAGTTGGCACCTTTGAAGTTGAGTGATATTTGTGACATCCCCAGGGCATGCCAGCTTGGTGCCACTTCACACCTCTTTGCTCCTCAAAGCTGAAAGGTGCCCAGATCAATGTTGGAACAAGGTGCCAAACGATCTGGTGGGTTTTATTCTGAACTCTGTGTGCCAGAGATGAAAGGAATATACTTTTGTTCCTAATGCTGTGGATTGGGATGTTTCCATCCTTCTGCAGAGGGATGTCTCCACTGGTGCCTGATGAGTGTGTGATAGCCCAGTAGCAAGAAGCAGCCTAGTGAATGATGGGGCAACTTCAAAGTAATGGGAAAATTTAAAAAAAAAATAAAAATCTTTGTTTGGAGGATGAAATTAGCAGTCTGCTAAAGTCTTTTAATGTTCAAACTTTCAGAGCATAAGCAATGACCTGTGAAAAGGAGTGCTTGGATCTAACCCCCGTGCATGATGAGGTCTGGCATGTCCATTATGGCCAATTAAAGTGACAGGTAGCAGAGTGCAAACACTCCTGACTCCTGCAGGCTCAGGACCACACTCTGCCCTTCTCCTTGGAGCTTCAACTTCCTACCCAGAGCACAAAGCAGCCTTTCAAAACCTCTGTGCCCTCTGCTCGGGTGGTTCAGCCTGAACAACCCAGAAGCTGAAACTCAGTCTTTCAGTCAAAACCTGTTAGCCTTGAATTACAGGGTTGTGTGAAGTGCANACAAAGCAGCCTTTCAAAACCTCTGTGCCCTCTGCTCGGGTGGTTCAGCCTGAACAACCCAGAAGCTGAAACTCAGTCTTTCAGTCAAAACCTGTTAGCCTTGAATTACAGGGTTGTGTGAAGTGCAGAGGCTGGCACAGCCCTGCAGCACAGGCACAGCTCACTCTCTGCTCTCCAGAATGCTGTCCAGCACTGCTCCTAGCTTTAGGAATAAACTACAAGTCCTTTCCAACACCCACAGCAGCATTGTGTGAAGCTTTGCCTTAAACTGAGCTTCAATTATTAGAGCTGGGCATTCAGAGGAAGCTATTGCATTTAGCAAACAACCTTGTGGCTCTAAAATAGCTTCTTATTTGAACAGCTTAGTAAAATAACCGTGCTCAGACTGGTCTTGAACAGATTTTAAACTCTTGGCTAAACAGGGGGGAGAGCTGTTGTTTTTCCATGCTGCAGCAGGAGATGGAAGTGGTTTTGATGACTCCTTTCCTCCCATCATCCTTCCTACCTGCGTGGCAGTGAGTGGCAGCCCCTGCTCTGCTGTGTGTGCTCTGCTGCGTTAATAGGCATTGCAGCACTTCCTCCTGGACACAGATACAGAGAGACAAGTGTGATCTCACCCAGCCCCTGCTGCATTTTCCTCTTACGCAGTTCAAAGGGCAGGTCAATGTCTCCCACCTCTCCCCAACGGCTGAAAAGGAAAGGAAATAAATACGAATCTGTGTTCACAACCCACTTGGTGCAAGTCTGTGTGCAGGTGTTTGTAGAGGAGTGACAAGTTTCTAACCCACACTGCTGAGAAATGCTTCACACCCTTCTTTTTCCTACCCAGTAATTAAGAGAATGCTTTGCCTTTCAGTGCTGAGGTAAAGAAGAGAGAATGGATTTTTCTCTGTGATGGGTGTGAAATTGGAACATTTCATCTGAAGCTGAAAACAGCACCACGTGGCACCTCTTCCCTTTTAGTTGTGCTGAGGGGACTTACAGTCTTTTTGCAGGAAAGAAGGTGGATGCAGAGGGTGCAGGGGCTCAGAGGTGCATCTGTCCCACAGCCAGTGGGTTGTTGGGTGGGTACAGGTTGGGGGCAAGATCCAAGTGAGGGAAATGCCACAGATGTCATGGTGTTTCTTGTTTCTGGTTGTGTGTAATGGTTCCATCTCTTGCTGATGAAATTTCCCAGTGGGCCCAGAATTGGGTTCTCTTTTCTTCTCTGTCCCCTCTGGGATAAGTGTCAGGGGCACTGGTGATTTGGCTGTGGTGGGAGTGAATTTTAATAGGCATGTCATGTAGCCTGTCTGTCAGCCAACTTACTTTCCTTGCTTTCAGCTGCTTTATGTGCATATTTTGGGGATTGCTTCTAAGATGGGAAAGCCCAGCCAGGTCACTGCAGGGCAAGGAGGGCAGAGCTGTATTCCCATCCTCACCTAATGCTGATGCAGCTTTCCTTCCTCCCAGGGATGAGAAGGAACCCATGGGAATGGCTGCCTTGTGGCTCCTGCTTGAGTTTGGGGTGGCTGTGCAAAGGCAGGCACTGCTTACTCATCAGGCTTCAATGCAGCCACACAATTGCCTCTTTCTAGGAAGAGAATTCATTAGTTTCTGCGGAGTGGCCTTGGATCTGTGGGCAGCAGGTGCTTCTATAGAGCAAACTCTTGCTGAATATTCAGCAGTCAAAGGACTGGCTGGCTGCCTGTGAAGCACTTTGGAGTTATCTTGAGCGTCCCACTAGATAAAGTGCAAAGTGCTTTCTGCTCTGAAGCTGCCTGCAGCTATGGTGTCTTGATGGTATTTTGATGTTCCTGGTTTTGCTGGGTTTTCTTCATGTGAACCTTCCAAGATCATTGAGATAATCTCTTTTTGACTGGGCCAACAAAGGGAACTGCCCAGCACAATGAGAAGCTCAGTGATTCATACTCTCACAACCTCATTCTCTTACTGCTTTTGGCTGGTGGCATCTACACTGAAAACAAATGACTCAGGATAGAAGTGTCTCCTAATCTTAAACCTACTCTTTAAACTCAAGTTCATTCTTTTCAGGCTACTTGACTAACACTTGTTCTTGCCAGCCTCTAATTTGGTACATGAAGTACTGTAGATATCTAAACTATGAAGGGATAATTGGACAGTTTAAGCTGAGCAATCAGCTTGTCCTTTTATCTTTTTCTTTTTTTCTTTCTTAGGAGTTTAATTTCCTTAGGTGTGGTGTGTGAGCAGCCTGTGTGAGATGGCATCACTGAAAACATGATCCTGTGAGAAACTGTGATCACTGAACAATTACAGCTTCAGATATCATGAGGGTTTAGTCAGTGAGGTGTGGGTGTCTGCATATTGTTTACTAGTGATAGGCCCCAATTCTGACTTCTTGTAGCTTTCTGAACCTGTATGAGTTGTTTTAAAGCTACTTTTTTTTTTTCCTATGGTTATTTAGACCACAGAAGTAAAACTTTCCATTAAATGTGTGATTGTAACAGTTGCAAAGTTGAAGGTTAATTTCACCACGGGAGCTGGAGACACCTGAGTGATGTTATCCCAGTCCTATGCTTTGGAAACATGGTTTTATTAGGGGAGTAGTGATTCCCCACCCCAAGCTCTTAAAACTTAATAACTAAGCGTGTAGTTCCTATCCCCAGAAAGCAGCCACACAGGTTTCAGCACACTGGCTGTCACTGGTGCTGGTTTCTGTGATCTTTAGCACTGGTTGTGGGTGGACTCTGAGCACTTAAAAGCATGACTAAGCAGCTGATGCTGCTGCTGAAGCCGAGACTCCCTGGCAGGAGTGTTTGTCATGCTGCTTGCTTTGAAAGGGTCTTCATTGTGTGATTTGGCTGCCAGATATTCAGAAGAGCCCTGAGACTTGCTTTCTAAACATGCAGTTTGTGCAGGTCTGTGGGGTCAGTGCCAGACTTGAGGAGAAGAGAGGGGCTGGCAGCCCAGGATGTGGTGCTGTGTGGCTTGGCGTCCACTTTCCCTGCTGAGAGGACACAGCACATTGAAAACTCCTCAAAGGAGCTTGGCTGACCCATGTTCTTCATTTGTCCAGTCCCCATCAGGCTCTGGGCTCCCCACAGCTCCAGCTTTTGATCAGCAGAAGGGACAACCAGCTTCCAGGAGGGGTTCCAAGTCTTGCAGTGAGGCTTTTCAGAAGCTGGAAAGCAGGTGTTCAGGCTCTTGATGGATCATTGCCTCCAAAAGCTCATTTCTTTTTCTTTTTTTTTTCACTGAAGCTTAGAAGTGAAAGTTCAGGAGCAGTGAACTTTGAAAAAGAATACATGGTACTGCCCAGCATGGGTACAGAGCAGTCTGAGTTCTGTAATACAAGCAAATAAGTGAAGATTAGTTTGCCAGAAAGTGACGTGAAAGAATGGCCAGCCCTTAGTCTTTACAGATGACACTGCACATTTAACTGCTAATGGACTTCTTCTAAAGAGCATCCAGGCTGCTATTAATAGGAAAAACAAATGTGTGGTGTTACCTACAGGGAACAGAAAGAGCTTATTTCGTGCTCTTCTTGACCTTTACTTTCTCATGTTAATTTGTTTGATACCAGTGAGATTTACCTCCTGTAAAAGCTTGCTTAAGCAGGGACTTTGCCAAGACCTCTGAGGAAGACATGCTAATCAGTAGGTAGAGCTGTGCAAGCACTCTTTCTTCCTTCCTTCCCTCCCTTGATTCACAAACTCCCATTTCAGGGAGTTACTGTGTGCTCTGTGCCTCTATCTTTCCCCTCCTGAATCACTCTTTTCACCAGCTGATGCAATTCCACAATGGCAGCTGGGCTCTGTGGCACTGAACTTCAAGAGGAACAGGAGCCCTGTGCCTGTGGGGCACAGTGTGGGGAAGGAAACTTTGGGGAAATGTTATGTCAGTGCTTCCAGATACTCCTGGAACATCTTAATTGCTCTTTAGAGTCTTTACTTTTTCAACACCTACTCCAAAGATATTACTGCTTTGTGGGTAAGTTAAGCTCAAAGGCAAAATTGTGTTTAGCAGAACATCCAGAGAGTGAGTGCAATGTTTCTTCTCCTGTATCCTGTTGGCTGCCCTGAAGGATGATCTGAATTGCCTCTCAATTCTTCTTTTGGCAGGGTGGTGAAATCCAAGACTGTGCCTACCTGGACAGTGAGAGTGCCTACAGTGAGTGTGAGCTCTTTCCTGATGAGGAAGCGATGACTCTGGCCCAGCAAGAGGTTCACCATGAGTCTGACATGGACAGTGCTATTGAGAGTGCCCAGAGCTCAGAGGCCTCTGATGTGTGTCGGAGTGAGGAGAAGGACAGTGTGCTTGGTGGCCTCTTTCTGCCTGGTGACAAGTGAGTGATGATTTTGCCTCATGGCAACCCCTTTTAGAGGCAAAACAACAAGCTGGAAGGAGCCTTTATGTGACTGACCCCTACTGTCAGGATGCCTGAAGGATATTTAAACTTAATATTCATTTATAATATAAGAAAGATGGAAAAGATTGTGGATGCCCCCTCTCTGGAGGTGTTTAAGGCCAAGCTGGACAAGGCACTGAGCAGCCTGATCTAGTGGGAGGTGTCCCTGCCCATGGAAGGGGGGTTGGAACTCGATGATCTTTAAGGTCCCTTCCAACCCAAACTATTCTGAGACTCCATATTTGGGTCCAATACTTCCTGCAAAGCAGTGTAGTACACTCAATGCTGCTTTAGCCTTTTGCACATCTATTTATCTGAAGATTTGTGCTCTGGAGATTTGCTTTACAACAACTCTATGTACCGAGATAGTTCTGTGTGTTTCTAATTTTCCATAACATTTAGTGCACAACAGTAACTCATGTTTAACAGGGGGTGTCCTGGCATGTGCTTGTGTAACCACAATTTGCTGCTAACACAGGAGTGTCTCTGTAAATCCTAACTTAACTCTTCCCAGCCATACACCTGGGACACACTGGTAAGAGCTGACTGGGATAAAAGGGGCCCAAATTGATCTGGGCTCTGCTTTGAGCTGAGTTAATGCAGTGCCACAGGATGGAGCTCAGCTGGGCTTGCTTTCTAAGCCTCTGTCCTCCTTATTTTTGGCTTGTCATCTTGGTTTGTGTGTCTTGAGCTTCTTTCATTGCTAAGGCAGCTCTCCTTCTCTCTCCTGGGCCTCCTCCTATGTTCTCTGTGCAGCCTCATTCCTGCCTTCCTCCTGAGTGTCTCAGCTAGCTGAGATCTGGCCTTCTGCTCATCCAGGCAGTTCCTGGGACTTTGATTTTGATTTTCATCAGCCCTTGATCAAAATTGTCCCCCTGTGTTGCCACTGCCACTTCCTCAAAGCATCTATCCTTGTGGTGGCTGACTTCTACCCAAGCTGTGTTTGAAATGAAGTTCTCCTTTCTCCCACCTGAGCCATTCAGGTGAAGGAAAAGGTGCATCCTGTAACTCTCCTTCTTGGGGGAGCAGGAACTGCTAGGAGCTACTGTGCTACTACTAATAAATCTGATGAGAAAACTTTCCAGTCAGCTTTAATGATTCTCTGGGATTCAGTGAACTGAGGTTTGTTTCTGGACACACAAAAGACAGTGGCTGGAGCTCATGGGATGTGGGAGGAGAGGGATTATGGGGATTACTGGGAAACTCTGATTGTGGAATGGAGTGACAGTCTCTGTCTTGTATATATTCCTCTCACTACCCCATGCATTTCAGAGCTGTCTCACAGTAGAAGTCCCAGAAGTACAGTATGGAAATGATGACAGGGAATTTTAGCTTCTCATCGAGGTAGATTCTCATGTTCTTATCTTTTGAGGCACTGTCAAGGCACATCAGATGTTTGGCACCTCAGTGTTTTAGCAAAAGTAAGTGGGTTACAACTTGAAATTACAACTTGAAATGAGAGAAGGAGCTGTAAAAGTGGAAGATTCCATCTGAGGTGACAGTCAGCCTTCCAGACGTTTTGACCTCTTGTTTCAGGTCAAGTCCTCACAACCCTTCTGCAGCATCTGACCTCTCCACTTATTCCACCGCCTCTCTGATCAGTAATGAAGAACAGTTTGAAGACTATGGGGAAGGAGATGATGTGGATTTTACTCCCAGTAGCCCATGCCCTGATGATGAGACCAGAACCAACGCCTACTCTGACCTTGGCTCATCTGTATCTTCCAGGTTGCTCCTTATGAATTAACAGAATTTTTCAGTTTTGTTCTTTGAGCATGAGTGACCATACCTGAGCTTAAAAGCAAAATGTGATCAGTTCGTTTTCTGCCCTGCAATTGACAGGCTGTGTTTAATTAGTGAGCCACAGCAAATAATGTTGGTTTTGATAACCTCTGTTGGGTTCTGTTGAAATAATTGGGCCGTTTTGCTTGTAGAGATTTCCCTTCCATGCTAAACGGTGCCTTTTGCAGTTAAAGGTTAACAATGAAATTTATCTGCTTCAAGCTGGAAACCAGTTTGGCAGTAGGTACCAGCCCTGATGCAATGGAGAGAAGGAAGACCTGCCAGAGAGCTGTTTCTATTTAGTGTTCTGACACTCCAGATCCTTGGTACTAAGCTGTGAGGTGCAGTGCTGTGTGCAGACAGGTTTGTTTGGCACAAGCAACCATGTTTGAACATCCTGGAGAATGTAATCAGCTAGCTGGAAATTCCACCAGTTTGCAGGATATGACCTGAATGTTCATAGATGTCCTATAACCAAGGCAGTTGCTGATTTAAAAATCCTTCCCCAAGCAAGGGAATGGTTGAGCAGGATTGGGGAAGAGCTGACCATGAAGGTGCTGTAGGATTTATCTACTTGGATCAATAGCACATGAGAGTGTTGTGCTTCATTGCTGACACAGGACAAGCCTGCTGCATCCCTCTCTTCTGCATGCTGCCACCTTGTGCTCCCCTGTTTCTCTCCCCTTCATGGTGATGCTTTCTGTCCTTCATCCTCTTTTTTGTCAGGTTTATGCAGCCCTTTCCATTCCCATTCCTGGGGCTCTGAGCACTTCATGCCACAGTTGCTCTTTTATTTGAGTTTATTTTCTTTTACCATCCCAAAAGCTAATGTTATCTCCTCTTTAAACCTGTGTCCACTTCTTCCTTCCTCCTCATTCTAAGGGTTTTTTTCCATCTGAGAGGGGTCCTGTGGTTTCTTGCCAGGCTGCTCTGTTGTCATCTTCCTGTCTTTTTCTTGGAGAAAAGACTCTTCATGTTGCATGCCAGGCTTTGGTGGGAAGGTGAGAGGGGATTTTGCTAAGGTGGGAAATACTAATGTAGCTCCTTTTGCTGCACACATCACATGGACTCTGTAGTCCTTGTGCTATTCTTCCAGTCACCCAAAGTGGTTATTTCTACTGACAACCAGAACATGTGTGTCCTCTATAAAGCCTCAGCTAAGACTGGTGGACTTACCTCAAGACTAGCATTCTCCACCATCACCTCCAAGTTAGATAAGCTGCAGTTAGAGGTGGTTCCACAAGTCCTTCATCTGTGATCCTGGCACACAGAGAAGAGGAAAATCTTTTGATTTAGTCAGTAATATCTCTCTTTTCCTGCAAACAGTGCTGGCCAAACACCCCGAAAGATGAGGCACGTTTATAACAGTGAGTTGCTGGATGTTTACTGCTCACAGTGCTGCAAAAAGATAAACCTGCTCAACGATTTGGAAGCCAGGCTGAAAAACTTGAAAGCAAACAGGTAAGCAGCCCACTGCACTGCTTTTTGCAGTGACACCTCGAAATGGGACTGGTTAAAAGGAGGAGGAGAGGAAGCAAGAGCCCTCTCCTTCCTTCCCTGTGTCCCATTCTGTCTTACACACGTGGTGTTCTTAGAAAACAGTAAGAAATCCAGACCTTGCAGTGAAGCCTGAAGCAAAATGCTGTTATTCATTAGTATTTTTCTGATTTATGGTGGAGACAGCTTTAATAAACTTGTGTATTTTAACCAAGAAGTTGTTTGATTACACAGAGAGAGTGATGAGAAAAATAACGAATCCTGTGGCAGAAGTGACTTTTGGGGTTCTGTGAGATTTCAGCTTTTTCCATAAACTGCTCTCTGTGTCCCTCTATCCACTTCTAAACACTGCTGAGCACTCGGAAAGAATCCAGTGCTCCCAACCATCAGGCAAGGGTTTGAAGGAAGGTGTTTGATGGGCTTTTAGCTCCCCCTAGAAACAGAAAGTTGCTCCTGCCTGTCTATGTGTTTCCTGGCACAGAGCTCACTGCACTCACTGCTGCTTCTCCTGATGACACAGGATGTAGTTCTGGCTCTGCTGAGGCCCCACCTG
>VZTY01021114.1:8245-46199 GCA_013400935.1 Turnix velox
AACTTGATGATCTTTAAGGTCCCTTCCAACCCAAACTATTCTATGATTCTATGAAATAGAGAAATAGGAATTTCATCCACAGGCCAGGTTTTATATTGTAGGAGAATTCCAGGTTGGTCTCCTGTATGTGCTCTTTAGTGCAAGGCTGACTGGAAAAACATTAAACTTCGCACAATTTTTTGTATAACTTAGTCTTCCAATTGTCAGTGAAAAACTTGGAGTTTCTAACTGACTTTGTATTTATTCAAGCAGTTGGAGTGCATGATCATTGTAGGTCCTTTCCAACTGAAATATTCCATTCCATGTGAAGGATAGAAACTCCCTGACAATGACACTGACCAAATTTTAAAAAACAGGGACACCTCCTGACCCAGCGAGCTTATCAGAATTAAAGATAGTCAAGAATGAGACTGATGAATAGAATTAAAAACTGAAATCTTTCAAAACAAGCAGATTTGTTCTCACAACTCAGCTTAACTTTTGCTCTATCTAATGCAAGGGCATTGCAGACTTCCAGCTAACTGGTATCTGAAAACCCATAAGCTTTGGCATATTAACCAAGAATGATTGCATTTATTCATGCATTTGAGTTGCTCACTTAAGTTGTTTTGGGTTTTTTCCCAGCCTGTAGCACACCATGTGTTCAAGGGCATAAACAACCAAACTTTCTGTGCTTAAAGCATCTGCATCTCTCCCCTATGTCTATGTTTATGGAGATACATACTTATATATGAAAAACACAGGAGTGATAAACTAACTGGGTGAGAACCACACTAGTAAGTGACATGAATAGCTATCTATGATGGTGTTTTGATGCACAGCAGAAAAGATTGCAGGAGTTGTGAAATGTCTTTCTGGTTTTTGTGCTATGCTGGAACCAAATGAAACCCAAACTTTTTGCCCCACCTTAAATCAGAATTGGCCCAATAACAGCAGTCATATCAGAACCTCAGTGGGAACTGAGACCAGTAGTTTACTGGTTCAGTGTCACAACTTGCTGAAATCTTGCTTCTCATATCGGAGAACTCTAGCACCTCAATGTCTTTTTTTGTGGTGAGGGACCCAAAACTGGACACAGTATTCAAGGTGAGGCCTCAGTTTCCCAGTCCTGCTCACCACACTGTTCCTGTTACAGGCCAGGATGTTGTTGTCCTTCTTAGCCACCTGGGCACACTGCTGGCTCTCACTTAGCCAGCTGTCAGCCAGTACCCCTGGGTCTGCTTCTGACAGGCAGCTCCCCCGCCACTCATCCCCAAGCTTGCAATGCTGCATGGGGTTACTGTGACCTGGGTGCAGGACACAGCACTTGGCCTTGATGAACCTCATAATATTGGTGTTGGCCCACCAATCCTGCTTGTCCAGATCCCTCTATAAAGCCTTCCTATCCTCAAGCAGGTTAACATTCCTGCCTAACTTAGTGTCATCTGCAAACTTGCTGATGGTGCACTCACTCCCCTCACCCAGATCATGGATGAAGGGTATGAAAGAGGACTGGCCCCAGTACTGAGGCCTGCAGTTTTAATTCTCCAAGTATTTGCTATTAATATTTTTTTCCTACTAAGCTCTGAGTCATTAGTAGATATCTGCTACTTTGTCTTTAGCAAATAGATTCATAGAAAAGCATGACCTCTTGAAATGTCCTTGGTCTTTAATATGTTTTTAGAGTTTGCTCTATGGCATTTTGATGTTTACTGTGCTGGAGTTGTGACCTCTTTACATGAGTAACACTCTCAAAGGATGTAATTCACAACAGGAGCATTTTCTTTGTTTATGGTCACTACAGGAGACTGAGTAGTATTTAAAACCTCTGAAAGAAGCTTTCTTTAACCCTTTAACAGTTCAGCCTAGATTTTAACAAAACACTGAACTTTATGAATGTTATAAACCCTAATAATATAGTCACCATGGAATACTTGCTATCAGCATTTTTGTTTTTCAACTTCCATAAAGTCCTACATATCCCCTGGCTGTTCAAATCCAAAGGCTCTTGGAAGAGTTTGAACTTCCCCAGATTTTGGCAGCTTGTGTTTGTTAGTCTGTTGCAGTCCTAGAGAAGAAATTTGGAAGTCAGTAAAATTTACAGATAGTAACCTTGTGAATTCATTTTAAGCAAAATGAGATTAATAAAGCAACTCTCTTTTATTTAGTTATTTCTAATGGGTTTGTATCCTGCCTATTCACGTGGATAGAAAAATGAAAGACACAGATCTAGCTCTTTTTAACGAATTTAGACCTGTGCTAGTTTGTTTAGATACAAGCACTTTTCCTTCTACAAGCTGTTTTCCTTTTTTGATTTCTGACAAAATTTTGGAAAGGGTGTAACTATTTCATTTCCCTCCCCACTGTCATTCACAAACACTTTTCTTCCTCTCTTGTGTGCCTTCTTGCATGTACCTGCATGAAAATTAATGAAAGGGAAAACTAACAAATCTGTTTGTTTGTTTTCCTGATAGTGAATATTTAGTTTTCATTTAGTTTAGGATCTGAAAATATATGAGAAAAATCCTTTGCTTTAAACAAGCTGTCTTTCACCCCTTCCTCAGTAGATATGGTCATCCAAAACTGCACAATACTCAGGTGTTGCTTATGATTGTTGGTAATCATATTTTAATTATATATTTTAAATGTATTTAACTTTTGTGCCAACTTACAGGGCATATAGACTATACAGAGTATCAGCTATAGTATATCTAGCTAATAATTATTTTTTTATTATGTTTCAGCTGAATTTGTATTCACTGCAGTACCAAAGTACAAGGAGAGTAAGCTAGAGAAATTACTTTGCTAGTGGTAGAAACTGCTTGATGGCTACAAGAAGCAAGTTCCCAATTAATAATGTTAGTGATATTCTTCCACCTAGAATAGTGGAGGGTGCCTTATGTCAAGTAAATGTAGAATTGTGCTGATTCTACTGCTGGATTTCTTTGGGCTTTTGAGATGGAGTGAACATGAAGGTCATGAATGTTCAGCTGATGTTTAGCTCTGATCTCTAGCATGTATGCCCATCTTGACTTCCTGCCAATTCACAATTGACAGCATAGACTCAGCTGTGTCAGTCAGATTGTACAGATGCTTAGAAATTGTCCATGTTAAAACCTAGCTTTCTTTATTCATAAATAATTTTAATAGTCCAGTTATAGTGTGACCATATACAGCTTCAGGAGTTGGTGGTAGGTAGGCAAGGACAAGATAGGAGTCTCCTAATGGGGCCAGAGGAAGTGGGGTTAAGGGAGGAAGTGTTCTGGGAAACCCTTAAGAAGCTGGGTTTTCCTGAATCTCTCCTCCCAGTCACTGATGTGTCTTGTGAGACTAACCTGTAGGATTAGATACCCGAACTAAGCCTCTGTGAATACACCCTTACCTCACTTTTTGATATCTGCTTTCCCTTCTCTAGCAAGGAAGCACGTGCTCAATGTCAGGCTTGTCAGCTAGATTTCAGTGCGCTGACAACCCCTGTATGAATTTGTATCACCTACCATCCTGTTTTACTGAAATCAAAACACATTGTTGTTACTTGCCTAGTTCTGTTTATGATCTTTCATATGTTTGGATATTATTAATTTGGTATCCAGTTATCAAAACTTTTTGAGGGGAAAAAAATGCAGACTAGTAGTCTGAATCCTATCATTGATGTTACAGTACAAGGAATAGGAGACACACCATGTTGCATGCTTTTCAAGTCTTGGCTCTTCAGACAAAATAGTCTGGTTTTGGCTTTGACCTGTATCATGTACACTGACTGTTGTTCTGTGCTCTGAAACAATGAGGGGTAGGACTGAAAGTATTCTGAAAGTAGAGAGCTGGAGTGTACATTTATCATCTTAAAGGAAGGCAGTAAAATAGTTCAGGCCTTGGCTTAAATTTTATGCACAAAATGTTATATAGGCTCTAGCACTCACAGAAGTGGTCCCATGAGTTTTCAAAAGAAGGTCAGCTACATTTAAGAATGCTCTTAGACATGTCCTTTTGTTCCTGGTGACTTAAACACACAAAGGAGCATGAAATAATGCTGGTGGGAACTAACAGGTGAAAGAACCATGCTTAGTCTTTCTGTGCTTGACTAAGGGTAAATGCATAGCAAGCACTGTTTTTTCTGGTACCTAAATTCTCCAAGCTGAGGTCTGAACTCATGAGATAGGGTTAAGAATCATCAAATTAAAAGAGCCATATTTATGAGCCATCTGGTTTCTGAGTCTTTCCAGTTTGTGTTTGCTATCCTGGGTAACTATTAGGCAATTTTTGTTGCTGTAATTTTCTTGTCATTACTTGTCAGAAACTACATGTTTAAGAAAAACACTGTAGAGAAATGTATTCAGAACAGAATTATAAGCACTGGCAGCACTGGAGACATTTGTCATTCTTTCAGTAATTCTAGCATACTAATAAATTCATTTTTCCTTTTAATGCTACTTTAAGTTAGGCAGAGTGAAAGGTTGTAACCTCTAGCCTCTTCTACAATATGGTAAGGCTGTTTAAGGCTGTTTTCTAGTTCTACCACAAGCTTTCCATGTGATTTGGGGAAGGTTATTTAGCTTTAATCCTTGTCCTCTTTTAGCTATTTCAGCTCCCTTCTTCAGGTGTGGTGAGACATTAAACTGTATGTTCTTGTTCCTTGAAATAGATACAGTGCATAGAAATTTTTTTTGTATTTTTAAATGAAATGCAATGAAGGAGAATCTACAACTCAATTCGGTGGAAATGTGTGTAAATGCATTGCTTTAAAGAAAAAAGAAGATATATTTATTCTTTCACATTGAATGCTGATAAGAGCTTTCTGACAGCATAGGCTTTTCCATTGGCTCAGGAAATGTAAACATTCTCCTTAAAGGTGTATGCTTGCACTGCTTTTCCATAATGTGTCCTTATCGAGTTCTCAGAAGGTGGATTATCAGTGAATAGATGTAAAAATCCCTCCTGTTTCTCTGACTTGATTGATATTCTTCATGTGAGCTTGGATGTTTGTGACACGGAGTCAACTTTCAGAGTACGGTTTCATCTTGGGAAGGAAGAGAGAATACAGCTGTAATTGCTGGTGTTTGGTTTCTAGGTGCAGCTAAATGCTGGTGCCATTTGAAAGTAACATATTTAGTGAATGCTAACTAAAGTATAGTAATCAGCTTTCCTTTCTGCATCTCCCTCATTTCTTTTAACAGAGCTGTGCACTGAGCATGGTTGGTTTTATTAAGTCAAATTTGGGTCTTTAGTTTCAAAGCCCAGATTCTCAGATGCACTAAATGGAAGAAATAAGTGTATGCAAAGAATAAAGCATATATTACTTAGGGTGAATGTCTTTTGGAGATGAGCTCTGCTTACAGCAGCAGAGAATGCTAGCCCAGATGCAAGGAAGATTTTTGAAATCTTGGCTGCCAAACTGTTAAATACCCTGCTGAAATTTGTGCTCAGTTTCACTTTCCACCTTCTTAGTCTCCTCTTGAGTGTTTGTTTGACTGCTTTCCTCTTCTGGAGCCCAGCTGGCACTGAGAGGCTCAGCTGTGAGGAAGCCCGTTTGGGAGTCTCAGCTGGCACTGGCAGATGCCACTTACTGCTGGAGCACTTGCTGGCAAAGCTGTGGTCTCTACCTTGGAAGGTGGTACCAATTTCTATCTGAGACAGTGAGGAAGATGTTAGAAAGGTGTTTGACTTTTGCCTAGAGATGACAAGGTGTTGCTGGGCAGAAGACAGTAGGTGGCTGTTCACCTTCAAACTGGTACAGTAACTCTGTCTCTTCTTTGGAGATACTTGGTGTGTTGATGTGAGGTACAGCCATGGCCATGACTACCTTCAGAGCCAAGTGCAGGCCTTCCTGTGCCCTGAACTCAGCAATCTGCTCCCTTGCAGGAGGCTACCAATGAAGTCTGCCTTACTACTGTCCTAGGAACTCAACTGGCTTTTCATTTCTTTTGTGCCTCAGAGTAAAATTAAAACCCAATCTTGCTCCAAGTAAAGTGCCCCAACAGCAACTACCCACTACCCAGTCCTCACAAAATATTGTGATATAGAAGATTATGGCAACAGATTCCAACTTGGATACTTCAGATGTGGTTATGGCACTATGTCAGGTTACATGGCACTTTCTTTTTTTTAACACAAACCATTCCTAGGTGGAAAGCAATACAAATGCTTCTTCCAAAAGAGCATGCTATCTATTACTGGCAGTATAGTTCCCTCAGAGTGCGTGTGTTGTGTATGCTCTGTCACACTTTCTCATTTTTGGAGACAAAGCGGACTTCATCCTCTGCTTGCAAGGAAACAGTGGCTTTTACTGACACAGTTGCTGAGTGTTGTGGTGATAGGGATTCTTGGAAATGCTTGGGACACTTCTAGTATAGACAGCATCATTTGCAATTTCCTGATGCAGCAGAGGTGAGGCTTCTTCAGTGAGAGCTGACACAGAAAGGATGTTTTGAGATGTGTGATTCTGTGAGAAATCTAGAAGAAGCTTTATTGAGCGCTGATGGGAGGCTGAAGTGACCCATGCTTGGTCTAGTAGTTCATTTTTATATGGCAGAAGGGTGTGGACTGACAGTGTAGGGATTGTGTGGAATTAAAGAATCTTTCAGGCAATGTCTGTGTGTTAACTGTTAAAAGCTTACATGTCACTGTTAGGCATTTTGTCACCTTGCAAGCTGCCTTATGTAAGGGATTTCACTTTGATAAACTACACTAGGGGCTGAGCAAGGTTTGTTTTAAGACCAACTGTGATTCAGGCTTTTGCTGAGGGCCAGCAGAGGAGAAAACTGCACAAGCTCTTGACCTCATGTTGTTTGTTTTCTTCATTGTGCTGCCTCATGCATTCTGGCTGATGTCCTGGGAGCAAAAAACTGGTGTTCATCTTAGCTTGCCCATTTGAAGACTGAGGAATAGAAACCTCATTTTTCTCCCTTGTGTGGAGAGATCTGGAATGACCTTTTGCCAGTGAAGAAACTCCAGCCACAGGCCAACAGTAGTCAGGCAGTGGCCTTTAGGGAGACTCTACTTGGATACATAGTATTCTTCATAATTCTTTGATAAAGGCCTGGCTAAAGTGAGTAAAACTGATGATCTCACACCCACTGATCACTTCCAGAGAGAAAGTGCTTTTCTTATGGTTGCAAATAACTTCTAGAACATATGTGGTGGTGGCAAAGGTCTGGACTTGCATAGCTTTGCAGAAAAGGCACAGGGGTTCTGGTAGACATGAAGTTGAAAGTGAGACAGAAACATGCCATTGCAAAGAGGGTGAATACTTCCCTGAGTTGCACTAGGTAGAGGATTGTCAGCACATGGAAGGAGTATATCCTTCCCCTCTATTTGGCACTGGTGAGGCCATACTGGTGAGCCCTGGAGTGCTGGTCCCGTTCAGGACTCCCCAGTGCAAGTGAGACATGGATGTATTGCGAAAGTCCAGTGAAGTGCCTCAAAGATGAAGATACTGTAGCATCTGTAGCATGAAGGAAAATTGAGACATGAGATTGTTTAGCCTGGAGAAGAGAAGGCTAAGGTGGAATTTTATTCATGTCTGTAAGTACCTGAAGGGAAAGTGCAAAGGACCAGGCTCACTGTCACCCAATAACGGGACCAGAGGCAATGAGCACACAGTGAAACATAGGAAAATCCTTGTGAACATCAGGAAACACTTTTTTCCTCTGTGAGAATCATCAGTTGTTGGCGCAGGTTGCCCAGGAATGTTGTGTAGACTCCATCCTTGGAATATAATCAAAAGCCATCTGGACCTAGTCCTGGGCAGAAGTATCCAGGGAATTCAGAATTCATGAGTTCTGTTTGTTTGCATGAAGTATTTTATGGGAGCTTGTTTGTCATGTAGACACTTGA
Source organism: Turnix velox (assembly GCA_013400935.1). Lineage (NCBI taxonomy): Eukaryota > Metazoa > Chordata > Aves > Charadriiformes > Turnicidae > Turnix > Turnix velox. The sequence goes on from VZTY01021114.1 coordinate 16,058, forward strand.
CAGTTACATAAACACATGCATCCAATTGTGTTCCCCTACTGCCTGACAAATCAAATAGCTCAGGACTGGTGGAAGGGATTGTACTCAATAACTTTCTTTCAGGCACTATTTTCGGGCACTAGTGTTTAATAAATTTATCTGTGATCTGTAAGGAAGTCAGAAAATTTCACAGGAATCTCCTTCTCCTGCAAATTCTATTCAGGTTTCTTCCACTATGTCTTTGCACTAATTGTGTATTGGAGTGGTTTATTTTATAACATTATCTGCAGCATGAAGCTTAAGACAGGCTGAAACTTCTTTGAAAAGAAGGAAAAGGAGTCACCTTTGTCTTAAAATGTATTGGATCAGTGCTGGTATGATCTAGCTATCAGCCATAGCTTCTCAATCTATTTCATAAAGACGTCTGGATATAAAAGATTGGTGTTATTTTCAAAGACCAGTTTGTCCATGTTGAGATTATCGGAACAACTACAATAGCATTGGCTGTGCTAGTGTTCTAGAGTAAATAATAACATTGTCAAATCCTGGAGCTCATCCTTGCAGTAGTCAGAGACAGTAATCTGAGGCCCTCTAACTTGGGAAGAAAGAAATTCCTAATTTTACCATTTCTATATTGGCACTGATCCAGAATTTTACTTCAAAGGAAAGGAAGGCATCATTGTATTTAAGGAATTCCTGTCAGAAGTAAAAGCTTTCTTACTAAATATACCCCCTTAACTGCTTTTCAGTTGCAAAGTGTGCTATAGTTGCCCAGAGATCTCCTCCCTAATCCACACTTCACTGTCTAACCCACACTTTACTCTCTGGAAGCCAAAAACAAGATAAAATGAAAAGCCAAGATAAAGAACTATACTTCTAGTCTTAGTCATTCTTTACAACATGCCCGGCTGTGTTCTGTTTTACGTGTTCTGGGAATAGTGGGATCATCTGGCTGTCATCCCAAACTACGTCCCTATTTATTTGCTGGAGGGGAAAACAAATGAAGAAACTGAAATACAGGCAACTGCTCTTCTCTTTACTAAATCACTTTCCTACCAAAAGAAAAGTGGTAAAATTCATATATCCTGGTTATGTTGTTTTAGGCCATGAGCAAAAAACTGTGTTTTCTTTTTTCAGCCCTAAGGTGATTCTTTTGGATACAAAAATAAAGTTCAGGTCTTGGTACAAATGACAAAAGTGTGTTTTTCAGAATAAAGAAACAGTTTGCCAGACATCCATAAGGTAGCCTGTCATCCCTGGCTTGTACTCTCTTCAGGAAGTCTTGAATACTAGGACTCTCCCATCCACTGATTACACAAAGTTCATTGTTCCCTACATTAATTCCAGTTTGAAACAAGATTCTGCACCCCTGCAAATTAAGGTATTCATGCTGGAGAGTTACCTCTCTGGTGGCAAATATTTTGAACTGTGTGAACAAATTTTGTCTTAATCCTTTCCATAAGAGAAATCACATAGATTTTAGGAACCCAGACTTGCTTTTCTCTGAAGGCTTGGGTCTCATGCCACTCTGGAACAGTAAGCAATGAAAACATCACTCTTTTTAATGTTCAGCATAGCATCAGGGCACCATACTTATTAAATTTTCTCGTTATTAAGAAGACTGTTTATCCTGGTGCTGTGATTTGAGTTAGCATCCTAGCCCTGTCTGCACAGATTGATTTCCTGATGACTACTCCAAATCTCTCCTTTTTTTTTTTCAGAAGGTCGCTGATAGTTTCCCTGTTTTTTCTCTCTAACAGCTTTGGCCAGCCTCATACATAGTATATCCTAGAAAAATACTATTCTTGCTGTGCCACTGTGGCCTGTCTGGCCTCATTGACAAAGGACATCAACCAATTTCCTATGTTTTGTTTGTCCTGTTGCTACTGGGGAGGGACTTTCTCCTGGTCGCTGATGCCCCTGCTGAATTGTGCACAGTGCACTTGGATCTTCAACAAGGTGCCATGGAAGCTTATTGTATCCTGGCACATTCTGACTTTTCCAAGTGTTGGTCTGGGATTTAAAGAAACTGTGAATTGTTTCCTTGTTTCACAATTATATTATTTGCATGTCTTACATTTTCTCATTTGTATCTTTACATGTGAGTGTTCTTATATATAAACACTAAATGGGAAAAGTAGTTGGTGTTACTACCTTCAAATATCTCCTCTCTCTCAGGTTCTCAGCTTATATATTTTGGTTCAATCATAGCTGGCCTATCAGGACTCCTTCAGAAATCAACAGATGTCTGATATAGGGATTCTCTATTTTAATTTTCATCTTCTGCATAGCATTTACTTATCTCTCTCTGTTAATTACTATGACTGGGTTTCATGATCCTGGTTTGTCTCTTCCTTGACATAATTTCCATCCTCTTCATTCAATAAGGAGAAATCTCCTATACATTAAGGGGTTAGAGGTCACTGTGGATTAACTGGAAACAATTTTCACTGCAGTTAACCTGATGTTCTACTTAAACATAGTTCACTGGATAATATATGAGCTCTGCTTCTTCCAGGTTTTCTAATTCCTTTGCTAGTGGCTGTACAAATTCTACATTTCTCTGGGCTGCATGTAGAAATCCTTTTTTAAATTCAAATTGCTTCCTAGACACCCATTTCCTTAGAAACTGTCCTTTTTATGTGACTGGACAAAGTATGATCCTTCATGTTCAGTTCATCTTCAGGACTGTTATTCAAATTACTAGTTGATCCCAAAGTTCTCTACAACAGAATATAAACATTCTCTCTGTTTTCTGTATACTGACTTTTTTTTGTGGAGAAGGAGATGGCACAGAAAAAAAGAAAAGGATGTGACCCCAAAGAACTTGCAGGAGATAGCAAAGAATGAGCAGGGAAAATGTTCTGCCCTCTTTTTAGAGATCGTAGTCTGGGCACTAACAGAACAAACTCTAGGTAACACAGACTGCATGGGGAGAATTTAATCCAGAGCCCAGGAATGCAAGGGATACTTCAAGAAAATTCAGGTTTTAATCTTGTACTCTCCTCCATCTTAATTTAGCCAGTGAAGATCTGATCCATGCAGCAATCTTTTGTTGTGATGCCAAAGATTTTTTAGCACATGTTGAGAGGTACAAAGCCAACTCGTGACAAACCAATTCACTGTCTGGCACTTACAGTAGGATTTCTTTTGGCCAACTTAAACGAGTTTAAGCTAACCTTAGAGACTGACTCTTCCTTTAATACACTTCTCTCTCTCTGTTAACTACTTAGACACCTAAGTAGTAGGTTGCTGAAGTCATAAATCCTACTCTATAATATTTACTGGACAATTTATGGCAAGAAATAGTTTAATCTCTTAACAGTACTCTTGTACATCCCACCTTTTCACAAGTTAAGCCTATGAAAACTAAATTTTGGCATGGAGCAATTGGAATTTCTCCTTCTGGAAAGGAACTTGGCAGTTATTGAGAGGAGACTTGTGGCAATACTTCCATATTTACCTGGCACTGTTGAAGAGAAATTGTAGAGGATGGAATCTTCCATGCTGCTCCACATAGCTGCTGCCAAGGTGTTGGTTACATGCTGCTAGATGAAATGTAGCAAAAACATCCTGTGTTCATAGCCACATATGAAAATATAATTTGAGAAAGGTGGCCCTTTCTGACAAACACCATAGGACCACAAGCTCAGATAAAGCTGCATAAATCTGATCTGATAACTGGAAAGATAAACTGAAAATTTAAATACTTGTGGTGTAAGTGGAAAGCAGGATGAAGCAAGTTACTGTGAAAACAGGGTGGCCACCAGAAGTAAAGTGAGCTGTTTGTAAGGTTTCTATAAGCTGAATTTCCCTGGTATTAGAATCAATGGCACAGCTATTAATAACCTGTCCTTGGCACACAGACAGTGAACAAGAATACATAAATGTACTCTCAGATTAAATTTTTGCTAATATAAAGGCGAAGAGTCATCTTAAAAAAAACCAAACAAAAACCCCAAAAGAACCCCAACAAGCAAAGGTTGTATGTATGCTTCTGAGACCTTTTCTACAGAAGCAGACTTAGAAAAGGACCTTGCTGCCCTAGTACTTCCTCTGTTTCCTGGAGACCAAGCTTAAATATCTGTACCACAGAGTGGATTAGATGCAATACCAACAAATAAACTAATGAATGCTATTAAGAAGAATGGTCCATGAAGGGAGGATGCATTTTCATACAGATTTTGGACAAAAATGTCTTGGAAGTAATTTTCTGCTGAGTTTAGTAAAGTGGATGGAGTATGTTCTTGACATTAGAAAATCACCTGCTGCAAGTGTAGTTTTAAATTGGTGGGTTCATTGTAACTTCAGGCTGTTGGAAGCCTGAAAATAATAAGTTGGGTTTGAGACAATTTTTTATTCCACAAAAACATTGTCATTTTAACTCCACAGTTAATTAATCAAACTTCATAGCATTTTTTCATTATTTTCCTCAAGTTTATAATCAGGATCCAGCATATGTTCAATTTCCCTTTCGTTGTCTTCAAACATCAGGTAAACACTGACTTTATTTTCATACTGAGAATTTTCAGTGTTCTGAGACTCTCTAAAATGAGTGTTATGGCAGAAGTACCAACAACCAATTGTTGAAGACTTTTGGGTTCAAGCTGGCTTGATTTATAAATTGCTTATGCCTGAGGAAGTGATATCTTTTCATTCCTATATGTCAGAATTTTACTGTGAGGGTTTTTTCCCCCCTTGTAAGCACAGAAACCACTGTTAATGGAACAATTTGTCTTTTCACCATCATTATTAAGAACCTTTGTCCCTCTTGTACTATGTGCAACATAATACTAAGCCAAGTGCATCAAATCCCACTGGACTGAAGTAGCAGAAGTCTAATATTTATGTCACTAATTCACCTCTTTTCTCTTACTCAGCCTGTCCTTATAATCTTTTAGCAGCTTTCTGGAAATGTTCATACCCAGGAGCTAATTACAGAGACACCAGTTACTGGTTCACTGGCTATCTGTTAATAATTTGATACTTCTAACCTGTCTGAATGACCTCAGATTCTCTTTCTTCTCTGTATTAGAGAACACTCGTTCACTTCTTTTATTTCTGTACTATGGTTATTTTATTGCTCTTCTATACCCTTGTGGTTACCTGATACATATCACTGTCATTTGAGAACAGAAGTATCAACCATGACTTCTGAAAATTGGTTGAGGAAGTTTTGTGCAAACATAATCTTAAGAAAAGGGTGAGGAGTTAATAAAGGATGTTGGTAGATTCGACAGCTGCGCTGGCTGTTGCCAGCTGTTGCCTGTGTGATCAAATAGATATTGGAATCCTGTCAGCCCCTGAGGTGTGTTAAAATGCCAGGTGTCCAATCTTTGCAAGCTGTGTGACATAGAAATGAATGTTGATTCCTGACTGATGTGAAGAGGATGGAATGTTCAATTCTGCTCTACAGCATGCCACCATAAAGGCTTTAACGTGACTGGTAATGGTTAGATGGCACCTGCTATGCTTTGTGACAGTGACATTGCATAACCAGGCAGGATTTAATTCATCTGCAGATGAATTAGCAGAAAGACCTTAAAAGGAGGAGACAGCAATGCAGTGTATGTTAACATATGTGAGCATGTTCATTCTTAGGTTGCCATAGTCAGAATTCTATAAAGAAAGAGTTCAGACAGCACAGGAGAGTTTTGATCTGACTGATGAAAGTTTAAAAAAAAGAAAAAGGGATCTTTTTATTACTTTTCACAAAACCTGTGGAGCAAGGTAATTAGGAAAGGAGCAGAAAATATTGAATGAGTGGGGTATTAGCTGTTTTTCATGAGAACAGATCCTTCAGGTATTGACAGTAGCAAAATAGGATTGAGGAAAGAGAACTTCAGAGGCTAATTAATAGGAGTTTGTTTATGGGTAGAAATCACGTATCATTAAACACTTAAAACCTGTGTTACAGGTATTGTAGCTGCATCCATATTTCCAAAAATTAACATTGGCATTAAACTCACTGAGTTGAAAGGGACCTTCAAAGGTCATCTAGTCCAACACCCTTGCAGTAAGCAGGGACATATTGCACTAGGTCAGGTTACTCAGAGCCTGTCCTTGAATGTCTCCAGGGATGGGCCTCCACGACCTCTCTGGGCAACATATTTTGGTGCCTCACCACCCTCATGGTGAAGACTTTCCTAATGTCCTATCTTCATAGGAGAGGTGCTCCCCACTGCTTTCTCTTCTCAAGATAATATTGTAAATGAGGCTGTAAAAGCCTCATGTAATGAAGAATGATCTGTCCTCTCCTTTCCCACTCCTCTCCCAAAAGAACAGTGTGTCTGAATGATGAAAGCAAGATGTTTAAAAAGAAGTGGAAATAAGATTATTTCTAGCTGTTGAATTTCTTGCGAAAATCTCATCATGAAAAGCTCAATATGATCTAATATAGAAGTTTAAGAGAATATTTTCTACAATTAACCAAACTTCCAAACATAAAAATGTACTTTGCCTACCACTATCAAGTTGCTGAATATTTAGTGACAGTATACACATGACTGTAAAAGCATAATATAGCACACAGTCAGGAGTCTTGTATCTCAGCTTCAGAGTTCAGTTTATTATGGAAACTTTTAATTTTTATATATGTAGCTGTTGCTCTTATAAGTAAATAATACCAAGGTTAAGAAATACATAGCCAATTCAGGAAGCTAATTAAATCCCTAGCAGTGTTAGCCCATAGCGGCTGTTTGGCTACTTGAAATAAACAGGAAAGATTTCCTTTTATTAGCTGTTATTTCAATTTATTTGCAACTGAATTGGAATTTTTCCTATTCAAATGCATCTGTGTAAACTTTGATTTTCACATATTAAATGGCACTCACACTGAAAAAGTTGAGGAGAAAATTTATTCTCCTTAAATTTAGATGGGACCTTCTCTCCTTCCCTCTTTTCTCGGGGTGTAGTGATTAACACAGTGGTTAAGAGATTTCTCAACGTGCATATGAGGGTTTGAGGTGGTTTTTTTTAGTTCTATATTTTCAAAGCTACTAGTAGATTAGATGAATTTGGATAAGAAATGGAAAGCAAAGTTTCAGCTGCAAGGTGTAGCTATGAAGATCATAGAATCATAGAATAGTCTGGGTTGGAAGGGACCTTAAAGATCATCGAGTTCCAACCCCCCTGCCATAGGCAGGGACACCTCCCACTAGACCAGGCTGCCCAGTGCCCTGTCCAGCCTAGTCTTGAACACCTCCAGAGAGGGGGCATCCACAACCTCCCTGGGCAACCTGTTCCAGTATTTCACCACCCTCACTGTAAAGAATTTCTTTCTTATGTCTAGTCTAAATCTATCCCCCTCTAATTTATATCCATTGTTTCTAGTTGATAATGTCTGTACCATCCAACCTTTACCTCACAGAAGGGAGGAAAGGAGCATCCTTGTCATCACCTCCTAGCTGATTTGTGTTTCAGTAACATTCAGTGCTGCTGGTTGCACTGTGGGCTCTTTCCAAAGTGTGGTTGTCATTGGGATTCTCTGTAGTGATACAGGAATCGCTTCACTGTCCTTGGATTTCTAACCTAACAGGGTGTCTTAATTGCAGTCTTTATTTTTGTTTTTAAAAGGGAAAGGATGGTTATTGGGAAGCAGGGTGCTTTCTTGTGAGCAGAAAAGTATTTCCAGTTCACTTCTGAATGTCTGGGAAATCGAGACAATTGTCCTTGGCTGTATCAGTGTAACAGCTCATCAAATAGAAGCTGTCCAGAGAGGATTCAGATCTGTCACAAATCCATGACTGGCAGACATGTAGTGAACTGCTGTCTAGAGATACTTTTCTCTTCCCAGTATCTATAAAGGGAACCCCTAGTTGGACCATGTCACCTGGACACCTCTCCATTTAGAGAAGCGTGATCTCATTTTACAACAAGATTTTTTTTTCAGAACAAGCTACTGCATTGTTCAGTGACAGTAATTGCAGTCATCTGCATCAAAGCTTCCAAGATGGCAAAGCAAAAAAACCCTTAATCTTAAGTCTCTCTTGTTCTTGTTCCTCTGAAAAATATGTAGAGTGTGGGCATAGTTGAAGTGTCAGAAAATAAAGCTGTTAACAGTACCCTGTGCATAAATAAGAACTGAATACTACTTTTTGAACCTAGTAAGTAAATAAAGAAGTGTTATTCCGAGCTGGTATTGTGAGTTACCAACTGTTTCAATAATTACTTTCTTTAAGCAATCAGAGTTTTGTGTGTAAAATCAAAGTAAGGCAGTTGAGTAATAGTTTTTATAACAAGAAAGATTCTTACTGCACTCTCTTAAAACTAGTTTGTGGATTTAAAGTTGAAGTGCAATATTATGTCCCACAAGAGCTGCACCAAGACCACTGCGCTGCATCAGAACTAAGGTGCAGCTACAGATCAAAGGAAAATAGCCATCACTTCCAATCTCTTAGTAGAGGATTGATGAAAAGCAATTCTGTCTGTGTTAAGTTTGTGATTTGATTTGATTTGATTAGCTGATGCATTCATTTGATGATTTCAGAATCTGATTATTTAAGACATCACCATTAACTCGTTTGATTTATTGATACAAATTCTTTGTGACTTAGCTTAACTATGATTGGATTTTAATCCAGAGAATTTCAACCAGTTTTGTCCTAGAGTTATCATGATTTGTCCTTAATATTTTTGTGCTAATTTAAAAAAAAAAAAAGCCTATGCAGAGTGTTTAGATCTGTGCTTTGCATGTTCTATGTTCTTTTAAACCTGGAAGTCTTGAGGGAGAAATTGTAATTTAGTTTCATAGTTTCATAATTTAAAATAATGACAATATAATAACTTGTAAGTTGCATTTTGCTCACTATATGATCCAAAATTAACTAGCAACAGGTCATTACCAACAAAATGCTAGTGACTTATTTCAACAAATCTCTTCATCTGCTCACAAATGTAAACCCAGGTCCTTACTGTACTGTGAACTGAGTTAACAGAAGTGTGCATAGAAATAGTAAAACAAAAACCAGCTGAAACCACAACTGTAAGCCCCACTGAAATGCCATGATATCATTCAAAATGATTAATCAAGATCATGTATTCGGAGGCCTTGAGAACATCAAAAGCTTTTATATGTAACATGCTTCTTCAGAGAAAGTCAGTTAATCCTGAAATGGTTGCAAGTGAATATATCATGCTAAGGAGCTAGAACACAGGGAAAGATTTGATGATGTCAAATCATGAGTGGGAGTCAATACTGGATTTCAGTACATAGGTGAAGATTTTTACAGTTAAAAAGTTAAATATCTAAAAACAGCTGAGGAGTACCAGGATTCTCTCTTCCTTGGGAATCCAGAACACTGTTGAAAATAATCTATACAGTCTCATTTCTTGATGGTTTTTTGTCTGATTTGGCGCTCCTCAAGCTCCTTGGATTTATGTAATGGTGGTGTAACCTGCCAAGGCAAGGAGGACTCAAATGTGTGATTTTCTGTCAGAGAATTCACTTAAGCAGCTAAGCATGCTGCAGAAAATGGACTATAGAACCTTTTGGGTCCCTTGGGTTATTTGGCACAGCCTGCCACAGTCCCAGGCAGTTCTGTCATGGAAATTTTAATGAGGAAAGACCACAAAACATTCACCTTGTACTGGAAGTGTTGTAAATGCAAAAAAAGCAAGAACCAGCTGCGATGCTAAACTCTCCAAATTGTGGCAGTGAAGCAGAACTGTCTTATGGGTGTTCTGCTCCAGGCCAACTGTAAAAGTCAAGGATTAGATCTGTCATGTGCCAGCTGTATAATTTCACCTGAATAAGATAGTTGCCTCATTGAATGTTGTCTGAGCTGTATCCCAAAGACTTCTGCAGTATTGAAGTGCGTAGCTGGATGTGTGCTCTATCTAATGCTTGTGGGAGCAGCAAAAAGTAATGGTCTAAGTCCTTTTCATGAGCTTAATAATTAAAAATGTCTGAATAAATTTTGGACAACTTAAATAAGAGTATCTCTTACACTAAGATACTTTCTGTTTAACAGAATATGTTGAAAAGATGTTACTTTGCTTAATTTCTAAAATGCTTTTGAAAAATCTTCTAAGCAAGTTGTCCTGTGTGCTGATCCTACCAACAAGGAAATTAAATAGCAACCATGACTTCTGCCCTGATTTTTTGAGGTAGTAAGGTCATCCTTGCTCCTTTGTAAGTCACTTATTAGACTGATTTCTTAAGAAAAGAGCAAAATTAGGTTCTAACACAAATAATGATGTTTACAATAGATGTCTCCACCAATGGCATAATGGCATAAGAAGGTAACATATGCTTTTAGGTTATATGCTGATCCCATTCACATGAGCTGCAAGTTCAATTGGGTTTCCACTGATTGGCCTCTTTCCTTCCCAGTCTCAAATAGTCCCATATTACTGGAGAATGGCAAAAAAACCTTGGACAGAAGATATTTGTTTCAGTCCTGGCTTAAGTGTTGAATGCAAGAACCATCAAAGTCAATCGTTGTCCACAAAGTCTTAAAAGACACCAACAGATTGTGACTTTGCCTGTTGCAGGCAGAGTCCTCTCCTTTTTGTAGCTTATCAAACATTAATGCACAACTCGTGAATGAAATAGATGTGCAAAAAGCTCTCCATTATGGACCTCAGGACCAACCTTTATGGTCACTGCCTTGCCTTCTTTGATGATTAACAACAACATAATTCACAAACTTAGTGAGAAAACACTTTTTAAAAATGGATATAAGATATAGGGTGGACTTTTCATCACTTTCTTTCACAATGCTTCCTACATTTTCCAACCCAACTAATTTAGAANATTTCAAACATATTTGTCTCCCTTTGAATTAAATCCTTTGTTCACACATATTGAGCAATGCTTCCTACCTTTTCCAACCCAACTAATTTAGAAATATAACTTTTAAGGTTGCTTGAGGATTTTGAACCTAAGATATAAAGCAAGGGGTTTTCATGCACACACATACTGGGAAAGGTAATTGAAGTGGTTGTTGAGTGTATGAGGATTGTAGAGTGACTTTTAAAAGATACTTGAGAAAGAGAGAAAATCAATCCATTAAAAGCACTATGGCTTCAGGGAATGTGGGCAGAACAAGGGCTGCCCTTCTGAGGAAGGGGGAGAACTTCTTGGCCTGTCAGACATGTGATGGAAATTAGTGGTAGGAATTACAGGCAGTGGTCTGAAGAAAGAAACATATTGTCTATTGAAGAACGGGATGAAATGTATATCCTTTCCTTTCCAAAAATAACTGTATTTTTCCTTCAAGAGATCAAGGAAGTCACGTGCCTTTGGTGTCTTTTTCTATTTATGGCCTAAACTAAACTTTCACCTCTGAGTATAAGATTGGGAGATGTTTTCTCACATAATTTAGAGGACTGTATCCTGTATATTCCTACTGCTTCTGTATTTCTGGGAGGGCATTTTCAGTGCAGAGTGTCAGTACAAAGTGTCAGATTCCTGCATGTCTTTTGTCATTATTTCAGTTAAGAAGAGAAAAGCAATTTGTACCACATCACAATCAAAACTCCTGCCCTCTTCCCCTCTGCAGACTTCTTCTGTAGTGTCCTATTTGTATTCGTGCTTAATTTCTTACATTCAGCAGTATTGGTACAAGCCTTTAGCCAAAGACACTTTTCCTGGGTGATACACTATTGCATGTAAGGAAGTGCTGCAATGTCTGGCCCTTTGGGAAGAGCAGGTAAGTCCTTTGGATTAGGCAAGCAAGAGGTAAGAAGAACATACAGTAGAAAAAGTTATTCTCCCCCCACCCTTGTCTGTTTACAAATCCTATTTGCAATATGAAAATTTATCTAACCAGTAAGGATATAAATTTTCTGGAATTCAATCTTTTGATTATCCTTTGACATGTCTTCTTAGACTTTCTGCTTTCTGACTTTGCTTATTTCCTTTACAGAAGTAAGCTTTTTTCTTTTTAAATTGAAATGTCTGCTTGTCAGACACATTGGGGCCATGTGGTAGGTAGAACAGCTGGTAAGGATGTGTGGGGGCTATGTGAGGGGTGGTTATAAATGACCAAGGAGATCTGAAGCTTTACTTGAACTCCCAGTGAGGCTTAAGTTGTAGTGACACATGTTCAAGGTCTAAAAAAAATGGCTTTTAGAGTTTTGAAAAATGATCAGTAATCATTTCCTAACTCCAGAAAAAGCATTGCATTGGCACAAGAAAAATCAATTCAGGAAGAATTCATCAAATGACTAAAATTAGCCTCTGCATAACTATGTGTTTTTATGAGTTTCTCTTGTACACAAAGCAAACCTAATCAAGTCTCACATATGCATGTTTACATGCATGGTCAATGACAGTTCTGGAGACTATAGTAATATATGGACGGTAAGTATCAGTATATACTGAGATACCAACTCCTTGTGTGGAAATCCATCATAATTCTGGTGTGGTACATTTTTCCCTTATCAGTGGATTTAATAAACAGTGATGAGTGGAGCTTCTGAGCATGATAATTCCGAAGTTGCTGTTTTATGGCAGTACACAAGTGCTTCTCTTCTAAAAAGGCATGTCTTGTAATTAGTTACATGGTTTCCTCAAGATCTAGCTGCAGCCTTTTGGTGCTTATGAATGAGAACCCAAAGAAATAGCTTTTCACAAAGTAATAAATTTTAAACATACTTCACTATACAATCATGTTGAGTTCTGTAGTTTCTAGGAGGTACTATATCTAGGCTTCTGTTTGGTAAAGCAGGAGTTGACAATGCAGCTTGTGACAGCTGAATACTCACTCTGGGAGCCTAGTGACGTATTCTCAAAATAATGGCTTTATGGCAACTTCTTATTTAAAACAAAAGCAAGCATTTTAATATTTGAATGTTATTCTGTTGTCTGCTCTCTCCTAGCATGTGTCTTTATTCCTCTTCTCTTCATGCACCTTTATTTTCTGTGACATTTCTTCATGCTCTCTTGTCTGTGCACTCTTCTGAGGTGCATTTTTTGCCTGCCTCTATGTTGGATAGAGCCTAGTCCAATTGATTACTGTGTTATCTATGTGGAATATATTATTGTTCAGAGCTTCTGGCCATAACAAAACTGTTAAGAATCAATGGGAGAGGTGAAAATGGGATCTAGTTCTTGAGGGTTTTTCTTCTCTTTGTGAATTTCATAAAAGATGTTTCATACAGCTTTAAGAAACCACAGCCTCGTATAATTTAAAAAGAAGTGGCCAGCAGCCAGCTTTCAAATAAACACTCTCCACTCTTTCATTAAAAGAAAACATTATCTTAATATTAAATTACAAGTCAAATGATGAAGGTATCTTTTCTTGTGTACAAGATATTATCCTTTGAAGTCGTATAGCCCAGAGTGATGTTTCACATAAGGATGAACAAGGAAGAAAAGGGGAAAAAGTAAATAAAATGGATACATTGGTTGTTTTTCACATTCCTCTCCTGGTTATAGAAACAAATGTGTTTGGATAACAAGTTTGTTGTTACTTACATCTTTCTTTCTCACAACTTTAATGCCCCTTCTTATTTATTAGTTATCCAGGATATGTTACCTTTCTGGTATGCATCTCCATATCAACAAAAAAGCCTTATGATGCTGCTCTACCTTTCAGTGACTTTTTGAAGTCAGATACTGTTTTCAAATTGTTGCTGATGCTGTTGCAAAAAATAATTAGAAGCTTGTCAGTGAATCTTGCTCTGACAAAGGAGAATTGTAGAATGGTTTGTGTTGGAGGGGACCTTAAATATCATCCAGTTCCAATCCCCCTGCCATGGCCAGGGACACCTCTCACTACAGCAGATTCCTCAATGCCTTGTCCAGCCTGGCCTTAAACACCTCCAGGGAGGGGGCAGAGATTTCAGGGAAGAGCAGAGAGAAGAAAAATTTTTGTCTTGGCCTTAGATAGAATGCCTAAGGACTGCTAACAAACAGTCCTACTGATTCTTCTTATTTTTCTTCTTTTTAAAACTATGCAAATAATACTTCTCACTCATTGACTAGCTACTCTGGTAGTTCACAGAATGCAGGATTAGCAAAGCATAGATGTGAATTGAGTTCATAGAAAGACATAGTGACATTACAACTGACCCCTTATGACCACCAAAAAGGGACCATCCAAAGACCACCAGTGGACTTAAATGCACATGTGTTTAACATATTCATGTTTTTGAAATGTCCTTAATAATTTCATTGAATACTTGATTGCTTGTAATCTTTATAGAAGAGCAACTCAGCAAGCACACTTGTAGGAGTGACAGCCTGTCCTGGCACTTCAATAAGGAATGCTGGCTTTCTAAAACTCCAGATTCAGTCTTCAGTTTATTGAAAGCGTAGAGACTTCTTGTTTTGCTGACTTGCAGTATCAGTTCTACATTTGTGCCAACAACTAACTTTGAACTTTGTGATCACATGGTTTCTTGTGCCCTGACCCCTTCCAGCTAAGTTGGGGGCTTTATCTTCTGCTGACAGGGGTTTTCTTTGGCAGCTGCTGACTGGCTGTCTCTATCACCATGTATCAAAATGTATTTAGTATTCTAGATGCTAGAAAAACACCTCAGAATCTCTTCCTTCCTTGCGTTTATTTGTATTTTTTTATTCTGCACTCTCTTTTTACAGTTGCTACCCATTAAAGGTTGCTTTTGTCTATCTCTTGAAAAAGCTGTTGTTCAATTTTGCTAGCTGGGAGACATTCTTGGTGAAGTCTTGGTGTTCTGGTTTCCCATCATAGAATCATAGAATAGTTTGGGTTGGAAGGGACCTTAAAGATCATCGAGTTCCAACCCCCCTGCCATAGGCAGGGACACCTCCCACTAGACCAGGCTGCCCAGTGCCCTGTCCAGCCTAGTCTTGAACACCTCCAGAGATGGGGCATCCACAACCTCCCTGGGCAACCTGTTCCAGTATTTCACCACCCTCACTGTAAAGAATTTCTTTCTTATGTCAAGTCTAAATCTATCCCCCTCTAATTTATATCCATTGTTTCTAGTCCTCCCATCCGATATTATGTTAAAAATTCCTTCCCCTGCCTTTCTGTAGGACCCCCTCAGGTACTGATAAGTTACTCTGAGGTCCCCTCTGAGCCTNTTGCCTTCTTTACAGAGGTGGCTCTTCTACCAACACAACATGGTAACTGTAAGTGTTCTTATTTAAGAGCATTTTCCACAGTCTCCTAAGAAAAAGTCAATTAGCTGGTACCTCTGGATCTCTCTCACCCCTTTACTAAATACTCTGTTCAAGTTGAGTGAGTTGTTTCTTTTTTTAAAAATTATTTTATGGAATAGGAGTGGTTTCTCTGGTTTCATTTTTTAATTTAATGGTGAATTTGCATTACCTATGAGTTTTCTTTTTGACAGATTTTATTTCAACTTTTCCTCATTCCTTGCTCAGCCTTGGGTTGAAGTGAATTCCATCTCCAGGGAGTCTCAGAAGGGACACATAGAGGCTCTTCAAGTTGAAGAAACTAGTTGGATTTTTCAACCTTTTTCTGTAGGGGAGATGTAGCTTTCCTCTTCCCTCTTTCTTTTTCTTTAAAAGGAAGCTGAGATCAGAGCTTGTTGCCAAGAAAATATGTAAAGGCAAGGGCAACCTAATCTTAATAAAGCAGTCAATCATTATTAAGGGTGTTGAAAAATAGAGCTAGAGTAAGTTAACAGTGTTACATGTTTATTGCTTGGTGGAGGATTATGTGATTTAGAAGAGGATTTTGTGATTTTGTGATTTAGAAGAGAACATGCAGCATGCCAAATCATAGGAAATCACAAACAGTGTTCTTAAAGATTGGTCAAATGAAATGTCCACTTTTTCTTTACAAATTCCATTATGTGTATTAGACTGTCTTTCTTGATTAACCATTGTTTTTTTCAGCTTAAAAAATGGCAACTGATGCTTTCCCAAATAGGTAGTTTCATATTTTTCTGCTACATTTGTCACTGTCACATCTTGGAAACAACAGTATATCGAGCTGTTGATTTATATGTCCTCTGTTTAATTTAATATCTGAGTGATTTCTCATTATCAAAAAGAGATGTGGTGAAATATTTTTCTTGTTTCATTGCTGGGCAAACTGTTGTGCAAGTGGCCTTGTGTGTGTATACATTATGTTTGTGTGTAGGCAGAGTGTACAACTGGGCATATTCTGTTGAAGGCTAAACTACTGAGAAGCACTTTGCAGTTTGTGTATGAGGCTTTGTGGAAGCTGTATGGAATGTGAAAATTCTGAAGCACTTCTCTTCTGCTACCATTAGCCTCTGACTGTTGCAGAATTCACCAGTAATGATTTGCTCTACAGCAAAGAGTGGTTTTGAGTGTGTTTTAATAGAGCTAGGCGATTACATTTTTCTAATATGAAATTGTGAAGAGATGAAATTATCTGCCATGAATAGACTAGTTTGCAATCCCCAAATCAGAATATATGATTCTAAATAATCTCCTAGTAGATTCATAGAGAAGTTAAATACTGGAGAAAAGCTTTTAGCATTCTAGGGTCAAAGAGTCCAGTGTTGGCTGTTATAGCTCTTCTCCTTTATGCGAACAAGGAGTGTTGATAAGACAACAGAGATAAAGCGTTTACATCACACTTTCCCTTCTTTCCGATGACAGGAAGTTCTCCAGGAGGCTGATTCCACCATCTGGATTGTTATACACGGTGACTCAGATGGGTAATAGCAGGAGCAGGAACCCTACTCTCAGAGTAGTGTCTCTGCCAGACACAATGCTGTGGTGTTCCCACCTGAGAAGAGCTACTAGAGAAAGATATGTGTTTAATAAAAAGCTTTTATTGGTGTGTGTAGCATCCTCAGAGCTGAATTATTCTGTTCTGCGAAGGTTAAGTTCTCAAAGGGGAATCCTTAGATGATGAAGACCATTAGCAGTCATCCTTGCGTCAGAAGCAGATCAAAGAAAGACCTGCAGGAAACGTGCCTTTATGCTTGGATGGCCTCTGTGTAGAGAGCTGCCCCTGGGGGATACGCCGAGCACAGCATAGGTTTTAGAGCATTCCTAAGGCTCTTCCTAGTAAAACAACCATGGAGAGGGACATCAATTAGGTAACCTCGAGGATCAAGGCAGCTCAAGGACAGTTTAAAGTCACTTTTGTTCTCTCCGCTTAAGTTGCGTTGTGTGAAATCAAGTAATTGAAAGTAATTTTCTTTTTACTAAAATGAGTTCTACCGGATCAATTCCACATTCATTGTAATAATTCAATCAAAACCTGCATCTGAAAATTATATTTCTTTCACTTTATTGCTGCCACATAGTTACTCTTTTGCTGCAAACGGTTATGCTGCTGTGCCATGGAAACTGAAGGGTGGGATCACAGAGCTCCTGCCACAGACCACAAAATGCAGTGGCATCCAGAAGCTTGTAGCTGACCATTGCCTAGTGGGCAATCTAGAGGACAATTATTCCTAGTCTAGTAACTATGACTCTTATTACTATTTTGCCTAATCTTATTGATTTCTCTGGGAAGTGCACAGAGGGAGTTTCTGGCATCTTAGCATCTGAGTTTGTTGAAAACTAAATATTCTCTCATGGGAAGCTGATTTTGGAAAATCTTAATTACGATCTTTTTCACAAGACATCTTTTTCACAAACCAAATTGTTCCAAGCTTATGCTTTGACTTAAACAAAATGAGTCATTCAGTATGGCAGGCAGTCTGTTTTGGAAAGTATTGAAATATTTTCTTTCAGCTAGGTATTACACTATTTTACTGCATTAATGTTGCAAACTCTGAATTTATAGCAGATTACAGAGTAAAGAAGACATGTTTCAACCTTAACAAACAGCTATAATTGTTTCCACGTGAATATTTGGAAGATATTAGTGTTTCCTGTTAAGTAATATAACTGGCATTTTCATATGAAAACATGCCAGGAGAAAATAGTGGCTGCTCAGCATTTTATGGTCATGAGCAGAGAGTGAGTCTTGTGAGGGAGCTCTTCTCTGCCACTTTCTAACTTTCTCTGCAGCTACAGACTTTATATTTTCCTTCACCTTCCCTTCTAACTAATTATGCCTGTCACTCTATATGTGTGAGTTCACACTTATGTATCTCCTTTAAAATGCAATTAAAAAGCCCTATAATGAGTGCCTTTCTGCACAATTATATTTCCTTCTCTTAATTTATGCACAAGAGCACAACATTTTTCAAGTGCTGTTCCCTTGGAAGGCAAAATGTATTTCCATCGTAGACTTTCCTGGTTCTTTGGAACTGCTTGAAAAAAATCTATTAAGAGTTGGACATCTGCCCCTTAATTTTATTCATCTAAGTTATCTATCTAATACAAGCCTGTCACTCTAGCTATGCTTCCTCTGTCATCCTGGTTCTTTGACAGTTGGCTTTTAAAATGGGTGTCTGAGGATGCAATCTCACATCCCTTTCCTCTAAGGACAAGGCTAGCTTGGAAGGCTTGCATCCTTCCTCTCCTCACACTTGTCACACTTCTGTTTTTAACACAGTAACCCTTTGTGTGGCTCAGCTGTAAGCTAGATTGAAAGTATTGGAAGGTTAACCTAAAAAATTTCCTTAAAAATAGATGGTTATTTTGTGGCAGAAAAAGTGTTTTAAGTTTTGAGAAGGGAAGGTTTCAAGAATATAAAATAACCTTTTTTCATGGGCTTGGATGTATAGACCATTTTGATTAAGAAATAATAAACTAAAAAGGAAAGAGGAAAAAAAGGCAAATGGCATATACAAAATCACATCAGGCTCCTAGGATGACAGTCACATCCCCAGCAGATACAGGGGAAAGTCCCAGACTGGAGTCAGCAATGGTCAGGATCTGGATTCCAGATCTGGAGTTGGGAGTGCTTGGATTGGGATCAAAGACAGATGATCAGACAGGGTTCTCCTTGGACTTCTGCCATCCAGGAGAAACCTGACCCTTTGATCCCTCAGATTTTATAACATCTGTGATACAAAGGGGGTGGAATACTCCTGTTGGTCAGTTTTGGGTCACCTGTTCTGTCTGCTTTTCCTTATTTGCTTCCAAACCTCTTAATGGGGCAAGTCACTAATTCAGCCACCTTGGTTATTATAGTAATAAGTGTAAACTAGGGCCTCTTGCATACCATTCTTTGGTATAATCAGATTTTATCACTCTGAGAGCAAACAGTTCTGAACAATATGCTGTTAATTTGATAGTTCAGTCAGTTAGAAGAGGCCTAGCTAATAAATAATGTTACAAAGCAGAAGATGGGTTCTGTTCTACCTTAAACCAAGACATACTTTTGGTTCGTTGAAAATTTATGATATTTTTCTTTTTTTTTTTCTCTTTTTTCTTTCACCTCTGTTTTCATCAGTTTTAC
Organism: Turnix velox; assembly: GCA_013400935.1. Lineage (NCBI taxonomy): Eukaryota > Metazoa > Chordata > Aves > Charadriiformes > Turnicidae > Turnix > Turnix velox. The sequence goes on from VZTY01021114.1 coordinate 35,275, forward strand.
AAACTCAAGAAGATACAGATTCCCTGTGAGAAAAACAGAGTTATGCATCTCTTTATTTTAGGTGTTTCTTTGCTCAATAAAGTGCTTGGAGAAGCAAGGGAAGAAAAAGTACTAGTTGAAGAGTTCAGATTTGTAATTCTGCTGCCTCCAACACAGATGTGATATAGGCAGCAAGTGTGTTTTTACCTGCCATCACCCAAGAAACAGCCAATTTTCAGATGTAAGGCTGTAGCTCAGATGATGATTCTTACCAAGAAAAACCAACAGATTTCCAGTGAAGGTTTAGGTCATATGCACAAATCCTCCTATTCAGAACCAACACTGATACAACCTGCATTACCTGTCAGTGTCATGTCTCTATTCAGTTAGCAGAAATAAGAGTAGATGCCTCTTCTGCTGGCAATTGCCCCAGCCTGAGCAGAGAGGAGAAAGGAAAGCAGATTGCAGCTTCCCTGTATTCTGAATCTCCCCAGAGGTCCTTGGAGAGTCTTCAGAAAACTGAGTAGCATGTGATGGGTTCCTGGCAGCAATAATAGACATGAGACACAATGTGAAACCTCGCCCTTATTATCTGTGAGTAATGAGCAGTTCAGTGTTATAAAAACATATGAGTAAGAAGCAGCTGTCCTATAGAAAGTAAAATCTTTCTAAGTTAATGTGACAATATGTGCACACATGAGTATGTGCATGGACATACTATACAATTAATAGATTAGTAGAGGGTATGCTTTTGGATTTCAAGAAGTGGTTTTGGCATACTAATTCTCAACTTTAGGTCATTCTGATCCAGTTCAGTAGATGTATGTGTCCATTGAAAACTGAATAAGAAACCATAGGCAAGTTCCTTTTTGAAGGCAATATGCTTGATCGGGGTAGCAGGGTCAAGAGGAGGACCCAAGAATTCCATCTTAATGAGTTTTCTGAGAAAAATGCAGGTAGCATGGCAAATTTTTTTTTTTGTGTGAGTTCTGTCTAATAGATGTACACAGTGGTAGAAACCTGCACTGTTACTGTATTTGGTCTCAGAGCTTAAAGAATCTTTGGTTTTTTCTAAGTGTAGTGAAGTGATTTTGTTAGAAACAAAGATTTGAGTCTTGAAAGGATGGGTACTCACTACACAAAGCATTGGAAAGGATTAAGAGTCGTTGGACCACTTGATTCAGGAAACATCACTATCCAGGGAAGGGACTGGCCACTGAGTGACTACATAGAAAAAATGAGGAAATGAGAGATAAAGCAGTGTTTTGTGTGACTAGAGACAGGCAGGAAGCAGGCACACTGTGAGCAGTGGGGAATTCTGTGCAACTATACATGGCTAGTCATTCTGTATGTCATGGAAACTGCAGATGATCTTTGTCAGTTTAAGTGAATATTTTAACGGGCAGTAGCGGAGTGCCTGGTTGTGAAAAGCTCTCCAGGCTGCTCTGCTTACCACCCTTCAAGGAAGATTCTCATCAGCAGTGAGCAGGAGAGCAAGGATGTGGAGCTCTGTCTCTTGCAGAGGGGATACCAGATAGGATTATGGCAGCTGAGTAGGTTCTCTGTAGTAAATAAGGAAGGAGTTACCAAGGATAGTCCATCTATACTGGCATAAATGTGGTTTTTGTTTTCCAGAATGTAACTAATCTTTAGAAATCTTCTAATGGTGATAAGAAGGAGGTACACATTATGTTCTTAGATATTATTAGTGTTCTTCACATAAACCAGTACATAGAATCATAGAATAGTTTGGGTTGGAAGGGACCTTAAAGATCATAGAGTTCCAACCCCCCTGGGATTTTTAAAAAGGCCTGCAAGTATTCTGTTAGCTAGATAGTTTAAATAATCCTTGGGTCTATGAAATGCATGTTCATATACTATGGGCAAAAGAGGTCGATATGGTTTGACTGGCTTCCAGGTTTCTGGAGAGGAAGCACCTTTCTGGACTTGTTAGGCCAGACTCATTCAGATGGTATTAAATTTGCAACCAAGGGATATGATAGAAAAGTAAGGAATAAAAATCCTTCATTTAGCAGAGAGTAAAAGTGTTGAGAATAAAATTAAGCAAGGATGTAGTGTGGATGTAGAACATTCTCATAGCTCTTGATGTACTTCAGTGCAAGCCTGGGTTGGGAAAAATCACCATATAAGTTTAAAATAAAAGTATACCTAGGAATCCCTGTGGATTAACTTTGTCTGTAAGTTACCTGAAGTGTGAGTTCTGAGCTATGTGCTATTTAGCAGTATGTCAAAAGATGAAATAAGAGCTGTGATTTGGTGGTAAGACAAAGGTAGAAAAAAAAAAAATAATGGAGAGTCCAACTCACCAATGTGATACACCCAGATATTTCAAAGGGAAATAATATAGTTATGAAGGATGGGAATACTTGATCTGGAAGGAAATATGCCAGAGAGATGTCATGGAGATGATATTGTAGATCATCAACTATGAGGATTTATTTTGAACAAAAGAACTGATGAGGATGTTTCATGGCTATAAACAGGAGAATAACTAGAGAGGGCTCTAAAAAGATTCTAAGGTATCACCTTATATATTAAGCTCTGACAAGACTGCATTTTATCATGTTGTTTCCCTTTCCAACCATCATCTGCCATCTATCTGAACAGAGTACAAATAAAGCAAGGGACACGGGGATGAACCAGCTAATGAGCTAAAGAGTTTAATAGCAAAAAGTAGGAGATCATAGTGACATTTTCGGGGTGAAGGGTTAATAACTTAAAGCTGTAAATACTCACAAAGGAGAGATTATTTATTGAGCTGAAAGTGGAAGGCTTAGGACTAATTGATAGATAAGCAGGAGAGGTAATAGACAAAAAGCCTTCTTGTATAGTCTGACTTCCTGACCTTCAGATCTACAAGTCTGTTCATTAGTTTATCTACTCAGAGGAGCATGGCACATAGAGTTGCTGTTTGGATATTAAATGGGGAAAAGTATTAGGAAAAGCTCTAAAGGAAAATCTTATTTTGGTAGGTAGATGCTTTGACTGACCTGGGAAGGATTTCCCAAAATGAGTTCTATGTATATTTTATGTAATTTTTTTTACTTGTACGAAGTAACATCAAAACTCAGGAAAAATTTCAGCCCTGAAGGTATGTGAATGTTTGTTTGGTTTTTTTTCTTTTTGTAAGGTGGTGAAAGAAATGGAATTACCTTCTGTGTGCTGTGAGCTCATGGTTTTATGAGTTGATCAGAGAAAAAGATTTGTGCTGTGCTGTCAAAAAATCCCATGTTTTTACTGTGACAGTTGAATATTGTTATATTTACACTTTCTTCCTGATCATATGAAGTTCCTCAGTGGTGAAAATCACACATAGCTTTTCTTTGCATCATTTATTTCTTATTTCTTCTCTCTTAAATCGTTGCCTAAAAGAAACCTGCAGGAAAGATGTGGAGGGATTCTACCAGAAAGTATAATGATAGAAAAAGGGCTAACAGTTTTATACTGAAGGTTGAGTTTAGATTACATACTAGGAAAAAATCTTTGCTGTGAGGATGGTGAGGCTGCCCAGAGAAGTTGTGGATGACTCATCCCTGGAAGTGTTCAAGGCCAAATTGGATGGGGCTTTGACTCACCATGGCAGGAGAGTGGAACTAGATGGCGGTAGTTAAGTTTTAGTGTATCTTAAAAATAGACCAACGATCTTCATAGACTTCTGTCTCAACAGTGCAAAGAACATTTGTACCCTATTTGTCTCAGCTACCACCAGTGGGAATGGATATTTTTCCACATTGAAGCAGTAAATTCACGTTTCAAGTAGCTTTAGGCCTTTCTTTGTGGTTGTCTGCCCCTGGAACTTGTGTTTGCTCATTCTGCCATTACTGTACTATATTTTGTGGGTTCTGTGATATTTAGGCTGTTTCCAAAATGCATGAGCAGCTTGGAGCACGTGAAGAAGTGAATGTGCAGAACAGACTTTGCAAAAAGCCCCGAGGGAAGTAAATACTGAAGCTACAGCAGTGTTTAACTTAGATTAGGAGATAGAGAACTGAACAGCATCTCAAGAAACATGGAACGTAAATCAGGAAGAGCAGATTCAAGCTGTCAGAAGATCTTGTTCTCTTTCCACAGCAGAATTTCTTTTAAAATGATGAAATAGATTTATTTGCAGTATGTGATTGTTTTTTTACATGGAATTTTTTTGGACAGTTTTATATAGAGATTCTAAGATAATTTTTCATAAGGCAAGACAAGAAAGGCAAGCCTTTCATAAGGCTGACCAAACAAGAATTCACACCCTTTTTGAGGCTTTCATCCCATTACAGAAGGTAGCTTACCTGGCAGACTAGTGTCAGTGCCTTATGTGGAGTAAATTCAACTTTTCAGACATAAGGTTGTGAGTATTATGTTTTTCTTTTTGTAGATATTTCTGTATGTTTTCATAATATTACTATTAAAATTAGTTCTGTTGAGAATATCTTAGTTGTTATCAATGGCTTCTCCTCTGCAATTCATGTGAATGGGACTCCTGTCTCCTCTGGCACATTTTTATGTTGCTGAATTCATAATCTGCATGGCTCAGATCTGAAAGAAACTCATTTTGCTTCTCTCATCAAAGGTGTCTTTGAACACTTTTTGAAAACAAATACATTTGTTTTGGACATTTTGTTTATGATTCCTAGAAAAGACATGAAGCAATCTTAAATAAAGATTACTCTGTGTTTAGTTTGGGGCTTGTATATTTTCACGTGCACAGGTTAAATAACTTAAAAAAGCAAATGCTGATATGGATTGTTTAAAAGAGAAATAAAAAGGCACTGAATATTTTATTGTCAGAAGTGTTAAAATGAATAGTAGTCTTGGTAAATTTGTTTAACTTTGAATTTAAAAAAATGATATGGTATAACTTAATTAGCTAATCTTAGCACACTGGTTTCAATATTCACATTAACAAAGTAGAAAATAATTTTTGTGGCCTTTTACATCTCCTGAGATTTGGATCTTTGTTTCCAGCACAGTCAAACTTTACATCAGGACTCTAAAATTTGTTCTGAATAAAACCACAAAAATGTGTATGTATTGGTTTGATAATTATGATCAAATGTCCAAGTTACCAGTGGAAGTTTTTATACATATATGATAAAGGGATTCATGAAATAAAGCAGTGCAGGCCAATTAGTAAGAGGTGTATTGGAGAGGGTGTGTTGGTAGATATCACATACAAGCAAGTTACCTGAATCCTTTGAAAAATTAATAAAATAAATTAGAGGGGGATAGATTTAGACTAGACATAAGGAAGAAATTCTTTACAGTGAGGGTGTTGAAACACTGGAACAGGTTGCCCAGGGAGGTTGTGGATGCCTCCTCTCTGGAGGTGTTCAAGACTAGGCTGGACAGGGCACTGGGCAGCCTGGTCTAGTGGGAGGTGTCCCTGCCTATGGCAGGGGGGTTGGAACTCGATGATCTTTAAAGTCCCTTCCAACCCAAACTATTCTATGATTCTATGATTCTATGAAAATCCATGCTTCATAGCTGTCAGTAAGAAAGAAATCTGTTAATGTGTGCATTGATGGTTTCATTGGTGTTAGTTTCAGATGGGGTCTTTCATTGTGTGTTGAAGATTAGAGTGTCTATGCAGGTTCTTCTGAAAGACTGGGAATAAATTCATGTGATATATTGTATAGCTAACATAAGTTTTACAGATTTACTCTTCTTCTTGACATAGCATCATAGAATTGTTTGGGAAAGAAGCAAATGAATGCTTTAGAGGTGTAATTGTTGACAGGCAGGTGTATGTATGGAAATATACAGTGTCTCCTTAGAGCCTATGCACTGCCAAAAATGGAAGTGGATAAAGAAGAGTAAAGAACACATCAGTAAGTATTTTTCTGTAGTTGTATTTCTGGAAAGTGGTAGATCTATTTTGAAACATCATCAGGACAGTACCGCACTAGTAGACTATAATGAGGGTGAGCATAATCTAACAGGGCTTTTTTGAATTTACATTCATATTTAACAATATGGGAACATAATTTTATACAGAAACACCTAACTTTTAACTTTTTTTTTTGTTACAGTTGTTGTCTCCTGTTCTGAGTCACATGAAGAAAACTCTTCTTCACTAAATCCACCTCAGAAGCGCTCCCTCGTAAAAAACAGGATGGTATCATTGCCTCAGCCTTCTAAATCAGGTGCTGCAAGTCCTCTTCCTTACATCCTCCTTTGTTCTGCTTCAGAATCTATATGCAAGACAGATGCTGACAGTTGCAAGAACCCTTTACTGAAAAGCTGTGCTCTTAGCTTTCTGAGTAGAAATGGAGCAATGACTCTGGAGAAATGACTCAGAAAGGCTGGTATAACCTTAAGGGAACCCCCTCCTTGTTAAAAAAGCCCTGAAAACAAAATACAATAAGAAAAAGAAGAATAATCTGAAAAAAGTAAAATAATGCTCTTCTCCATCAATACAGTGAAATCCATCAGATATGAGTTTGGGAGTTCTTGAAATAGAAGTTGATTAGTAGAGCTACTTTCCAGCAACTATAGGATGAACTGCCTTTCATGATACTGAGAAGTCTTTTTTTCAATGGGAATTTTTTTTTTCTAGGCATTGTAAAAGACCAGTGAGTTGGAAAAATGCTTATAAGTAGGATGAATTTGATCGTACTGTGGTGCCTGAGTAGGTGCAGCAAACACTATAAAATAAATGAACCAGTTGCTGTCAGTGACCGGAAACTTGGAAACTGAAGAAAAGCCTTTTAATTTAGTGAACTAATCACAGAAAGGTTCAGATTGGAAGGAACCTCTTGAGATTATCTAGTCCAAGCATTGTGGCTCAAGTAGAATCATCTAGAGCCAGCTGCTCATGACCATGTCCAGATGACTTCTGAGTATCTTCCTAAATGTAGGCTGCACAACTTCTCTGGGCAACCTGTTACAGTTTGACCGCTTTTATGTTTTTTAAAAAAATGTTTTCTTGCATTCAGATTGAATTTCCTTTCTTTTTTAATTTGTGCTCACTGCTTCTCCTGTCAGTGGGCACCACTGAGAAAGTGTTTGTCTTCCTCTTCATTCTTTCCTGTCAAGAGTACAAGTTGATAAAATCCCCTTGAGCTTTATCTTCCACAAGCTGACCAGTGCCCGATATGTCAGTGTATCCTCTTATGAAACATGCTCCAGTCCCTAAATCATCTCTTGGACTTTCTAGTCCCTAAATCATCTCTTTGGACTTATGCTGGAGTGGTTCCAGTAACTCCATATCTTCCTGTAGGGGAGAGTCCAGAGCTGGGCACTGTACTCTAGATGTGGTCTCACCAGTGCTGAGTAGAGAGGAGGGATGACTTCTCTGAATCTGCTGACAATGCTTTTTCTAATGCAGCTCAGAAGGCTGCCCTTGTCTCAAGGATACATTGCTGACTCACAGACAGGTTGTCCACCAGGACCCCAAAGTCCACCTCTTCAGAGTTGCTTTGCTGCCATTCAGCCCCCACCATGTACTGGTGCCAGGGGTTATTTCTCTCCAAATGCAGGACTTGGCATTTCTTTCTGTTGAACTTCAATCTTCAGTCCTGGCTGCTGTGCACATCCATCTGATGTGTCAACTTCTGCCTGTTCTGTGCCTCTCTAATCTTGCTGGGCATGCACTCTTGCCCTTTTGGTCCTGGTTATTAGTGAAGATGCTAAACATTAGAGGCAGTCCTGTGCAAGTCAGAAAAGTCATACACACTACTCACAGAAGGTGGCAAGCTGACCTAGATTTGACAGAGAGGAGTTCCTTGTAGTACTGTCTTGCAGATGATATAAAAAAAGATTATATCCATGAGCTTTTTACAATCTAAGCTTCTTCATAGCACTCTTGTAACACCTCGAAATAAGTAAATTGCTGGTTGTAGTAATATAGATATATTACTCCCTTTAATTTACTTTTTTTCTTTTAATTTATGTCATAGTGTGCCTTTATGGGGACTTGCACTTGAAGTTTTCCAGATTTACAGGTGCTAAGCACAGGTAAATATGAATCACCTGGAAGACTGGACACAGTAGTGTCAGGCGCTACATCTTTCGGTGTTCTCTTATAAATATGAGGGTGTCCAGTTCTTTTGCTTTGCAGTTTAAGATAAACATCAGGTTCTTATGATGATTAATTATTCTTTAATTAATCTTTCCATCACAATGCTATGCACATGATCTGCTGCTAGAAAGCTCAGAGACCTTTTTTTACCAGATGTCAACAAGTCTTCTGAGCTAGTTCAGACTCTTCTGGCAGGGATATAGATCCATACAGGTCTCAGGTTGTGGGAAATAGCCTTTATACAGCATGGAGACTATGGGAATTAGGTGCTTCTGAAGAAAATTGTATTTACTTGTCTGACCTGTAAACTGCTTTGTGATATGAGACATGTTGTGAGGATTAAGTACAGGATCTGCATTGATACAGACCTTGCTCCAGGAAGTAGGGGTATTGATAAGGTTTAATGATTTTGTCATAAATATGTTTCAAATAATCCTCTAATTGACTTTTGAAAATGTTTTTCCTTTCTGGAGCTCTCACTTTTCTCGCTTGCATTTTCAGGCTGCTGTGAGAGAAATTGCTTTCTGGATTTTATGACCAACTAGATTTTTTTCCTGATAAAAATATTACTGACAATAAATCAGTGGTTACTGACTTAACCTGTATGCTAATAAACTTGAAACAGTACAGTAAATCTTTCTTGCACAGCCATGGAGCCTCTGAGATATTGAGATCCTTAAATCTGTGTCACCAGATCATCAAGCTACAGCCTGAAGCTGTGCACAAATATCTTTCCCTAGATCCTGCAGAGCAAGGAGAATAGCTGCTACACTCCTTCCTGTGCCCTCCTGGAAGATGACATTCATATATGTACATGCACAGTTTGAGAGTTCACTTGCCTGTGGTTGAACAATGCAGTAGACCTTTGGTAAGCTCTGGATTTGATAAGCAGGGCTGAGCAGCTCTTCAGGTTGTTGTTCCAGCTGGTAGGTTGGAAGAACCAGTAACCTCCAATGGCAAAGCTGGGAAGGATGTGTGCTAGGGTGGGAGCCCACAGCCTGTCTCAAGTCAGAGTGGTGTACAATTCTGTAACACCTGTGTTTCTCTGCTTGCTGTTTTAATAAAATGTAGTTATGGTGAACATCAAAAATGGCAGAACATGTCTACTTTACTGTAGCTCTCAAAAGACACTTCTATTTCTTCCTTTTCTGAAAGTCTAGTTAGTGTAGCTAGTCTTCAAGAGGCTCTTATATTTTCATTTTTGCTCCACTCCTGTTCCCTGTGCAACTAGCTATGCTGACCTTGATTCTGTTCTGTATATCTGTCCTTTCTCCTCACCAGGAACAGAGCTACCAAAGGGATGTGTCATTTATGTTTGCAAGGTCTGAAAAACCTCTGAATGTCAGGATCCCAGATACGAATGTTTAGTCTCTTTTTATTTCTCATATGTCCTGGGGGTCCTCCAGTTATTACTGTAATATTGTTATTACTACTGAAAATAAATATCATGCAAGTTAATATCAGCTTACAATATCTATTCAGCCCCACTCTATGTGGGAGACCTTTGTGCAGCGAACATCCCTTCAGGGAGTTTATATTAGATTGATGAGAGAACAGAGAATTACTTCTTGTCTGGTTTATAATATGCTGATTATGAAAGATTCTGGACAGGATGATCTAGTATTTGCAGTGCTGTGAATGGACTCTGGAGTTTGTTAAGAGGGTGTTCTTGTCAATCGCATTGGAGGAAAGCAAAACTATCTAAAAAAATAGTAATAATAATAAAAAAGATATGTAAGATTTGCATAGCTCAGCTGTTTTGCTTGAGACACTGTAAAGCTCTTTCTTCTACTGAGACAGAACTAAACTTAGATTTTAATTTGTTCCTTTCTGCCAAAATGCTAAATCTGCTCAGTTTCAACATCCTTGCTGTGTTATTCTCATTCAAAGTTTTACGTACATGTAGGCTAGACCTTCCACTGTTGTAATTTCAATGTTGATACTTGTGGAATACTGTTGATATGAGCTGGTTTATAGCTGCCAAGAGTTTGCAGGGGTTTGTTTATTTGTTTTTTTTCTGGCATGTTCCTGCACCTGCGCTGGGAGAGATTCTGTTATTATTGCATAAGATAATCTTTCTTTTTTCCCTTCAGCCCTTCCATTTCTTGGGAGGGATAGCCCCCACGCACTATAGATCTGCTAATGCACATGTTCACCCTTGCCCCTTGAACTAGGGAAGACCTCAATTAAATCTTTGGTTTCTTGTAACAGAAATCTCATGTATCATCGGTTCAAGCTGTTCATGGATGACATCTACAGACAATTTTGGAAAACCAGACTGGGTGTTATCTTCAATTGGTGTCCTGGTGTCTCAGGAGAGGGAACAGCTGGTTCTGGAAAACAGTTCCTCCCATGGAGATATTGAAGGTAGGCAGATTTACAGTTCCCTTTGCATGGGCATCTGCTTTTCCCCCCAGACTCACAGCAGCTGTGGGTGGCAATAGAGGGAGCCAGTGGGCTGAGGCCTCGCCACATGTCACTTAAAATATTGCCATTTGCTGGTACTGGGGCATAACTTGCAAGCGCCCAGGTGACACTAAGAGCCTCATCATGAATGTGTGTACCCTGCATATAGCAAGCTCCTTTTCCATCACCCGGTCTTAGGATAATCAACCTTTGATTAAAGAGACTGGGTTTTTCTTGGGAAATCCAATTCCTTACAAGACAGAGGCTGGCTCCACATGTCTGTGGTCTATCTTGTAGAGTCTTTGGCTTTTGTTTGTTGGTCATGTCTTTGCTTTGCTTGGTTTCATCTTTTTCTTTCTATCACTTCTTTACTTATTTCACTTATTTTTACTTTTTTCTCCTTTCTCTGCTTTCTGTTATTCTGTTATTTCTGTTATGTCTTATAATTCTTTGCTTCAAACTTTTAATTTATTTTCTTCTTATTACCTCTCTTAAGTCCACACTGTGTGTC